>OZ024771.1:11342863-11772633 GCA_964017025.1 Stenichneumon culpator
TGCGCATTGCTTCGGCTGTAGGCGTTTCAGCTCGTAATGCGAGATCAAAAAGCCTTTTTTTACGTAAATTCGCAAGATTCATGCGATTCTAGCTGCCAGACAATCCCCCGTCGGATGCAAAGTCGCTTTATATCGAAATCGAACATTAGCGTTTTGCTATAGCTGTAGGCGCTCCAGGGCGTATTTTGAGATCACAAACTATTAGTTTTATGTAAATACGCAATATTCATGCGTTTCGAACCTCCAAACCAGCCCCCATCGAATGCAAAGTCGGTTTATATCGAAATCGAACATTTGCGTTTTGCTTCGGCTGTAGGCGTTCCACCTCGTACCGCGAGATCAAAAAGGCTTAGTTTTACGTAAATAAGCAAGATTCATGCGTTTCGAACCGCCAAACACTCCCCCATCGAATGCAAAGTAACTTTATTTTGAAATCGAACATTTTCGTTTTGCTTCGGCTGTAGGCGTTCCAGCTCCTAATGCGAGTTCAGAAAGCCTTAGCTTTACGTAAATAAGCAAGATTCATGCGTTTCCAACCGCCAAACCAGCCCCCATCGAATGCAAGTCGGTTTATATCGAAATCGAACACTTGCGCTTTGCTCCGGCTGTAAGCGTTCCAGCTCGTAATGCGAGATCAAAAACGCTTAGTTTTACGTAAATAAGCAGGGTTCCTGCGTTTCTAACCGCCAAACAAGCCCCCATCGAATGCAAAGTCGGTTTATATCGAAATCGAACATTTGCACATTGCTTCGGCTGTAGGGGTTCCAGCTCGTCATGCGAGATAAAAAAGCCTTAGATTTACGTAAATAAGCAAGATTCATGCGTTTCCAACCGCCAAACAAGCCCCCATCGAATGCAAAGTCGGTTTATATCGAAATCGAACATTTGCACATTGCTTCGGCTGTAGGCGTTCCAGCTCGTCATGCGAGATAAAAAAGCCTTAGATTTACGTAAATAAGCAAGATTCATGCGTTTCCAACCGCCAAACAAGCCCCCATCGAATGCAAAGTCGGTTTATATCGAAATCGAACATTTGCCCATTGCTTCGGTTGTAGGCGTTCCAGCTTCTACTGTTAGATCAAAAAGGCTTAGTTTTACGTAAATAAGCAAGATTCATGCATTGCGAACCGCCAAACAAGCCCCGATCGAATGCAACGTCACTTTGTATTTAAATCGAACATTTGCGTTTTGCTTCGGCTGTAGGCGTTTCAGCTCGTAATGCGAGATCAAAAAGCCTTTTTTTACGTAAATTCGCAAGATTCATGCGATTCTAGCTGCCAGACAATCCTCCGTCGGATGCAAAATCGCTTTATATCGAAATCGAACATTAGCGTTTTGCTATAGCTGTAGGCGCTCCAGGGCGTATTTTGAGATCACAAACCATTAGTTTTATGTAAATACGCAATATTCATGCGTTTCGAACCTCCAAACCAGCCCCCATCGAATGCAAAGTCGGTTTATATCGAAATCGAACATTTGCGTTTTGCTTCGGCTGTAGGCGTTCCAGCTCGTAATGCGAGATCAAAAACGCTTAGTTTTACGTCAATAAGCAAGGTTCCTGCGTTTCTAACCGCCAAACAAGCCCACATCGAATGCAAAGTTGGTTTATATCGAAATCGAACATTTGCACATTGCTTCGGCTGTAGGCGTTCCAGCCCGGAATGCGAGATCAAAAACGCTTAGTTTTACGTAAATAAGCAAGGTTCCTGCGTTTCTAACCGCCAAACAAGCCCACATCGAATGCAAAGTCGGTTTATATCGAAATCGAACATTTGCGTTTTGCTCCGGCTGTAAGCGTTCCAGCTCGTAATGCGATATCAAAAACGCTTAGTTTTACGTAAATAAGCAAGGTTCCTGCGTTTCTAACCGCCAAACAAGCCCACATCGAATGCAAAGTTGGTTTATATCGAAATCGAACATTTGCGCATTGCTTCGGCTGTAGGCGTTTCAGCTCGTAATGCGAGATCAAAAAGCCTTTTTTTACGTAAATTCGCAAGATTCATGCGATTCTAGCTGCCAGACAATCCCCCGTCGGATGCAAAGTCGCTTTATATCGAAATCGAACATTAGCGTTTTGCTATAGCTGTAGGCGCTCCAGGGCGTATTTTGAGATCACAAACTATTAGTTTTATGTAAATACGCAATATTCATGCGTTTCGAACCTCCAAACCAGCCCCCATCGAATGCAAAGTCGGTTTATATCGAAATCGAACATTTGCGTTTTGCTTCGGCTGTAGGCGTTCCACCTCGTACCGCGAGATCAAAAAGGCTTAGTTTTACGTAAATAAGCAAGATTCATGCGTTTCGAACCGCCAAACACTCCCCCATCGAATGCAAAGTAACTTTATTTTGAAATCGAACATTTTCGTTTTGCTTCGGCTGTAGGCGTTCCAGCTCCTAATGCGAGTTCAGAAAGCCTTAGCTTTACGTAAATAAGCAAGATTCATGCGTTTCCAACCGCCAAACCAGCCCCCATCGAATGCAAGTCGGTTTATATCGAAATCGAACACTTGCGCTTTGCTCCGGCTGTAAGCGTTCCAGCTCGTAATGCGAGATCAAAAACGCTTAGTTTTACGTAAATAAGCAGGGTTCCTGCGTTTCTAACCGCCAAACAAGCCCCCATCGAATGCAAAGTCGGTTTATATCGAAATCGAACATTTGCACATTGCTTCGGCTGTAGGGGTTCCAGCTCGTCATGCGAGATAAAAAAGCCTTAGATTTACGTAAATAAGCAAGATTCATGCGTTTCCAACCGCCAAACAAGCCCCCATCGAATGCAAAGTCGGTTTATATCGAAATCGAACATTTGCACATTGCTTCGGCTGTAGGCGTTCCAGCTCGTCATGCGAGATAAAAAAGCCTTAGATTTACGTAAATAAGCAAGATTCATGCGTTTCCAACCGCCAAACAAGCCCCCATCGAATGCAAAGTCGGTTTATATCGAAATCGAACATTTGCCCATTGCTTCGGTTGTAGGCGTTCCAGCTTCTACTGTTAGATCAAAAAGGCTTAGTTTTACGTAAATAAGCAAGATTCATGCATTGCGAACCGCCAAACAAGCCCCGATCGAATGCAACGTCACTTTGTATTTAAATCGAACATTTGCGTTTTGCTTCGGCTGTAGGCGTTTCAGCTCGTAATGCGAGATCAAAAAGCCTTTTTTTACGTAAATTCGCAAGATTCATGCGATTCTAGCTGCCAGACAATCCTCCGTCGGATGCAAAATCGCTTTATATCGAAATCGAACATTAGCGTTTTGCTATAGCTGTAGGCGCTCCAGGGCGTATTTTGAGATCACAAACCATTAGTTTTATGTAAATACGCAATATTCATGCGTTTCGAACCTCCAAACCAGCCCCCATCGAATGCAAAGTCGGTTTATATCGAAATCGAACATTTGCGTTTTGCTTCGGCTGTAGGCGTTCCAGCTCGTAATGCGAGATCAAAAACGCTTAGTTTTACGTCAATAAGCAAGGTTCCTGCGTTTCTAACCGCCAAACAAGCCCACATCGAATGCAAAGTTGGTTTATATCGAAATCGAACATTTGCGCATTGCTTCGGCTGTAGGCATTCCAGCTCGTAATGCGAGATCAAAAAGGCTTAGTTTTACGCAAATAAGCAAGATTCATGCGTTTCCAACCGCCAAACAAGCCCCCATCGAATGCAAAGTCGGTTTATATCGAAATCGAACATTTGCACATTGCTTCGGCTGTAGGCGTTCCAGCTCGTAATGCGAGATCAAAAAGCCGTTTTTTACGTAAATTTGCACGAATCATGCGATTCTAGCTGCCAGACAATCCCCCTCGGATGCAAAGTCGCTTTATATCGAATTCGAACATTAGCGTTTTGCTATAGCTGTAGGCGCTCGAGGGCATATTTTGAGATTACAAACCATTCGTTTTACGTAAATACGCAATATTCATGCATTTCGAACCACCAAGCCAGCCCCCATCGAATGCAAAGTCGGTTTATATCGAAATCGAACATTTGCGTTTTGCTTGGGCTGTAGGCGTTCCAGCTCGTCATGCGAGATAAAAAAGCCTTAGATTTACGTACATAAGCAAGATTCATGCGTTTCCAACCGCCAAACAAGCCCCCATCGAATGCAAAGTCGGTTTATATCGAAATCGAACATTTGCCTTTTGCTTCGGTTGTAGGCGTTCCACCTCGTAACGCGAGATCAACAAGGCTTAGTTTTACGCAAATAAGCAAGATTCATGCGTTTCGAACATTTGCGCATTGCTTCGGCTGTAGGCGTTCCAGCCCGGAATGCGAGATCAAAAACGCTTAGTTTTACGTAAATAAGCAAGGTTCCTGCGTTTCTAACCGCCAAACAAGCCCACATCGAATGCAAAGTTGGTTTATATCGAAATCGAACATTTGCGCATTGCTTCGGCTGTAGGCGTTCCAGCTCGTAATGCGAGATCAAAAACGCTTAGTTTTACGTAAATAAGCAAGGTTCCTGCGTTTCTAACCGCCAAACAAGCCCCCATCGAATGCAAAGTCGGTTTATATCGAAATCGAACATTTGCGTTTTGCTTCGGCTGTAGGCGTTCCAGCTCGTCATGCGAGATAAAAAAGCCTTAGATTTACGTAAATAAGCAAGATTCATGCGTTTCCAACCGCCAAACAAGCCCCCATCGAATGCAAAGACGGTTTATATCGAAATGGAACATTTGCGTTTTGCTTCGGCTGTAGGCGTTTCAGCTCGTAATGCGAGATCAAAAAGCCTTTTTTTACGCAAATTCGCAAGATTCATGCGATTCTAGCTGCCAGACAATCCCCCGTCGGATGCAAAGTCGCTTTATATCGAAATCGAACATTAGCGTTTTGCTATAGCTGCAGACGCTCCAGGGCATATTTTGAGATTACAAACCATTCGTTTTACGTAAATACGCAATATTCATGCATTTCGAACCTCCAAACCAGCCCCCATCGAATGCAAAATCTGTTTATATCGAAATCGAACATTTGCGCTTTGCTTCGGCTGTAGGCATTCCAGCTCGTAATGCGAGATCAAAAAGGCTTAATTTTACGTAAATAAGCAAGGTTCCTGCGTTCCTAACCGCCAAACAAGCCCACATCGAATGCAAAGTTGGTTTATATCGAAATCGAACATTTGCGCATTGCTTCGGCTGTAGGCGTTCCAGCTCGTAATGCGAGATCAAAAACGCTTAGTTTTACGTAAATAAGCAAGATTCATGCATTTCGAACCGCCAAACAAGCCTCCATCGTATGCAACGGCGCTTTGTATTGAAATCGAACATTTGCGTTTTGCTTCGGCTGTAGGCGTTCCAGCTCGTAATGCGAGATCAAAAAGCCGTTTTTTACGTAAATTTGCACGAATCATGCGATTCTAGCTGCCAGACAATCCCCCTCGGATGCAAAGTCGCTTTATATCGAATTCGAACTTTAGCGTTTTGCTATAGCTGTAGGCGCTCGAGGGCATATTTTGAGATTACAAACCATTCGTTTTACGTAAATACGCCATATTCATGCATTTCGAACCACCAAGCCAGCCCCCATCGAATGCAAAGTCGGTTTATATCGAAATCGAACATTTGCCTTTTGCTTCGGTTGTAGGCGTTCCACCTCGTAACGCGAGATCAACAAGGCTTAGTTTTACGTAAATAAGCAAGATTCATGCGTTTCGAACATTTGCGCATTGCTTCGGCTGTAGGCGTTAGAGCCCGGAATCCGAGATCAAAAACGCTTAGTTTTACGTAAATAAGCAAGGTTCCTGCGTTTCTAACCGCCAAACAAGCCCACATCGAATGTAAAGTTGGTTCATATCGAAATCGAACATTTGCGCATTGCTTCGGCTGTAGGCGTTCCAGCTCGTATCGCGAGATCAAGAACGCTTAGTTTTACGTAAATAAGCAAGGTTCCTGCGTTTCTAACCGCCAAACAAGCCCACATCGAATGTAAAGTTGGTTCATATCGAAATCGAACATTTGCGCATTGCTTCGGCTGTAGGCGTTCCAGCTCGTATCGCGAGATCAAAAACGCTTAGTTTTACGTAAATAAGCAAGGTTCCTGCGTTTCTAACAGCCAAACAAGCCCACATCGAATGTAAAGTTGGTTTATATCGAAATCGAACATTTGCGCATTGCTTCGGCTGTAGGCGTTCCAGCTCGTATCGCGAGATCAAAAACGCTTAGTTTTACGTAAATAAACAAGGTTCCTGCGTTTCTAACCGCCAAACAAGCCCACATCGAATGCAAAGTTGGTTTATATCGAAATCGAACATTTGCGCATTGCTTCGGCTGTAGGCATTCCAGCTCGTAATGCGAGATCAAAAAGGCTTAACTTTACGTAAATAAGCAAGGTTCCTGCGATTCGAACCGCCAAACTAGCCCCCATCGAATGCAAAGTCGGTTTATATCGAAATCGAACATTTGCGTTTTGCTTCGGCTGTAGGCGTTCCAGCTCGTAATGCGAGATCAAAAAGCCTTTTTTTACGTAAATTCGCAAGATTCATGCGATTCTAGCTGCCAGACAATCCCCCGTCGGATGCAAAGTCGCTTTATATCGAAATCGAACATTAGCGTTTTGCTATAGCTGTAGGCGCTCCAGGGCGTATTTTGAGATCACAAACCATTAGTTTTACTTAAATACGCAATATTCATGCGTTTCGAACCTCCAAACCAGCCCCCATCGAATGCAAAGTCGGTTTATATCGAAATCGAACATTTGCGTTTTGCTTCGGCTGTAGGCGTTCCACCTCGTAACGCGAGATCAAAAAGGCTTAGTTTTACGTAAATAAGCACGATTCATGCGTTTTGAACCGCCAAACACTCCCCCATCGAATGCAAAGTCACTTTATTTTGAAATCCAACATTTTCGTTTTGCTTCGGCTGTAGGCGTTCCAGCTCCTAATGCGAGATCAAAAAGCCTTAGCTTTACGTAAATAAGCAAGATTCATGCGTTTCCAACCGCCAAACAAGCCCCCATCGAATGCAAAGTCGGTTTATATCGAAATCGAACATTTGCGCTTTGCTCCGGCTGTAAGCGTTCCAGCTCGTAATGCGAGATCAAAACGGCTTAATTTTACGTAAATAAGCATGGATCCTGTGTTTCTAACCGCCAAACAAGCCCACATCGAATGCAAAGTTGGTTTATATCGAAATCGAACATTTGCGCATTGCTTCGTCTGTAGGCGTTCCAGCCCGGAATGCGAGATCAAAAACGCTTAGTTTTACGTAAATAAGCAAGATTCATGCGTTTCCAACCGCCAAACAAGCCCCCATCGAATGCAAAGTCGGTTTATATCGAAATCGAACATTTGCGCATTGCTTCGGCTGTAGGCGTTCCAGCTCGTAATGCGAGATCAAAAACGCTTAGTTTTACGTAAATAAGCAAGGTTCCTGCGTTTCTAACCGCCAAACAAGCCCCCATCGAATGCAAAGTCGGTTTATATCGAAATCGAACATTTGCGTTTTGCTTCGGCTGTAGGCGTTCCAGCTCGTCATGCGAGATAAAAAAGCCTTAGATTTACGCAAATAAGCAAGATTCATGCGTTTCCAACCGCCAAACAAGCCCCCATCGAATGCAAAGACGGTTTATATCGAAATGGAACATTTGCGTTCTGCTTCGGCTGTAGGCGTTTCAGCTCGTAATGCGAGATCAAAAAGCCTTTTTTTACGCAAATTCGCAAGATTCATGCGATTCTAGCTGCCAGACAATCCCCCGTCGGATGCAAAGTCGCTTTATATCGAAATCGAACATTAGCGTTTTGCTATAGCTGCAGACGCTCCAGGGCATATTTTGAGATTACAAACCATTCGTTTTACGTAAATACGCAATATTCATGCATTTCGAACCTCCAAACCAGCCCCCATCGAATGCAAAATCTGTTTATATCGAAATCGAACATTTGCGCTTTGCTTCGGCTGTAGGCATTCCAGCTCGTAATGCGAGATCAAAAAGGCTTAATTTTACGTAAATAAGCAAGGTTCCTGCGTTCCTAACCGCCAAACAAGCCCACATCGAATGCAAAGTTGGTTTATATCGAAATCGAACATTTGCGCATTGCTTCGGCTGTAGGCGTTCCAGCTCGTAATGCGAGATCAAAAACGCTTAGTTTTACGTAAATAAGCAAGATTCATGCATTTCGAACCGCCAAACAAGCCTCCATCGTATGCAACGGCGCTTTGTATTGAAATCGAACATTTGCGTTTTGCTTCGGCTGTAGGCGTTCCAGCTCGTAATGCGAGATCAAAAAGCCGTTTTTTACGTAAATTTGCACGAATCATGCGATTCTAGCTGCCAGACAATCCCCCTCGGATGCA
This sequence comes from Stenichneumon culpator, assembly GCA_964017025.1. Lineage (NCBI taxonomy): Eukaryota > Metazoa > Arthropoda > Insecta > Hymenoptera > Ichneumonidae > Stenichneumon > Stenichneumon culpator. The sequence goes on from OZ024771.1 coordinate 11,351,155, forward strand.
AAGTCGCTTTATATCGAATTCGAACATTAGCGTTTTGCTATAGCTGTAGGCGCTCGAGGGCATATTTTGAGATTACAAACCATTCGTTTTACGTAAATACGCCATATTCATGCATTTCGAACCACCAAGCCAGCCCCCATCGAATGCAAAGTCGGTTTATATCGAAATCGAACATTTGCGTTTTGCTTGGGCTGTAGGCGTTCCAGCTCGTCATGCGAGATAAAAAAGCCTTAGATTTACGTACATAAGCAAGATTCATGCGTTTCCAACCGCCAAACAAGCCCCCATCGAATGCAAAGTCGGTTTATATCGAAATCGAACATTTGCCTTTTGCTTCGGTTGTAGGCGTTCCACCTCGTAACGCGAGATCAACAAGGCTTAGTTTTACGCAAATAAGCAAGATTCATGCGTTTCGAACATTTGCGCATTGCTTCGGCTGTAGGCGTTCCAGCCCGGAATCCGAGATCAAAAACGCTTAGTTTTACGTAAATAAGCAAGGTTCCTGCGTTTCTAACCGCCAAACAAGCCCACATCGAATGCAAAGTTGGTTTATATCGAAATCGAACATTTGCGCATTGCTTCGGCTGTAGGCGTTCCAGCTCGTAATGCGAGATCAAAAACGCTTAGTTTTACGTAAATAAGCAAGGTTCCTGCGTTTCTAACCTCCAAACCAGCCCCCATCGAATGCAAAGTCGGTTTATATCGAAATCGAACATTTGCGTTTTGCTTCGGCTGTAGGCGTTCCACCTCGTAACGCGAGATCAAAAAGGCTTAGTTTTACGTAAATAAGCACGATTCATGCGTTTTGAACCGCCAAACACTCCCCCATCGAATGCAAAGTCACTTTATTTTGAAATCCAACATTTTCGTTTTGCTTCGGCTGTAGGCGTTCCAGCTCCTAATGCGAGATCAAAAAGCCTTAGCTTTACGTAAATAAGCAAGATTCATGCGTTTCCAACCGCCAAACAAGCCCCCATCGAATGCAAAGTCGGTTTATATCGAAATCGAACATTTGCGCTTTGCTCCGGCTGTAAGCGTTCCAGCTCGTAATGCGAGATCAAAACGGCTTAATTTTACGTAAATAAGCATGGATCCTGTGTTTCTAACCGCCAAACAAGCCCACATCGAATGCAAAGTTGGTTTATATCGAAATCGAACATTTGCGCATTGCTTCGGCTGTAGGCGTTCCAGCCCGGAATGCGAGATCAAAAACGCTTAGTTTTACGTAAATAAGCAAGGTTCCTGCGTTTCTAACCGCCAAACAAGCCCACATCGAATGCAAAGTCGGTTTATATCGAAATCGAACATTTGCGCTTTGCTCCGGCTGTAAGCGTTCCAGCTCGTAATGCGAGATCAAAAACGCTTAGTTTTACGTAAATAAGCAAGGTTCCTGCGTTTCTAACCGCCAAACAAGCCCACATCGAATGCAAAGTTGGTTTATATCGAAATCGAACATTTGCGCATTGCTTCGGCTGTAGGCATTCCAGCTCGTAATTCGAGATCAAAAAGGCTTAATTTTACGTAAATAAGCAAGGTTCCTGCGTTTCTAACCGCCAAACAAGCCCACATCGAATGCAAAGTTGGTTTATATCGAAATCGAACATTTGCGCATTGCTTCGGCTGTAGGCATTCCAGCTCGTAATGCGGGATCAAAAAGGCTTAATTTTACGTAAATAAGCAAGGTTCCTGCGTTTCTAACCGCCAAACAAGCCCACATCGAATGCAAAGTTGGTTTATATCGAAATCGAACATTTGCACATTGCTTCGGCTGTAGGCGTTCCAGCTCGTCATGCGAGATAAAAAAGCCTTAGATTTACGTAAATAAGCAAGATTCATGCGTTTCCAACCGCCAAACAAGCCCCCATCGAATGCAAAGTCGGTTTATATCGAAATCGAACATTTGCCCATTGCTTCGGCTGTAGGCGTTCCAGCTTCTACTGTTAGATCAAAAAGGCTTAGTTTTACGTAAATAAGCAAGATTCATGCATTGCAAACCGCCAAACAAGCCCCGATCGAATGCAACGTCACTTTGTATTTAAATCGAACATTTGCGTTTTGCTTCGGCTGTAGGCGTTTCAGCTCGTAATGCGAGATCAAAAAGCCTTTTTTCACGTAAATTCGCAAGATTCATGCGATTCTAGCTGCCAGACAATCCCCCTCGGATGCAAAGTCGCTTTATATCGAATTCGAACATTAGCGTTTTGCTATAGCTGTAGGCGCTCGAGGGCATATATTGAGATTACAAACCATTCGTTTTACGTAAATACGCAATATTCATGCATTTCGAACCACCAAGCCAGCCCCCATTGAATGCAAAGTCGGTTTATATCGAAATCGAACATTTGCGTTTTGCTTGGGCTGTTGGCGTTCCAGCTCGTCATGCGAGATAAAAAAGCCTTAGATTTACGTACATAAGCAAGATTCATGCGTTTCCAACCGCCAAACAAGCCCCCATCGAATGCAAAGTCGGTTTATATCGAAATCGAACATTTGCCTTTTGCTTCGGTTGCAGGCGTTCCACCTCGTAACGCGAGATCAACAAGGCTTAGTTTTACGTAAATAAGCAAGATTCATGCGTTTCGAACATTTGCGCATTGCTTCGGCTGTAGGCGTTAGAGCCCGGAATCCGAGATCAAAAACGCTTAGTTTTACGTAAATAAGCAAGGTTCCTGCGTTTCTAACCGCCAAACAAGCCCACATCGAATGTAAAGTTGGTTCATATCGAAATCGAACATTTGCGCATTGCTTCGGCTGTAGGCGTTCCAGCTCGTATCGCGAGATCAAGAACGCTTAGTTTTACGTAAATAAGCAAGGTTCCTGCGTTTCTAACCGCCAAACAAGCCCACATCGAATGTAAAGTTGGTTCATATCGAAATCGAACATTTGCGCATTGCTTCGGCTGTAGGCGTTCCAGCTCGTATCGCGAGATCAAAAACGCTTAGTTTTACGTAAATAAGCAAGGTTCCTGCGTTTCTAACAGCCAATCAAGCCCACATCGAATGTAAAGTTGGTTTATATCGAAATCGAACATTTGCGCATTGCTTCGGCTGTAGGCGTTCCAGCTCGTATCGCGAGATCAAAAACGCTTAGTTTTACGTAAATAAACAAGGTTCCTGCGTTTCTAACCGCCAAACAAGCCCACATCGAATGCAAAGTTGGTTTATATCGAAATCGAACATTTGCGCATTGCTTCGGCTGTAGGCATTCCAGCTCGTAATGCGAGATCAAAAAGGCTTAACTTTACGTAAATAAGCAAGGTTCCTGCGATTCGAACCGCCAAACTAGCCCCCATCGAATGCAAAGTCGGTTTATATCGAAATCGAACATTTGCGTTTTGCTTCGGCTGTAGGCGTTCCAGCTCGTAATGCGAGATCAAAAAGCCTTTTTTTACGTAAATTCGCAAGATTCATGCGATTCTAGCTGCCAGACAATCCCCCGTCGGATGCAAAGTCGCTTTATAACGAAATCGAACATTAGCGTTTTGCTATAGCTGTAGGCGCTCCAGGGCGTATTTTGAGATCACAAACCATTAGTTTTACTTAAATACGCAATATTCATGCGTTTCGAACCTCCAAACCAGCCCCCATCGAATGCAAAGTCGGTTTATATCGAAATCGAACATTTGCGTTTTGCTTCGGCTGTAGGCGTTCCACCTCGTAACGCGAGATCAAAAAGGCTTAGTTTTACGTAAATAAGCAAGGTTCCTGCGTTTCTAACCGCCAAACAAGCCCACATCGAATGCAAAGTTGGTTTATATCGAAATCGAACATTTGCGCATTGCTTCGGCTGTAGGCATTCCAGCTCGTAATTCGAGATCAAAAAGGCTTAATTTTACGTAAATAAGCAAGGTTCCTGCGTTTCTAACCGCCAAACAAGCCCACATCGAATGCAAAGTTGGTTTATATCGAAATCGAACATTTGCGCATTGCTTCGGCTGTAGGCATTCCAGCTCGTAATGCGGGATCAAAAAGGCTTAATTTTACGTAAATAAGCAAGGTTCCTGCGTTTCTAACCGCCAAACAAGCCCACATCGAATGCAAAGTTGGTTTATATCGAAATCGAACATTTGCACATTGCTTCGGCTGTAGGCGTTCCAGCTCGTCATGCGAGATAAAAAAGCCTTAGATTTACGTAAATAAGCAAGATTCATGCGTTTCCAACCGCCAAACAAGCCCCCATCGAATGCAAAGTCGGTTTATATCGAAATCGAACATTTGCCCATTGCTTCGGCTGTAGGCGTTCCAGCTTCTACTGTTAGATCAAAAAGGCTTAGTTTTACGTAAATAAGCAAGATTCATGCATTGCAAACCGCCAAACAAGCCCCGATCGAATGCAACGTCACTTTGTATTTAAATCGAACATTTGCGTTTTGCTTCGGCTGTAGGCGTTTCAGCTCGTAATGCGAGATCAAAAAGCCTTTTTTCACGTAAATTCGCAAGATTCATGCGATTCTAGCTGCCAGACAATCCCCCTCGGATGCAAAGTCGCTTTATATCGAATTCGAACATTAGCGTTTTGCTATAGCTGTAGGCGCTCGAGGGCATATATTGAGATTACAAACCATTCGTTTTACGTAAATACGCAATATTCATGCATTTCGAACCACCAAGCCAGCCCCCATTGAATGCAAAGTCGGTTTATATCGAAATCGAACATTTGCGATTTGCTTGGGCTGTAGGCGTTCCAGCTCGTCATGCGAGATAAAAAAGCCTTAGATTTACGTACATAAGCAAGATTCATGCTTTTCCAACCGCCAAACAAGCCCCCATCGAATGCAAAGTCGGTTTATATCGAAATCGAACATTTGCCTTTTGCTTCGGTTGTAGGCGTTCCACCTCGTAACGCGAGATCAACAAGGCTTAGTTTTACGTAAATAAGCAAGATTCATGCGTTTCGAACATTTGCGCATTGCTTCGGCTGTAGGCGTTAGAGCCCGGAATCCGAGATCAAAAACGCTTAGTTTTACGTAAATAAGCAAGGTTCCTGCGTTTCTAACCGCCAAACAAGCCCACATCGAATGTAAAGTTGGTTCATATCGAAATCGAACATTTGCGCATTGCTTCGGCTGTAGGCGTTCCAGCTCGTATCGCGAGATCAAGAACGCTTAGTTTTACGTAAATAAGCAAGGTTCCTGCGTTTCTAACCGCCAAACAAGCCCACATCGAATGTAAAGTTGGTTCATATCGAAATCGAACATTTGCGCATTGCTTCGGCTGTAGGCGTTCCAGCTCGTATCGCGAGATCAAAAACGCTTAGTTTTACGTAAATAAGCAAGGTTCCTGCGTTTCTAACAGCCAATCAAGCCCACATCGAATGTAAAGTTGGTTTATATCGAAATCGAACATTTGCGCATTGCTTCGGCTGTAGGCGTTCCAGCTCGTATCGCGAGATCAAAAACGCTTAGTTTTACGTAAATAAACAAGGTTCCTGCGTTTCTAACCGCCAAACAAGCCCACATCGAATGCAAAGTTGGTTTATATCGAAATCGAACATTTGCGCATTGCTTCGGCTGTAGGCATTCCAGCTCGTAATGCGAGATCAAAAAGGCTTAACTTTACGTAAATAAGCAAGGTTCCTGCGATTCGAACCGCCAAACTAGCCCCCATCGAATGCAAAGTCGGTTTATATCGAAATCGAACATTTGCGTTTTGCTTCGGCTGTAGGCGTTCCAGCTCGTAATGCGAGATCAAAAAGCCTTTTTTTACGTAAATTCGCAAGATTCATGCGATTCTAGCTGCCAGACAATCCCCCGTCGGATGCAAAGTCGCTTTATAACGAAATCGAACATTAGCGTTTTGCTATAGCTGTAGGCGCTCCAGGGCGTATTTTGAGATCACAAACCATTAGTTTTACTTAAATACGCAATATTCATGCGTTTCGAACCTCCAAACCAGCCCCCATCGAATGCAAAGTCGGTTTATATCGAAATCGAACATTTGCGTTTTGCTTCGGCTGTAGGCGTTCCACCTCGTAACGCGAGATCAAAAAGGCTTAGTTTTACGTAAATAAGCACGATTCATGCGTTTTGAACCGCCAAACACTCCCCCATCGAATGCAAAGTCACTTTATTTTGAAATCCAACATTTTCGTTTTGCTTCGGCTGTAGGCGTTCCAGCTCCTAATGCGAGATCAAAAAGCCTTAGCTTTACGTAAATAAGCAAGATTCATGCGTTTCCAACCGCCAAACAAGCCCCCATCGAATGCAAAGTCGGTTTATATCGAAATCGAACATTTGCGCTTTGCTCCGGCTGTAAGCGTTCCAGCTCGTAATGCGAGATCAAAACGGCTTAATTTTACGTAAATAAGCATGGATCCTGTGTTTCTAACCGCCAAACAAGCCCACATCGAATGCAAAGTTGGTTTATATCGAAATCGAACATTTGCGCATTGCTTCGGCTGTAGGCGTTCCAGCCCGGAATGCGAGATCAAAAACGCTTAGTTTTACGTAAATAAGCAAGGTTCCTGCGTTTCTAACCGCCAAACAAGCCCACATCGAATGCAAAGTCGGTTTATATCGAAATCGAACATTTGCGCTTTGCTCCGGCTGTAAGCGTTCCAGCTCGTAATGCGAGATCAAAAACGCTTAGTTTTACGTAAATAAGCAAGGTTCCTGCGTTTCTAACCGCCAAACAAGCCCACATCGAATGCAAAGTTGGTTTATATCGAAATCGAACATTTGCGTTTTGCTTCGGCTGTAGGCGTTCCAGCTCGTCATGCGAGATAAAAAAGCCTTAGATTTACGTAAATAAGCAAGATTCATGCGTTTCCAACCGCCAAACAAGCCCCCATCGAATGCAAAGTCGGTTTATATCGAAATCGAACATTTGCACATTGCTTCGGCTGTAGGCGTTCCAGCTCGTCATGCGAGATAAAAAAGCCTTAGATTTACGTAAATAAGCAAGATTCATGCGTTTCCAACCGCCAAACAAGCCCCCATCGAATGCAAAGTCGGTTTATATCGAAATCGAACATTTGCCCATTGCTTCGGCTGTAGGCGTTCCAGCTTCTACTGTTAGATCAAAAAGGCTTAGTTTTACGTAAATAAGCAAGATTCATGCATTGCGAACCGCCAAACAAGCCCCGATCGAATGCAACGTCACTTTGTATTTAAATCGAACATTTGCGTTTTGCTTCGGCTGTAGGCGTTTCAGCTCGTAATGCGAGATCAAAAAGCCTTTTTTACGTAAATTCGCAAGATTCATGCGATTCTAGCTGCCAGACAATCCTCCGTCGGATGCAAAGTCGCTTTATATCGAAATCGAACATTAGCGTTTTGCTATAGCTGTAGGCGCTCCAGGGCGTATTTTGCGATCACAAACCATTAGTTTTACGTAAATACGCAATATTCATGCGTTTCGAACCTCCAAACCAGCCCCCATCGAATGCAAAGTCGGTTTATATCGAAATCGAACATTTGCGTTTTGCTTCGGCTGTAGGCGTTCCAGCTCGTAATGCGAGATCAAAAACGCTTAGTTTTACGTAAATAAGCAAGGTTCCTGCGTTTCTAACCGCCAAACAAGCCCACATCGAATGCAAATTTGGTTTATATCGAAATCGAACATTTGCGCATTGCTTCGGCTGTAGGCATTCCAGCTCGTAATGCGGGATCAAAAAGGCTTAATTTTACGTAAATAAGCAAGGTTCCTGCGTTTCTAACCGCCAAACAAGCCCACATCGAATGCAAAGTTGGTTTATATCGAAATCGAACATTTGCGCATTGCTTCGGCTGTAGGCATTCCAGCTCGTAATGCGAGATCAAAAAGGCTTAGTTTTACGCAAATAAGCAAGATTCATGCGTTTCCAACCGCCAAACAAGCCCCCATCGAATGCAAAGTCGGTTTATATCGAAATCGAACATTTGCACATTGCTTCGGCTGTAGGCGTTCCAGCTCGTCATGCGAGATAAAAAAGCCTTAGATTTACGTAAATAAGCAAGATTCATGCGTTTCCAACCGCCAAACAAGCCCCCATCGAATGCAAAGTCGGTTTATATCGAAATCGAACATATGCCCATTGCTTCGGCTGTAGGCGTTCCAGCTTCTACTGTTAGATCAAAAAGGCTTAGTTTTACGTAAATAAGCGAGATTCATGCATTGCGAACCGCCAAACAAGCCCCGATCGAATGCAACGTCACTTTGTATTTAAATCGAACATTTGCGTTTTGCTTCGGCTGTAGGCGTTTCAGCTCGTAATGCGAGATCAAAAAGCCTTTTTTCACGTAAATTCGCAAGATTCATGCGATTCTAGCTGCCAGACAATCCCCCGTCGCATGCAAAGTCGCTTTATATCGAAATCGAACATTAGCGTTTTGCTATAGCTGTAGGCGCTCCAGGGCGTATTTTGAGATCACAAACCATTAGTTTTACGTAAAAACGCAATATTCATGCGTTTCGAACCTCCAAACCAGCCCCCATCGAATGCAAAGTCGGTTTATATCGAAATCGAACATTTGCGTTTTGCTTCGGCTGTAGGCGTTCCACCTCGTAACGCGAGATCAAAAAGGCTTAGTTTTACGTAAATAATAAGTAAGCAAGTAAATAGTAAGCAAGATTCATGCGTTTCGAACCGCCAAACACTCCCCCATCGAATGCAAAGTCACTTTATTTTGAAATCGAACATTTTCGTTTTGCTTCGGCTGTAGGCGTTCCAGCTCCTAATGCGAGTTCAGAAAGCCTTAGCTTTACGTAAATAAGCAAGATTCATGCGTTTCCAACCGCCAAACAAGCCCCCATCGAATGCAAAGTCGGTTTATATCGAAATCGAACATTTGCACATTGCTTCGGCTGTAGGCGTTCCAGCTCGTCATGCGAGATAAAAAAGCCTTAGATTTACGTAAATAAGCAAGATTCATGCGTTTCCAACCGCCAAACAAGCCCCCATCGAATGCAAAGTCGGTTTATATCGAAATCGAACATTTGCCCATTGCTTCGGCTGTAGGCGTTCCAGCTTCTACTGTTAGATCAAAAAGGCTTAGTTTTACGTAAATAAGCAAGATTCATGCATTGCGAACCGCCAAACAAGCCCCGATCGAATGCAACGTCACTTTGTATTTGAATCGAACATTTGCGTTTTGCTTCGGCTGTAGGCGTTTCAGCTCGTAATGCGAGATCAAAAACGCTTAGTTTTACGTAAATAAGCAAGGTTCCTGCGTTTCTAACCGCCAAACAAGCCCACATCGAATGCAAAGTTGGTTTATATCGAAATCGAACATTTGCGCATTGCTTCGGCTGTAGGCATTCCAGCTCGTAATGCGAGGTCAAAAAGGCTTAGTTTTACGCAAATAAGCCAGATTCATGCGTTTCTAACCGCCAAACAAGCCCCCATCGAATGCAAAGTCGGTTTATATCGAAATCGAACATTTGCGTTTTGCTTCGGCTGTAGGCGTTCCAGCTCGTCATGCGAGATAAAAAAGCCTTAGATTTACGTAAATAAGCAAGATTCATGCGTTTCCAACCGCCAAACAAGCCCCCATCGAATCCAAAGACGGTTTATATCGAAATCGAACATTTGCGTTTTGCTTCGGCTGTAGGCGTTTCAGCTCGTAATGCGAGATCAAAAAGCCTTTTTTACGCAAATTCGCAAGATTCATGCGATTCTAGCTGCCAGACAATCCCCGTCGGATGCAAAGTCGCTTTATATCGAAATCGAACATTAGCGTTTTGCTATAGCTGCAGGCGCTCCAGGGCATATTTTGAGATTACAAACCATTCGTTTTACGTAAATACGCAATATTCATGCATTTCGAACCTCCAAACCAGCCCCCATCGAATGCAAAATCTGTTTATATCGAAATCGAACATTTGCGCTTTTCTTCGGCTGTAGGCATTCCAGCTCGTAATGCGAGATCAAAAAGGCTTAATTTTACGTAAATAAGCAAGGTTCCTGCGTTCCTAACCGCCAAACAAGCCCACATCGAATGCAAAGTTGGTTTATATCGAAATCGAACATTTGCGCATTGCTTCGGCTGTAGGCGTTCCAGCTCGTAATGCGAGATCAAAAACGCTTAGTTTTACGTAAATAAGCAAGATTCATGCGTTTCCAACCGCCAAACAAGCCCCCATCGAATGCAAAGTCGGTTTATATCGAAATCGAACATTAGCGTTTTGCTATAGCTGTAGGCGCTCCAGGGCGTATTTTGAGATCACAAACCATTAGTTTTACTTAAATACGCAATATTCATGCGTTTCGAACCTCCAAACCAGCCCCCATTGAATGCAAAGTCGGTTTATATCGAAATCGAACATTTGCGTTTTGCTTCGGCTGTAGGCGTTCCACCTCGTAACGCGAGATCAAAAAGGCTTAGTTTTACGTAAATAAGCACGATTCATGCGTTTTGAACCGCCAAACACTCCCCCATCGAATGCAAAGTCACTTTATTTTGAAATCCAACATTTTCGTTTTGCTTCGGCTGTAGGCGTTCCAGCTCCTAATGCGAGATCAAAAAGCCTTAGCTTTACGTAAATAAGCAAGATTCATGCGTTTCCAACCGCCAAACAAGCCCCCATCGAATGCAAAGTCGGTTTATATCGAAATCGAACATTTGCGCTTTGCTCCGGCTGTAAGCGTTCCAGCTCGTAATGCGAGATCAAAACGGCTTAATTTTACGTAAATAAGCATGGATCCTGTGTTTCTAACCGCCAAACAATCCCCCGTCGAATGCAAAGTCGGTTTATATCGAAATCGAAACTTTGCGTTTTGCTTCGGCTGTAGGCGTTCCACCTCGTAACGCGAGATCAAAAAGGCTTAGTTTTACGTAAATAAGCACGATTACTGCGTTTTGAACCGCCAAACACTCCCCCATCGAATGCAAAGTCACTTTATTTTGAAATCCAACATTTTCGTTTTGCTTCGGCTGTAGGCGTTCCAGCTCCTAATGCGAGATCAAAAAGCCTTAGCTTTACGTAAATAAGCAAGATTCATGCGTTTCCAACCGCCAAACAAGCCCCCATCGAATGCAAAGTCGGTTTATATCGAAATCGAACATTTGCGCTTTGCTCCGGCTGTAAGCGTTCCAGCTCGTAATGCGAGATCAAAACGGCTTAATTTTACGTAAATAAGCATGGATCCTGTGTTTCTAACCGCCAAACAAGCCCACATCGAATGCAAAGTTGGTTTATATCGAAATCGAACATTTGCGCATTGCTTCGGCTGTAGGCGTTCCAGCCCGGAATGCGAGATCAAAAACGCTTAGTTTTACGTAAATAAGCAAGGTTCCTGCGTTTCTAACCGCCAAACAAGCCCACATCGAATGCAAAGTCGGTTTATATCGAAATCGAACATTTGCGCTTTGCTCCGGCTGTAAGCGTTCCAGCTCGTAATGCGAGATCAAAAACGCTTAGTTTTACGTAAATAAGCAAGGTTCCTGCGTTTCTAACCGCCAAACAAGCCCACATCGAATGCAAAGTTGGTTTATATCGAAATCGAACATTTGCGCATTGCTTCGGCTGTAGGCGTTTCAGCTCGTAATGCGAGATCAAAAAGCCTTTTTTTACGTAAATTCGCAAGATTCATGCGATTCTAGCTGCCAGACAATCCCCCGTCGGATGCAAAGTCGCTTTATATCGAAATCGAACATTAGCGTTTTGCTATAGCTGTAGGCGCTCCAGGGCGTATTTTGAGATCACAAACTATTAGTTTTACGTAAATAAGCAAGATTCATGCGTTTCCAACCGCCAAACCAGCCCCCATCGAATGCAAAGTCGGTTTATATCGAAATCGAACACTAGCGCTTTGCTCCGGCTGTAAGCGTTCCAGCTCGTAATGCGAGATCAAAAACGCTTAGTTTTACGTAAATAAGCAAGGTTCCTGCGTTTCTAACCGCCAAACAAGCCCCCATCGAATGCAAAGTCGGTTTATATCGAAATCGAACATTTGCACATTGCTTCGGCTGTAGGGGTTCCAGCTCGTCATGCGAGATAAAAAAGCCTTAGATTTACGTAAATAAGCAAGATTCATGCGTTTCCAACCGCCAAACAAGCCCCCATCGAATGCAAAGTCGGTTTATATCGAAATCGAACATTTGCACATTGCTTCGGCTGTAGGCGTTCCAGCTCGTCATGCGAGATAAAAAAGCCTTAGATTTACGTAAATAAGCAAGATTCATGCGTTTCCAACCGCCAAACAAGCCCCCATCGAATGCAAAGTCGGTTTATATCGAAATCGAACATTTGCCCATTGCTTCGGTTGTAGGCGTTCCAGCTTCTACTGTTAGATCAAAAAGGCTTAGTTTTACGTAAATAAGCAAGATTCATGCATTGCGAACCGCCAAACAAGCCCCGATCGAATGCAACGTCACTTTGTATTTAAATCGAACATTTGCGTTTTGCTTCGGCTGTAGGCGTTTCAGCTCGTAATGCGAGATCAAAAAGCCTTTTTTTACGTAAATTCGCAAGATTCATGCGATTCTAGCTGCCAGACAATCCTCCGTCGGATGCAAAATCGCTTTATATCGAAATCGAACATTAGCGTTTTGCTATAGCTGTAGGCGCTCCAGGGCGTATTTTGAGATCACAAACCATTAGTTTTATGTAAATACGCAATATTCATGCGTTTCGAACCTCCAAACCAGCCCCCATCGAATGCAAAGTCGGTTTATATCGAAATCGAACATTTGCGCATTGCTTCGTCTGTAGGCGTTCCAGCCCGGAATGCGAGATCAAAAACGCTTAGTTTTACGTAAATAAGCAAGATTCATGCGTTTCCAACCGCCAAACAAGCCCCCATCGAATGCAAAGTCGGTTTATATCGAAATCGAACATTTGCGCATTGCTTCGGCTGTAGGCGTTCCAGCTCGTAATGCGAGATCAAAAACGCTTAGTTTTACGTAAATAAGCAAGGTTCCTGCGTTTCAAACCGCCAAACAAGCCCCCATCGAATGCAAAGTCGGTTTATATCGAAATCGAACATTTGCGTTTTGCTTCGGCTGTAGGCGTTCCAGCTCGTCATGCGAGATAAAAAAGCCTTAGATTTACGCAAATAAGCAAGATTCATGCGTTTCCAACCGCCAAACAAGCCCCCATCGAATGCAAAGACGGTTTATATCGAAATCGAACATTAGCGTTTTGCTATAGCTGTAGGCGCTCCAGGGCGTATTTTGAGATCACAAACCATTAGTTTTACTTAAATACGCAATATTCATGCGTTTCGAACCTCCAAACCAGCCCCCATCGAATGCAAAGTCGGTTTATATCGAAATCGAACATTTGCGTTTTGCTTCGGCTGTAGGCGTTCCACCTCGTAACGCGAGATCAAAAAGGCTTAGTTTTACGTAAATAAGCACGATTCATGCGTTTTGAACCGCCAAACACTCCCCCATCGAATGCAAAGTCACTTTATTTTGAAATCCAACATTTTCGTTTTGCTTCGGCTGTAGGCGTTCCAGCTCCTAATGCGAGATCAAAAAGCCTTAGCTTTACGTAAATAAGCAAGATTCATGCGTTTCCAACCGCCAAACAAGCCCCCATCGAATGCAAAGTCGGTTTATATCGAAATCGAACATTTGCGCTTTGCTCCGGCTGTAAGCGTTCCAGCTCGTAATGCGAGATCAAAACGGCTTAATTTTACGTAAATAAGCATGGATCCTGTGTTTCTAACCGCCAAACAATCCCCCGTCGAATGCAAAGTCGGTTTATATCGAAATCGAAACTTTGCGTTTTGCTTCGGCTGTAGGCGTTCCACCTCGTAACGCGAGATCAAAAAGGCTTAGTTTTACGTAAATAAGCACGATTACTGCGTTTTGAACCGCCAAACACTCCCCCATCGAATGCAAAGTCACTTTATTTTGAAATCCAACATTTTCGTTTTGCTTCGGCTGTAGGCGTTCCAGCTCCTAATGCGAGATCAAAAAGCCTTAGCTTTACGTAAATAAGCAAGATTCATGCGTTTCCAACCGCCAAACAAGCCCCCATCGAATGCAAAGTCGGTTTATATCGAAATCGAACATTTGCGCTTTGCTCCGGCTGTAAGCGTTCCAGCTCGTAATGCGAGATCAAAACGGCTTAATTTTACGTAAATAAGCATGGATCCTGTGTTTCTAACCGCCAAACAAGCCCACATCGAATGCAAAGTTGGTTTATATCGAAATCGAACATTTGCGCATTGCTTCGGCTGTAGGCGTTCCAGCCCGGAATGCGAGATCAAAAACGCTTAGTTTTACGTAAATAAGCAAGGTTCCTGCGTTTCTAACCGCCAAACAAGCCCACATCGAATGCAAAGTCGGTTTATATCGAAATCGAACATTTGCGCTTTGCTCCGGCTGTAAGCGTTCCAGCTCGTAATGCGAGATCAAAAACGCTTAGTTTTACGTAAATAAGCAAGGTTCCTGCGTTTCTAACCGCCAAACAAGCCCACATCGAATGCAAAGTTGGTTTATATCGAAATCGAACATTTGCGCATTGCTTCGGCTGTAGGCGTTTCAGCTCGTAATGCGAGATCAAAAAGCCTTTTTTTACGTAAATTCGCAAGATTCATGCGATTCTAGCTGCCAGACAATCCCCCGTCGGATGCAAAGTCGCTTTATATCGAAATCGAACATTAGCGTTTTGCTATAGCTGTAGGCGCTCCAGGGCGTATTTTGAGATCACAAACTATTAGTTTTACGTAAATAAGCAAGATTCATGCGTTTCCAACCGCCAAACCAGCCCCCATCGAATGCAAAGTCGGTTTATATCGAAATCGAACACTAGCGCTTTGCTCCGGCTGTAAGCGTTCCAGCTCGTAATGCGAGATCAAAAACGCTTAGTTTTACGTAAATAAGCAAGGTTCCTGCGTTTCTAACCGCCAAACAAGCCCCCATCGAATGCAAAGTCGGTTTATATCGAAATCGAACATTTGCACATTGCTTCGGCTGTAGGGGTTCCAGCTCGTCATGCGAGATAAAAAAGCCTTAGATTTACGTAAATAAGCAAGATTCATGCGTTTCCAACCGCCAAACAAGCCCCCATCGAATGCAAAGTCGGTTTATATCGAAATCGAACATTTGCACATTGCTTCGGCTGTAGGCGTTCCAGCTCGTCATGCGAGATAAAAAAGCCTTAGATTTACGTAAATAAGCAAGATTCATGCGTTTCCAACCGCCAAACAAGCCCCCATCGAATGCAAAGTCGGTTTATATCGAAATCGAACATTTGCCCATTGCTTCGGTTGTAGGCGTTCCAGCTTCTACTGTTAGATCAAAAAGGCTTAGTTTTACGTAAATAAGCAAGATTCATGCATTGCGAACCGCCAAACAAGCCCCGATCGAATGCAACGTCACTTTGTATTTAAATCGAACATTTGCGTTTTGCTTCGGCTGTAGGCGTTTCAGCTCGTAATGCGAGATCAAAAAGCCTTTTTTTACGTAAATTCGCAAGATTCATGCGATTCTAGCTGCCAGACAATCCTCCGTCGGATGCAAAATCGCTTTATATCGAAATCGAACATTAGCGTTTTGCTATAGCTGTAGGCGCTCCAGGGCGTATTTTGAGATCACAAACCATTAGTTTTATGTAAATACGCAATATTCATGCGTTTCGAACCTCCAAACCAGCCCCCATCGAATGCAAAGTCGGTTTATATCGAAATCGAACATTTGCGCATTGCTTCGTCTGTAGGCGTTCCAGCCCGGAATGCGAGATCAAAAACGCTTAGTTTTACGTAAATAAGCAAGATTCATGCGTTTCCAACCGCCAAACAAGCCCCCATCGAATGCAAAGTCGGTTTATATCGAAATCGAACATTTGCGCATTGCTTCGGCTGTAGGCGTTCCAGCTCGTAATGCGAGATCAAAAACGCTTAGTTTTACGTAAATAAGCAAGGTTCCTGCGTTTCTAACCGCCAAACAAGCCCCCATCGAATGCAAAGTCGGTTTATATCGAAATCGAACATTTGCGTTTTGCTTCGGCTGTAGGCGTTCCAGCTCGTCATGCGAGATAAAAAAGCCTTAGATTTACGCAAATAAGCAAGATTCATGCGTTTCCAACCGCCAAACAAGCCCCCATCGAATGCAAAGACGGTTTATATCGAAATGGAACATTTGCGTTCTGCTTCGGCTGTAGGCGTTTCAGCTCGTAATGCGAGATCAAAAAGCCTTTTTTTACGCAAATTCGCAAGATTCATGCGATTCTAGCTGCCAGACAATCCCCCGTCGGATGCAAAGTCGCTTTATATCGAAATCGAACATTAGCGTTTTGCTATAGCTGCAGACGCTCCAGGGCATATTTTGAGATTACAAACCATTCGTTTTACGTAAATACGCAATATTCATGCATTTCGAACCTCCAAACCAGCCCCCATCGAATGCAAAATCTGTTTATATCGAAATCGAACATTTGCGCTTTGCTTCGGCTGTAGGCATTCCAGCTCGTAATGCGAGATCAAAAAGGCTTAATTTTACGTAAATAAGCAAGGTTCCTGCGTTCCTAACCGCCAAACAAGCCCACATCGAATGCAAAGTTGGTTTATATCGAAATCGAACATTTGCGCATTGCTTCGGCTGTAGGCGTTCCAGCTCGTAATGCGAGATCAAAAACGCTTAGTTTTACGTAAATAAGCAAGATTCATGCATTTCGAACCGCCAAACAAGCCTCCATCGTATGCAACGGCGCTTTGTATTGAAATCGAACATTTGCGTTTTGCTTCGGCTGTAGGCGTTCCAGCTCGTAATGCGAGATCAAAAAGCCGTTTTTTACGTAAATTTGCACGAATCATGCGATTCTAGCTGCCAGACAATCCCCCTCGGATGCAAAGTCGCTTTATATCGAATTCGAACATTAGCGTTTTGCTATAGCTGTAGGCGCTCGAGGGCATATTTTGAGATTACAAACCATTCGTTTTACGTAAATACGCCATATTCATGCATTTCGAACCACCAAGCCAGCCCCCATCGAATGCAAAGTCGGTTTATATCGAAATCGAACATTTGCGTTTTGCTTGGGCTGTAGGCGTTCCAGCTCGTCATGCGAGATAAAAAAGCCTTAGATTTACGTACATAAGCAAGATTCATGCGTTTCCAACCGCCAAACAAGCCCCCATCGAATGCAAAGTCGGTTTATATCGAAATCGAACATTTGCCTTTTGCTTCGGTTGTAGGCGTTCCACCTCGTAACGCGAGATCAACAAGGCTTAGTTTTACGCAAATAAGCAAGATTCATGCGTTTCGAACATTTGCGCATTGCTTCGGCTGTAGGCGTTCCAGCCCGGAATCCGAGATCAAAAACGCTTAGTTTTACGTAAATAAGCAAGGTTCCTGCGTTTCTAACCGCCAAACAAGCCCACATCGAATGCAAAGTTGGTTTATATCGAAATCGAACATTTGCGCATTGCTTCGGCTGTAGGCGTTCCAGCTCGTAATGCGAGATCAAAAACGCTTAGTTTTACGTAAATAAGCAAGGTTCCTGCGTTTCTAACCGCCAAACAAGCCCCCATCGAATGCAAAGTCGGTTTATATCGAAATCGAACATTTGCGTTTTGCTTCGGCTGTAGGCGTTCCAGCTCGTAATGCGAGATCAAAAAGCCTTTTTTTACGTAAATTCGCAAGATTCATGCGATTCTAGCTGCCAGACAATCCCCCGTCGGATGCAAAGTCGCTTTATATCGAAATCGAACATTAGCGTTTTGCTATAGCTGTAGGCGCTCCAGGGCGTATTTTGAGATCACAAACCATTAGTTTTACTTAAATACGCAATATTCATGCGTTTCGAACCTCCAAACCAGCCCCCATCGAATGCAAAGTCGGTTTATATCGAAATCGAACATTTGCGTTTTGCTTCGGCTGTAGGCGTTCCACCTCGTAACGCGAGATCAAAAAGGCTTAGTTTTACGTAAATAAGCACGATTCATGCGTTTTGAACCGCCAAACACTCCCCCATCGAATGCAAAGTCACTTTATTTTGAAATCCAACATTTTCGTTTTGCTTCGGCTGTAGGCGTTCCAGCTCCTAATGCGAGATCAAAAAGCCTTAGCTTTACGTAAATAAGCAAGATTCATGCGTTTCCAACCGCCAAACAAGCCCCCATCGAATGCAAAGTCGGTTTATATCGAAATCGAACATTTGCGCTTTGCTCCGGCTGTAAGCGTTCCAGCTCGTAATGCGAGATCAAAACGGCTTAATTTTACGTAAATAAGCATGGATCCTGTGTTTCTAACCGCCAAACAAGCCCACATCGAATGCAAAGTTGGTTTATATCGAAATCGAACATTTGCGCATTGCTTCGGCTGTAGGCGTTCCAGCCCGGAATGCGAGATCAAAAACGCTTAGTTTTACGTAAATAAGCAAGGTTCCTGCGTTTCTAACCGCCAAACAAGCCCACATCGAATGCAAAGTCGGTTTATATCGAAATCGAACATTTGCGCTTTGCTCCGGCTGTAAGCGTTCCAGCTCGTAATGCGAGATCAAAAACGCTTAGTTTTACGTAAATAAGCAAGGTTCCTGCGTTTCTAACCGCCAAACAAGCCCACATCGAATGCAAAGTTGGTTTATATCGAAATCGAACATTTGCGCATTGCTTCGGCTGTAGGCATTCCAGCTCGTAATTCGAGATCAAAAAGGCTTAATTTTACGTAAATAAGCAAGGTTCCTGCGTTTCTAACCGCCAAACAAGCCCACATCGAATGCAAAGTTGGTTTATATCGAAATCGAACATTTGCGCATTGCTTCGGCTGTAGGCATTCCAGCTCGTAATGCGGGATCAAAAAGGCTTAATTTTACGTAAATAAGCAAGGTTCCTGCGTTTCTAACCGCCAAACAAGCCCACATCGAATGCAAAGTTGGTTTATATCGAAATCGAACATTTGCACATTGCTTCGGCTGTAGGCGTTCCAGCTCGTCATGCGAGATAAAAAAGCCTTAGATTTACGTAAATAAGCAAGATTCATGCGTTTCCAACCGCCAAACAAGCCCCCATCGAATGCAAAGTCGGTTTATATCGAAATCGAACATTTGCCCATTGCTTCGGCTGTAGGCGTTCCAGCTTCTACTGTTAGATCAAAAAGGCTTAGTTTTACGTAAATAAGCAAGATTCATGCATTGCAAACCGCCAAACAAGCCCCGATCGAATGCAACGTCACTTTGTATTTAAATCGAACATTTGCGTTTTGCTTCGGCTGTAGGCGTTTCAGCTCGTAATGCGAGATCAAAAAGCCTTTTTTCACGTAAATTCGCAAGATTCATGCGATTCTAGCTGCCAGACAATCCCCCTCGGATGCAAAGTCGCTTTATATCGTATTCGAACATTAGCGTTTTGCTATAGCTGTAGGCGCTCGAGGGCATATATTGAGATTACAAACCATTCGTTTTACGTAAATACGCAATATTCATGCATTTCGAACCACCAAGCCAGCCCCCATTGAATGCAAAGTCGGTTTATATCGAAATCGAACATTTGCGTTTTGCTTGGGCTGTAGGCGTTCCAGCTCGTCATGCGAGATAAAAAAGCCTTAGATTTACGTACATAAGCAAGATTCATGCGTTTCCAACCGCCAAACAAGCCCCCATCGAATGCAAAGTCGGTTTATATCGAAATCGAACATTTGCCTTTTGCTTCGGTTGTAGGCGTTCCACCTCGTAACGCGAGATCAACAAGGCTTAGTTTTACGTAAATAAGCAAGATTCATGCGTTTCGAACATTTGCGCATTGCTTCGGCTGTAGGCGTTAGAGCCCGGAATCCGAGATCAAAAACGCTTAGTTTTACGTAAATAAGCAAGGTTCCTGCGTTTCTAACCGCCAAACAAGCCCACATCGAATGTAAAGTTGGTTCATATCGAAATCGAACATTTGCGCATTGCTTCGGCTGTAGGCGTTCCAGCTCGTATCGCGAGATCAAGAACGCTTAGTTTTACGTAAATAAGCAAGGTTCCTGCGTTTCTAACCGCCAAACAAGCCCACATCGAATGTAAAGTTGGTTCATATCGAAATCGAACATTTGCGCATTGCTTCGGCTGTAGGCGTTCCAGCTCGTATCGCGAGATCAAAAACGCTTAGTTTTACGTAAATAAGCAAGGTTCCTGCGTTTCTAACAGCCAATCAAGCCCACATCGAATGTAAAGTTGGTTTATATCGAAATCGAACATTTGCGCATTGCTTCGGCTGTAGGCGTTCCAGCTCGTATCGCGAGATCAAAAACGCTTAGTTTTACGTAAATAAACAAGGTTCCTGCGTTTCTAACCGCCAAACAAGCCCACATCGAATGCAAAGTTGGTTTATATCGAAATCGAACATTTGCGCATTGCTTCGGCTGTAGGCATTCCAGCTCGTAATGCGAGATCAAAAAGGCTTAACTTTACGTAAATAAGCAAGGTTCCTGCGATTCGAACCGCCAAACTAGCCCCCATCGAATGCAAAGTCGGTTTATATCGAAATCGAACATTTGCGTTTTGCTTCGGCTGTAGGCGTTCCAGCTCGTAATGCGAGATCAAAAAGCCTTTTTTTACGTAAATTCGCAAGATTCATGCGATTCTAGCTGCCAGACAATCCCCCGTCGGATGCAAAGTCGCTTTATAACGAAATCGAACATTAGCGTTTTGCTATAGCTGTAGGCGCTCCAGGGCGTATTTTGAGATCACAAACCATTAGTTTTACTTAAATACGCAATATTCATGCGTTTCGAACCTCCAAACCAGCCCCCATCGAATGCAAAGTCGGTTTATATCGAAATCGAACATTTGCGTTTTGCTTCGGCTGTAGGCGTTCCACCTCGTAACGCGAGATCAAAAAGGCTTAGTTTTACGTAAATAAGCACGATTCATGCGTTTTGAACCGCCAAACACTCCCCCATCGAATGCAAAGTCACTTTATTTTGAAATCCAACATTTTCGTTTTGCTTCGGCTGTAGGCGTTCCAGCTCCTAATGCGAGATCAAAAAGCCTTAGCTTTACGTAAATAAGCAAGATTCATGCGTTTCCAACCGCCAAACAAGCCCCCATCGAATGCAAAGTCGGTTTATATCGAAATCGAACATTTGCGCTTTGCTCCGGCTGTAAGCGTTCCAGCTCGTAATGCGAGATCAAAACGGCTTAATTTTACGTAAATAAGCATGGATCCTGTGTTTCTAACCGCCAAACAAGCCCACATCGAATGCAAAGTTGGTTTATATCGAAATCGAACATTTGCGCATTGCTTCGGCTGTAGGCGTTCCAGCCCGGAATGCGAGATCAAAAACGCTTAGTTTTACGTAAATAAGCAAGGTTCCTGCGTTTCTAACCGCCAAACAAGCCCACATCGAATGCAAAGTCGGTTTATATCGAAATCGAACATTTGCGCTTTGCTCCGGCTGTAAGCGTTCCAGCTCGTAATGCGAGATCAAAAACGCTTAGTTTTACGTAAATAAGCAAGGTTCCTGCATTTCTAACCGCCAAACAAGCCCACATCGAATGCAAAGTTGGTTTATATCGAAATCGAACATTTGCGTTTTGCTTCGGCTGTAGGCGTTCCAGCTCGTCATGCGAGATAAAAAAGCCTTAGATTTACGTAAATAAGCAAGATTCATGCGTTTCCAACCGCCAAACAAGCCCCCATCGAATGCAAAGTCGGTTTATATCGAAATCGAACATTTGCACATTGCTTCGGCTGTAGGCGTTCCAGCTCGTCATGCGAGATAAAAAAGCCTTAGATTTACGTAAATAAGCAAGATTCATGCGTTTCCAACCGCCAAACAAGCCCCCATCGAATGCAAAGTCGGTTTATATCGAAATCGAACATTTGCCCATTGCTTCGGCTGTAGGCGTTCCAGCTTCTACTGTTAGATCAAAAAGGCTTAGTTTTACGTAAATAAGCAAGATTCATGCATTGCGAACCGCCAAACAAGCCCCGATCGAATGCAACGTCACTTTGTATTTAAATCGAACATTTGCGTTTTGCTTCGGCTGTAGGCGTTTCAGCTCGTAATGCGAGATCAAAAAGCCTTTTTTACGTAAATTCGCAAGATTCATGCGATTCTAGCTGCCAGACAATCCTCCGTCGGATGCAAAGTCGCTTTATATCGAAATCGAACATTAGCGTTTTGCTATAGCTGTAGGCGCTCCAGGGCGTATTTTGAGATCACAAACCATTAGTTTTACGTAAATACGCAATATTCATGCGTTTCGAACCTCCAAACCAGCCCCCATCGAATGCAAAGTCGGTTTATATCGAAATCGAACATTTGCGTTTTGCTTCGGCTGTAGGCGTTCCAGCTCGTAATGCGAGATCAAAAACGCTTAGTTTTACGTAAATAAGCAAGGTTCCTGCGTTTCTAACCGCCAAACAAGCCCACATCGAATGCAAAGTTGGTTTATATCGAAATCGAACATTTGCGCATTGCTTCGGCTGTAGGCATTCCAGCTCGTAATGCGAGATCAAAAAGGCTTAGTTTTACGCAAATAAGCAAGATTCATGCGTTTCCAACCGACAAACAAGCCCCCATCGAATGCAAAGTCGGTTTATATCGAAATCGAACATTTGCACATTGCTTCGGCTGTAGGCGTTCCAGCTCGTCATGCGAGATAAAAAAGCCTTAGATTTACGTAAATAAGCAAGATTCATGCGTTTCCAACCGCCAAACAAGCCCCCATCGAATGCAAAGTCGGTTTATATCGAAATCGAACATATGCCCATTGCTTCGGCTGTAGGCGTTCCAGCTTCTACTGTTAGATCAAAAAGGCTTAGTTTTACGTAAATAAGCAAGATTCATGCATTGCGAACCGCCAAACAAGCCCCGATCGAATGCAACGTCACTTTGTATTTAAATCGAACATTTGCGTTTTGCTTCGGCTGTAGGCGTTTCAGCTCGTAATGCGAGATCAAAAAGCCTTTTTTTACGTAAATTCGCAAGATTCATGCGATTCTAGCTGCCAGACAATCCTCCGTCGGATGCAAAGTCGCTTTATATCGAAATCGAACATTAGCGTTTTGCTATAGCTGTAGGCGCTCCAGGGCGTATTTTGCGATCACAAACCATTAGTTTTACGTAAATACGCAATATTCATGCGTTTCGAACCTCCAAACCAGCCCCCATCGAATGCAAAGTCGGTTTATATCGAAATCGAACATTTGCGTTTTGCTTCGGCTGTAGGCGTTCCAGCTCGTAATGCGAGATCAAAAACGCTTAGTTTTACGTAAATAAGCAAGGTTCCTGCGTTTCTAACCGCCAAACAAGCCCACATCGAATGCAAATTTGGTTTATATCGAAATCGAACATTTGCGCATTGCTTCGGCTGTAGGCATTCCAGCTCGTAATGCGGGATCAAAAAGGCTTAATTTTACGTAAATAAGCAAGGTTCCTGCGTTTCTAACCGCCAAACAAGCCCACATCGAATGCAAAGTTGGTTTATATCGAAATCGAACATTTGCGCATTGCTTCGGCTGTAGGCATTCCAGCTCGTAATGCGAGATCAAAAAGGCTTAGTTTTACGCAAATAAGCAAGATTCATGCGTTTCCAACCGCCAAACAAGCCCCCATCGAATGCAAAGTCGGTTTATATCGAAATCGAACATTTGCACATTGCTTCGGCTGTAGGCGTTCCAGCTCGTCATGCGAGATAAAAAAGCCTTAGATTTACGTAAATAAGCAAGATTCATGCGTTTCCAACCGCCAAACAAGCCCCCATCGAATGCAAAGTCGGTTTATATCGAAATCGAACATATGCCCATTGCTTCGGCTGTAGGCGTTCCAGCTTCTACTGTTAGATCAAAAAGGCTTAGTTTTACGTAAATAAGCGAGATTCATGCATTGCGAACCGCCAAACAAGCCCCGATCGAATGCAACGTCACTTTGTATTTAAATCGAACATTTGCGTTTTGCTTCGGCTGTAGGCGTTTCAGCTCGTAATGCGAGATCAAAAAGCCTTTTTTCACGTAAATTCGCAAGATTCATGCGATTCTAGCTGCCAGACAATCCCCCGTCGCATGCAAAGTCGCTTTATATCGAAATCGAACATTAGCGTTTTGCTATAGCTGTAGGCGCTCCAGGGCGTATTTTGAGATCACAAACCATTAGTTTTACGTAAAAACGCAATATTCATGCGTTTCGAACCTCCAAACCAGCCCCCATCGAATGCAAAGTCGGTTTATATCGAAATCGAACATTTGCGTTTTGCTTCGGCTGTAGGCGTTCCACCTCGTAACGCGAGATCAAAAAGGCTTAGTTTTACGTAAATAATAAGTAAGCAAGTAAATAGTAAGCAAGATTCATGCGTTTCGAACCGCCAAACACTCCCCCATCGAATGCAAAGTCACTTTATTTTGAAATCGAACATTTTCGTTTTGCTTCGGCTGTAGGCGTTCCAGCTCCTAATGCGAGTTCAGAAAGCCTTAGCTTTACGTAAATAAGCAAGATTCATGCGTTTCCAACCGCCAAACAAGCCCCCATCGAATGCAAAGTCGGTTTATATCGAAATCGAACATTTGCACATTGCTTCGGCTGTAGGCGTTCCAGCTCGTCATGCGAGATAAAAAAGCCTTAGATTTACGTAAATAAGCAAGATTCATGCGTTTCCAACCGCCAAACAAGCCCCCATCGAATGCAAAGTCGGTTTATATCGAAATCGAACATTTGCCCATTGCTTCGGCTGTAGGCGTTCCAGCTTCTACTGTTAGATCAAAAAGGCTTAGTTTTACGTAAATAAGCAAGATTCATGCATTGCGAACCGCCAAACAAGCCCCGATCGAATGCAACGTCACTTTGTATTTGAATCGAACATTTGCGTTTTGCTTCGGCTGTAGGCGTTTCAGCTCGTAATGCGAGATCAAAAACGCTTAGTTTTACGTAAATAAGCAAGGTTCCTGCGTTTCTAACCGCCAAACAAGCCCACATCGAATGCAAAGTTGGTTTATATCGAAATCGAACATTTGCGCATTGCTTCGGCTGTAGGCATTCCAGCTCGTAATGCGAGGTCAAAAAGGCTTAGTTTTACGCAAATAAGCCAGATTCATGCGTTTCTAACCGCCAAACAAGCCCCCATCGAATGCAAAGTCGGTTTATATCGAAATCGAACATTTGCGTTTTGCTTCGGCTGTAGGCGTTCCAGCTCGTCATGCGAGATAAAAAAGCCTTAGATTTACGTAAATAAGCAAGATTCATGCGTTTCCAACCGCCAAACAAGCCCCCATCGAATCCAAAGACGGTTTATATCGAAATCGAACATTTGCGTTTTGCTTCGGCTGTAGGCGTTTCAGCTCGTAATGCGAGATCAAAAAGCCTTTTTTACGCAAATTCGCAAGATTCATGCGATTCTAGCTGCCAGACAATCCCCGTCGGATGCAAAGTCGCTTTATATCGAAATCGAACATTAGCGTTTTGCTATAGCTGCAGGCGCTCCAGGGCATATTTTGAGATTACAAACCATTCGTTTTACGTAAATACGCAATATTCATGCATTTCGAACCTCCAAACCAGCCCCCATCGAATGCAAAATCTGTTTATATCGAAATCGAACATTTGCGCTTTTCTTCGGCTGTAGGCATTCCAGCTCGTAATGCGAGATCAAAAAGGCTTAATTTTACGTAAATAAGCAAGGTTCCTGCGTTCCTAACCGCCAAACAAGCCCACATCGAATGCAAAGTTGGTTTATATCGAAATCGAACATTTGCGCATTGCTTCGGCTGTAGGCGTTCCAGCTCGTAATGCGAGATCAAAAACGCTTAGTTTTACGTAAATAAGCAAGATTCATGCGTTTCCAACCGCCAAACAAGCCCCCATCGAATGCAAAGTCGGTTTATATCGAAATCGAACATTAGCGTTTTGCTATAGCTGTAGGCGCTCCAGGGCGTATTTTGAGATCACAAACCATTAGTTTTACTTAAATACGCAATATTCATGCGTTTCGAACCTCCAAACCAGCCCCCATCGAATGCAAAGTCGGTTTATATCGAAATCGAACATTTGCGTTTTGCTTCGGCTGTAGGCGTTCCACCTCGTAACGCGAGATCAAAAAGGCTTAGTTTTACGTAAATAAGCACGATTCATGCGTTTTGAACCGCCAAACACTCCCCCATCGAATGCAAAGTCACTTTATTTTGAAATCCAACATTTTCGTTTTGCTTCGGCTGTAGGCGTTCCAGCTCCTAATGCGAGATCAAAAAGCCTTAGCTTTACGTAAATAAGCAAGATTCATGCGTTTCCAACCGCCAAACAAGCCCCCATCGAATGCAAAGTCGGTTTATATCGAAATCGAACATTTGCGCTTTGCTCCGGCTGTAAGCGTTCCAGCTCGTAATGCGAGATCAAAACGGCTTAATTTTACGTAAATAAGCATGGATCCTGTGTTTCTAACCGCCAAACAATCCCCCGTCGAATGCAAAGTCGGTTTATATCGAAATCGAACATTTGCGCTTTGCTCCGGCTGTAAGCGTTCCAGCTCGTAATGCGAGATCAAAACGGCTTAATTTTACGTAAATAAGCATGGATCCTGTGTTTCTAACCGCCAAACAAGCCCACATCGAATGCAAAGTTGGTTTATATCGAAATCGAACATTTGCGCATTGCTTCGGCTGTAGGCGTTCCAGCCCGGAATGCGAGATCAAAAACGCTTAGTTTTACGTAAATAAGCAAGGTTCCTGCGTTTCTAACCGCCAAACAAGCCCACATCGAATGCAAAGTCGGTTTATATCGAAATCGAACATTTGCGCTTTGCTCCGGCTGTAAGCGTTCCAGCTCGTAATGCGAGATCAAAAACGCTTAGTTTTACGTAAATAAGCAAGGTTCCTGCGTTTCTAACCGCCAAACAAGCCCACATCGAATGCAAAGTTGGTTTATATCGAAATCGAACATTTGCGCATTGCTTCGGCTGTAGGCGTTTCAGCTCGTAATGCGAGATCAAAAAGCCTTTTTTTACGTAAATTCGCAAGATTCATGCGATTCTAGCTGCCAGACAATCCCCCGTCGGATGCAAAGTCGCTTTATATCGAAATCGAACATTAGCGTTTTGCTATAGCTGTAGGCGCTCCAGGGCGTATTTTGAGATCACAAACTATTAGTTTTACGTAAATAAGCAAGATTCATGCGTTTCCAACCGCCAAACCAGCCCCCATCGAATGCAAAGTCGGTTTATATCGAAATCGAACACTAGCGCTTTGCTCCGGCTGTAAGCGTTCCAGCTCGTAATGCGAGATCAAAAACGCTTAGTTTTACGTAAATAAGCAAGGTTCCTGCGTTTCTAACCGCCAAACAAGCCCCCATCGAATGCAAAGTCGGTTTATATCGAAATCGAACATTTGCACATTGCTTCGGCTGTAGGGGTTCCAGCTCGTCATGCGAGATAAAAAAGCCTTAGATTTACGTAAATAAGCAAGATTCATGCGTTTCCAACCGCCAAACAAGCCCCCATCGAATGCAAAGTCGGTTTATATCGAAATCGAACATTTGCACATTGCTTCGGCTGTAGGCGTTCCAGCTCGTCATGCGAGATAAAAAAGCCTTAGATTTACGTAAATAAGCAAGATTCATGCGTTTCCAACCGCCAAACAAGCCCCCATCGAATGCAAAGTCGGTTTATATCGAAATCGAACATTTGCCCATTGCTTCGGTTGTAGGCGTTCCAGCTTCTACTGTTAGATCAAAAAGGCTTAGTTTTACGTAAATAAGCAAGATTCATGCATTGCGAACCGCCAAACAAGCCCCGATCGAATGCAACGTCACTTTGTATTTAAATCGAACATTTGCGTTTTGCTTCGGCTGTAGGCGTTTCAGCTCGTAATGCGAGATCAAAAAGCCTTTTTTTACGTAAATTCGCAAGATTCATGCGATTCTAGCTGCCAGACAATCCTCCGTCGGATGCAAAATCGCTTTATATCGAAATCGAACATTAGCGTTTTGCTATAGCTGTAGGCGCTCCAGGGCGTATTTTGAGATCACAAACCATTAGTTTTATGTAAATACGCAATATTCATGCGTTTCGAACCTCCAAACCAGCCCCCATCGAATGCAAAGTCGGTTTATATCGAAATCGAACATTTGCACATTGCTTCGGCTGTAGGCGTTCCAGCTCGTAATGCGAGATCAAAAAGCCGTTTTTTACGTAAATTTGCACGAATCATGCGATTCTAGCTGCCAGACAATCCCCCTCGGATGCAAAGTCGCTTTATATCGAATTCGAACATTAGCGTTTTGCTATAGCTGTAGGCGCTCGAGGGCATATTTTGAGATTACAAACCATTCGTTTTACGTAAATACGCAATATTCATGCATTTCGAACCACCAAGCCAGCCCCCATCGAATGCAAAGTCGGTTTATATCGAAATCGAACATTTGCGTTTTGCTTGGGCTGTAGGCGTTCCAGCTCGTCATGCGAGATAAAAAAGCCTTAGATTTACGTACATAAGCAAGATTCATGCGTTTCCAACCGCCAAACAAGCCCCCATCGAATGCAAAGTCGGTTTATATCGAAATCGAACATTTGCCTTTTGCTTCGGTTGTAGGCGTTCCACCTCGTAACGCGAGATCAACAAGGCTTAGTTTTACGCAAATAAGCAAGATTCATGCGTTTCGAACATTTGCGCATTGCTTCGGCTGTAGGCGTTCCAGCCCGGAATGCGAGATCAAAAACGCTTAGTTTTACGTAAATAAGCAAGGTTCCTGCGTTTCTAACCGCCAAACAAGCCCACATCGAATGCAAAGTTGGTTTATATCGAAATCGAACATTTGCGCATTGCTTCGGCTGTAGGCGTTCCAGCTCGTAATGCGAGATCAAAAACGCTTAGTTTTACGTAAATAAGCAAGGTTCCTGCGTTTCTAACCGCCAAACAAGCCCCCATCGAATGCAAAGTCGGTTTATATCGAAATCGAACATTTGCGTTTTGCTTCGGCTGTAGGCGTTCCAGCTCGTCATGCGAGATAAAAAAGCCTTAGATTTACGTAAATAAGCAAGATTCATGCGTTTCCAACCGCCAAACAAGCCCCCATCGAATGCAAAGACGGTTTATATCGAAATGGAACATTTGCGTTTTGCTTCGGCTGTAGGCGTTTCAGCTCGTAATGCGAGATCAAAAAGCCTTTTTTTACGCAAATTCGCAAGATTCATGCGATTCTAGCTGCCAGACAATCCCCCGTCGGATGCAAAGTCGCTTTATATCGAAATCGAACATTAGCGTTTTGCTATAGCTGCAGACGCTCCAGGGCATATTTTGAGATTACAAACCATTCGTTTTACGTAAATACGCAATATTCATGCATTTCGAACCTCCAAACCAGCCCCCATCGAATGCAAAATCTGTTTATATCGAAATCGAACATTTGCGCTTTGCTTCGGCTGTAGGCATTCCAGCTCGTAATGCGAGATCAAAAAGGCTTAATTTTACGTAAATAAGCAAGGTTCCTGCGTTCCTAACCGCCAAACAAGACCACATCGAATGCAAAGTTGGTTTATATCGAAATCGAACATTTGCGCATTGCTTCGGCTGTAGGCGTTCCAGCTCGTAATGCGAGATCAAAAACGCTTAGTTTTACGTAAATAAGCAAGATTCATGCATTTCGAACCGCCAAACAAGCCTCCATCGTATGCAACGGCGCTTTGTATTGAAATCGAACATTTGCATTTTGCTTCGGCTGTAGGCGTTCCAGCTCGTAATGCAAGATCAAAAAGCCGTTTTTTACGTAAATTTGCACGAATCATGCGATTCTAGCTGCCAGACAATCCCCCTCGGATGCAAAGTCGCTTTATATCGAATTCGAACATTAGCGTTTTGCTATAGCTGTAGGCGCTCGAGGGCATATTTTGAGATTACAAACCATTCGTTTTACGTAAATACGCCATATTCATGCATTTCGAACCACCAAGCCAGCCCCCATCGAATGCAAAGTCGGTTTATATCGAAATCGAACATTTGCGTTTTGCTTGGGCTGTAGGCGTTCCAGCTCGTCATGCGAGATAAAAAAGCCTTAGATTTACGTACATAAGCAAGATTCATGCGTTTCCAACCGCCAAACAAGCCCCCATCGAATGCAAAGTCGGTTTATATCGAAATCGAACATTTGCCTTTTGCTTCGGTTGTAGGCGTTCCACCTCGTAACGCGAGATCAACAAGGCTTAGTTTTACGCTAATAAGCAAGATTCATGCGTTTCGAACATTTGCGCATTGCTTCGGCTGTAGGCGTTCCAGCCCGGAATCCGAGATCAAAAACGCTTAGTTTTACGTAAATAAGCAAGGTTCCTGCGTTTCTAACCGCCAAACAAGCCCACATCGAATGCAAAGTTGGTTTATATCGAAATCGAACATTTGCGCATTGCTTCGGCTGTAGGCGTTCCAGCTCGTAATGCGAGATCAAAAACGCTTAGTTTTACGTAAATAAGCAAGGTTCCTGCGTTTCTAACCGCCAAACAAGCCCACATCGAATGCAAAGTTGGTTTATATCGAAATCGAACATTTGCGCATTGCTTCGGCTGTAGGCATTCCAGCTCGTAATGCGAGATCAAAAAGGCTTAATTTTACGTAAATAAGCAAGGTTCCTGCGTTTCTAACCGCCAAACAAGCCCACATCGAATGCAAAGTTGGTTTATATCGAAATCGAACATTTGCGCATTGCTTCGGCTGTAGGCATTCCAGGTCGTAATGCGAGACCAAAAAGGCTTAATTTTACGTAAATAAGCAAGGTTCCTGCGTTTCTAACCGCCAAACAAGCCCACATCGAATGCAAAGTTGGTTTATATCGAAATCGAACATTTGCGTTTTGCTTCGGATGTAGGCGTTCCAGCTCGTCATGCGAGATAAAAAAGCCTTAGATTTACGTAAATAAGCAAGATTCATGCGTTTCCAACCGCCAAACAAGCCCCCATCGAATGCAAAGTCGGTTTATATCGAAATCGAACATTTGCGTTTTGCTTCGGCTGTAGGCGTTCCAGCTCGTCATGCGAGATAAAAAAGCTTTAGATTTACGTAAATAAGCAAGATTCATGCGTTTCCAACCGCCAAACAAGCCCCCATCGAATGCAAAGACGGTTTATATCGAAATCGAACATTTGCGTTTTGCTTCGGCTGTAGGCGTTTCAGCTCGTAATGAGAGATTAAAAAGGCTTAATTTTACGTAAATAAGCAAGGTTCCTGCGTTTCTAACCGCCAAACAAGCCCACATCGAATGCAAAGTCGCTTTATATCGAGATCGAACATTTGCGCATTGCTTCGGCTGTAGGCGTTCCAGCTCGTAATGCGAGATCAAAAACGCTTAGTTTTACGTAAATAAGCAAGATTCATGCATTTCGAACCGCCAAACAAGCCTCCATCGTATGCAACGGCGCTTTGTATTGAAATCGAACATTTGCGTTTTGCTTCGGCTGTAGGCGTTCCAGCTCGTAATGCGAGATCAAAAAGCCGTTTTTTACGTAAATTTGCACGAATCATGCGATTCTAGCTGCCAGACAATCCCCCTCGGATGCAAAGTCGCTTTATATCGAATTCGAACATTAGCGTTTTGCTATAGCTGTAGGCGCCCGAGGGCATATTTTGAGATTACAAACCATTCGTTTTACGTAAATACGCAATATTCATGCATTTCGAACCTCCAAGCCAGCCCCCATCGAATGCAAAGTCGGTTTATATCGAAATCGAACATTTGCGTTTTGCTTGGCCTGTAGGCGTTCCAGCTCGTCATGCGAGATAAAAAAGCCTTAGATTTACGTACATAAGCAAGATTCATGCGTTTCCAACCGCCAAACAAGCCCCCATCGAATGCAAAGTCGGTTTATATCGAAATCGAACATTTGCGTTTTGCTTCGGTTGTAGGCGTTCCACCTCGTAACGCGAGATCAACAAGGCTTAGTTTTACGTAAATAAGCAAGATTCATGCGTTTCGAACCGCCAAATACTCCCCTATCGAATGCAAAGTCACTTTATTTTGAAATCGTACATTTTCATTTTGCTTCGGCTGTAGGCGTTCCAGCTCGTAATGCGAGATCAAAAACGCTTAGTTATACGTAAATAAGCAAGATTCATGCATTTCGAACCGCCAAACAAGCCTCCATCGAATGCAACGGCGCTTTGTATTGAAATCGAACATTTGGGTTTTGCGAACATTTGCGCTCCAGCTCGTAATGCGAGATCAAAAAGCTTTTTTTACGTAAATTCGCTCGAATCATGCGATTCTAGCTGCCAGACAATCCCCCTCGGATGCAAAGTCGCTTTATATCGAAATCGAACATTAGGGTTTTGCTATAGCTGTAGGCGCTCGAGGGCATATTTGGAGATTACAAACCATTCGTTTTACGTAAATACGCAATATTCATGCATTCCGAACCTCCAAACCAGCCCCCATCGAATGCAAAGTCGGTTTATATCGAAATCGAACATTTGCGTTTTGCTTCGGCCTGTAGGCGTTCCACCTCGTAACGCGAGATCAAAAACGCTTAGTTTTACGTAAATAAGCAAGATTCATGCATTTCGAACCGCCAAACAAGCCTCCATCGAATGCAACGGCGCTTTGTATTGAAATCGAACATTTGCGTTTTGCTTCGGCTGTAGGCGTTCCAGCTCGTAATGCGAGATCAAAAAGCCTTTTTTTACGTAAATTCGCACGAATCATGCGATTCTAGCTGCCAGACAATCCCCCTCGGATGCAAAGTCGCTTTATGTCGAAATCGAACATTAGCGTTTTGCTATAGCTGTAGGCGCTCCAGGGCGTATTTTGAGATCACAAACCATTAGTTTTACGTAAATACGCAATATTCATGCGTTTCGAACCTCCAAACCAGCTCCCATCGAATGCAAAGTCGGTTTATATCGAAATCGAACATTTGCGTTTTGCTTCGGCTGTAGGCGTTCCACCTCGTAACGCGAGATCAAAAAGGCTTAGTTTTACGTAAATAAGCAAGATTCATGCGTTTCGAACCGCCAAACACTCCCCCATCGAATGCAAAGTCACTTTATTTTGAAATCGAACATTTTCGTTTTGCTTCGGCTGTAGGCGTTCCACCTCGTAACGCGAGATCAAAAAGGCTTAGTTTTACGTAAATAAGCAAGATTCATGCGTTTCGAACCGCCAAACACTCCCCCATCGAATGCAAAGTCACTTTATTTTGAAATCGAACATTTTCGTTTTGCTTCGGCTGTAAGCGTTCCAGCTCGTAATGCGAGATCAAAACGGCTTAATTTTACGTAAATAAGCATGGATCCTGTGTTTCTAACCGCCAAACAAGCCCACATCGAATGCAAAGTTGGTTTATATCGAAATCGAACATTTGCGCATTGCTTCGGCTGTAGGCGTTCCAGCCCGGAATGCGAGATCAAAAACGCTTAGTTTTACGTAAATAAGCAAGGTTCCTGCGTTTCTAACCGCCAAACAAGCCCACATCGAATGCAAAGTCGGTTTATATCGAAATCGAACATTTGCGCTTTGCTCCGGCTGTAAGCGTTCCAGCTCGTAATGCGAGATCAAAAACGCTTAGTTTTACGTAAATAAGCAAGGTTCCTGCGTTTCTAACCGCCAAACAAGCCCACATCGAATGCAAAGTTGGTTTATATCGAAATCGAACATTTGCGCATTGCTTCGGCTGTAGGCATTCCAGCTCGTAATTCGAGATCAAAAAGGCTTAATTTTACGTAAATAAGCAAGGTTCCTGCGTTTCTAACCGCCAAACAAGCCCACATCGAATGCAAAGTTGGTTTATATCGAAATCGAACATTTGCGCATTGCTTCGGCTGTAGGCATTCCAGCTCGTAATGCGGGATCAAAAAGGCTTAATTTTACGTAAATAAGCAAGGTTCCTGCGTTTCTAACCGCCAAACAAGCCCACATCGAATGCAAAGTTGGTTTATATCGAAATCGAACATTTGCACATTGCTTCGGCTGTAGGCGTTCCAGCTCGTCATGCGAGATAAAAAAGCCTTAGATTTACGTAAATAAGCAAGATTCATGCGTTTCCAACCGCCAAACAAGCCCCCATCGAATGCAAAGTCGGTTTATATCGAAATCGAACATTTGCCCATTGCTTCGGCTGTAGGCGTTCCAGCTTCTACTGTTAGATCAAAAAGGCTTAGTTTTACGTAAATAAGCAAGATTCATGCATTGCGAACCGCCAAACAAGCCCCGATCGAATGCAACGTCACTTTGTATTTAAATCGAACATTTGCGTTTTGCTTCGGCTGTAGGCGTTTCAGCTCGTAATGCGAGATCAAAAAGCCTTTTTTCACGTAAATTCGCAAGATTCATGCGATTCTAGCTGCCAGACAATCCCCCGTCGGATGCAAAGTCGCTTTATATCGAAATCGAACATTAGCGTTTTGCTATAGCTGTAGGCGCTCCAGGGCGTATTTTGAGATCACAAACCATTAGTTTTATGTAAATACGCAATATTCATGCGTTTCGAACCTCCAAACCAGCCCCCATCGAATGCAAAGTCGGTTTATATCGAAATCGAACATTTGCGTTTTGCTTCGGCTGTAGGCGTTCCACCTCGTAACGCGAGATCAAAAAGGCTTAGTTTTACGTAAATAAGCAAGATTCATGCGTTTCGAACCGCCAAACACTCCCCCATCGAATGCAAAGTCACTTTATTTTGAAATCGAACATTTTCGTTTTACTTCGGCTGTAGGCGTTCCAGCTCCTAATGCGAGTTCAGAAAGCCTTAGCTTTACGTAAATAAGCAAGATTCATGCGTTTCCAACCGCCAAACAAGCCCCCATCGAATGCAAAGTCGGTTTATATCGAAATCGAACACTTGCGCTTTGCTCCGGCTGTAAGCGTTCCAGCTCGTAATGCGAGATCAAAAACGCTTAGTTTTACGTAAATAAGCAAGGTTCCTGCGTTTCTAACCGCCAAACAAGCCCACATCGAATGCAAAGTTGGTTTATATCGAAATCGAACATTTGCGTTTTGCTTCGGCTGTAGGCGTTCCAGCTCGTCATGCGAGATAAAAAAGCCTTAGATTTACGTAAATAAGCAAGATTCATGCGTTTCCAACCGCCAAACAAGCCCCCATCGAATGCAAAGTCGGTTTATATCGAAATCGAACATTTGCACATTGCTTCGGCTGTAGGCGTTCCAGCTCGTCATGCGAGATAAAAAAGCCTTAGATTTACGTAAATAAGCAAGATTCATGCGTTTCCAACCGCCAAACAAGCCCCCATCGAATGCAAAGTCGGTTTATATCGAAATCGAACATTTGCCCATTGCTTCGGCTGTAGGCGTTCCAGCTTCTACTGTTAGATCAAAAAGGCTTAGTTTTACGTAAATAAGCAAGATTCATGCATTGCGAACCGCCAAACAAGCCCCGATCGAATGCAACGTCACTTTGTATTTAAATCGAACATTTGCGTTTTGCTTCGGCTGTAGGCGTTTCAGCTCGTAATGCGAGATCAAAAAGCCTTTTTTACGTAAATTCGCAAGATTCATGCGATTCTAGCTGCCAGACAATCCTCCGTCGGATGCAAAGTCGCTTTATATCGAAATCGAACATTAGCGTTTTGCTATAGCTGTAGGCGCTCCAGGGCGTATTTTGAGATCACAAACCATTAGTTTTACGTAAATACGCAATATTCATGCGTTTCGAACCTCCAAACCAGCCCCCATCGAATGCAAAGTCGGTTTATATCGAAATCGAACATTTGCGTTTTGCTTCGGCTGTAGGCGTTCCAGCTCGTAATGCGAGATCAAAAACGCTTAGTTTTACGTAAATAAGCAAGGTTCCTGCGTTTCTAACCGCCAAACAAGCCCACATCGAATGCAAAGTTGGTTTATATCGAAATCGAACATTTGCGCATTGCTTCGGCTGTAGGCATTCCAGCTCGTAATGCGAGATCAAAAAGGCTTAGTTTTACGCAAATAAGCAAGATTCATGCGTTTCCAACCGACAAACAAGCCCCCATCGAATGCAAAGTCGGTTTATATCGAAATCGAACATTTGCACATTGCTTCGGCTGTAGGCGTTCCAGCTCGTCATGCGAGATAAAAAAGCCTTAGATTTACGTAAATAAGCAAGATTCATGCGTTTCCAACCGCCAAACAAGCCCCCATCGAATGCAAAGTCGGTTTATATCGAAATCGAACATATGCCCATTGCTTCGGCTGTAGGCGTTCCAGCTTCTACTGTTAGATCAAAAAGGCTTAGTTTTACGTAAATAAGCAAGATTCATGCATTGCGAACCGCCAAACAAGCCCCGATCGAATGCAACGTCACTTTGTATTTAAATCGAACATTTGCGTTTTGCTTCGGCTGTAGGCGTTTCAGCTCGTAATGCGAGATCAAAAAGCCTTTTTTTACGTAAATTCGCAAGATTCATGCGATTCTAGCTGCCAGACAATCCTCCGTCGGATGCAAAGTCGCTTTATATCGAAATCGAACATTAGCGTTTTGCTATAGCTGTAGGCGCTCCAGGGCGTATTTTGCGATCACAAACCATTAGTTTTACGTAAATACGCAATATTCATGCGTTTCGAACCTCCAAACCAGCCCCCATCGAATGCAAAGTCGGTTTATATCGAAATCGAACATTTGCGTTTTGCTTCGGCTGTAGGCGTTCCAGCTCGTAATGCGAGATCAAAAACGCTTAGTTTTACGTAAATAAGCAAGGTTCCTGCGTTTCTAACCGCCAAACAAGCCCACATCGAATGCAAATTTGGTTTATATCGAAATCGAACATTTGCGCATTGCTTCGGCTGTAGGCATTCCAGCTCGTAATGCGGGATCTAAAAGGCTTAATTTTACGTAAATAAGCAAGGTTCCTGCGTTTCTAACCGCCAAACAAGCCCACATCGAATGCAAAGTTGGTTTATATCGAAATCGAACATTTGCGCATTGCTTCGGCTGTAGGCATTCCAGCTCGTAATGCGAGATCAAAAAGGCTTAGTTTTACGCAAATAAGCAAGATTCATGCGTTTCCAACCGCCAAACAAGCCCCCATCGAATGCAAAGTCGGTTTATATCGAAATCGAACATTTGCACATTGCTTCGGCTGTAGGCGTTCCAGCTCGTCATGCGAGATAAAAAAGCCTTAGATTTACGTAAATAAGCAAGATTCATGCGTTTCCAACCGCCAAACAAGCCCCCATCGAATGCAAAGTCGGTTTATATCGAAATCGAACATATGCCCATTGCTTCGGCTGTAGGCGTTCCAGCTTCTACTGTTAGATCAAAAAGGCTTAGTTTTACGTAAATAAGCGAGATTCATGCATTGCGAACCGCCAAACAAGCCCCGATCGAATGCAACGTCACTTTGTATTTAAATCGAACATTTGCGTTTTGCTTCGGCTGTAGGCGTTTCAGCTCGTAATGCGAGATCAAAAAGCCTTTTTTCACGTAAATTCGCAAGATTCATGCGATTCTAGCTGCCAGACAATCCCCCGTCGCATGCAAAGTCGCTTTATATCGAAATCGAACATTAGCGTTTTGCTATAGCTGTAGGCGCTCCAGGGCGTATTTTGAGATCACAAACCATTAGTTTTACGTAAAAACGCAATATTCATGCGTTTCGAACCTCCAAACCAGCCCCCATCGAATGCAAAGTCGGTTTATATCGAAATCGAACATTTGCGTTTTGCTTCGGCTGTAGGCGTTCCACCTCGTAACGCGAGATCAAAAAGGCTTAGTTTTACGTAAATAATAAGTAAGCAAGTAAATAGTAAGCAAGATTCATGCGTTTCGAACCGCCAAACACTCCCCCATCGAATGCAAAGTCACTTTATTTTGAAATCGAACATTTTCGTTTTGCTTCGGCTGTAGGCGTTCCAGCTCCTAATGCGAGTTCAGAAAGCCTTAGCTTTACGTAAATAAGCAAGATTCATGCGTTTCCAACCGCCAAACAAGCCCCCATCGAATGCAAAGTCGGTTTATATCGAAATCGAACATTTGCACATTGCTTCGGCTGTAGGCGTTCCAGCACGTCATGCGAGATAAAAAAGCCTTAGATTTACGTAAATAAGCAAGATTCATGCGTTTCCAACCGCCAAACAAGCCCCCATCGAATGCAAAGTCGGTTTATATCGAAATCGAACATTTGCCCATTGCTTCGGCTGTAGGCGTTCCAGCTTCTACTGTTAGATCAAAAAGGCTTAGTTTTACGTAAATAAGCAAGATTCATGCATTGCGAACCGCCAAACAAGCCCCGATCGAATGCAACGTCACTTTGTATTTGAATCGAACATTTGCGTTTTGCTTCGGCTGTAGGCGTTTCAGCTCGTAATGCGAGATCAAAAACGCTTAGTTTTACGTAAATAAGCAAGGTTCCTGCGTTTCTAACCGCCAAACAAGCCCACATCGAATGCAAAGTTGGTTTATATCGAAATCGAACATTTGCGTTTTGCTTCGGCTGTAGGCGTTCCAGCTCGTCATGCGAGATAAAAAAGCCTTAGATTTACGTAAATAAGCAAGATTCATGCGTTTCCAACCGCCAAACAAGCCCCCATCGAATCCAAAGACGGTTTATATCGAAATCGAACATTTGCGTTTTGCTTCGGCTGTAGGCGTTTCAGCTCGTAATGCGAGATCAAAAAGCCTTTTTTACGCAAATTCGCAAGATTCATGCGATTCTAGCTGCCAGACAATCCCCGTCGGATGCAAAGTCGCTTTATATCGAAATCGAACATTAGCGTTTTGCTATAGCTGCAGGCGCTCCAGGGCATATTTTGAGATTACAAACCATTCGTTTTACGTAAATACGCAATATTCATGCATTTCGAACCTCCAAACCAGCCCCCATCGAATGCAAAATCTGTTTATATCGAAATCGAACATTTGCGCTTTTCTTCGGCTGTAGGCATTCCAGCTCGTAATGCGAGATCAAAAAGGCTTAATTTTACGTAAATAAGCAAGGTTCCTGCGTTCCTAACCGCCAAACAAGCCCACATCGAATGCAAAGTTGGTTTATATCGAAATCGAACATTTGCGCATTGCTTCGGCTGTAGGCGTTCCAGCTCGTAATGCGAGATCAAAAACGCTTAGTTTTACGTAAATAAGCAAGATTCATGCGTTTCCAACCGCCAAACAAGCCCCCATCGAATGCAAAGTCGGTTTATATCGAAATCGAACATTAGCGTTTTGCTATAGCTGTAGGCGCTCCAGGGCGTATTTTGAGATCACAAACCATTAGTTTTACTTAAATACGCAATATTCATGCGTTTCGAACCTCCAAACCAGCCCCCATCGAATGCAAAGTCGGTTTATATCGAAATCGAACATTTGCGTTTTGCTTCGGCTGTAGGCGTTCCACCTCGTAACGCGAGATCAAAAAGGCTTAGTTTTACGTAAATAAGCACGATTCATGCGTTTTGAACCGCCAAACACTCCCCCATCGAATGCAAAGTCACTTTATTTTGAAATCCAACATTTTCGTTTTGCTTCGGCTGTAGGCGTTCCAGCTCCTAATGCGAGATCAAAAAGCCTTAGCTTTACGTAAATAAGCAAGATTCATGCGTTTCCAACCGCCAAACAAGCCCCCATCGAATGCAAAGTCGGTTTATATCGAAATCGAACATTTGCGCTTTGCTCCGGCTGTAAGCGTTCCAGCTCGTAATGCGAGATCAAAACGGCTTAATTTTACGTAAATAAGCATGGATCCTGTGTTTCTAACCGCCAAACAAGCCCACATCGAATGCAAAGTTGGTTTATATCGAAATCGAACATTTGCGCATTGCTTCGGCTGTAGGCGTTCCAGCCCGGAATGCGAGATCAAAAACGCTTAGTTTTACGTAAATAAGCAAGGTTCCTGCGTTTCTAACCGCCAAACAAGCCCACATCGAATGCAAAGTCGGTTTATATCGAAATCGAACATTTGCGCTTTGCTCCGGCTGTAAGCGTTCCAGCTCGTAATGCGAGATCAAAAACGCTTAGTTTTACGTAAATAAGCAAGGTTCCTGCGTTTCTAACCGCCAAACAAGCCCACATCGAATGCAAAGTTGGTTTATATCGAAATCGAACATTTGCGCATTGCTTCGGCTGTAGGCGTTTCAGCTCGTAATGCGAGATCAAAAAGCCTTTTTTTACGTAAATTCGCAAGATTCATGCGATTCTAGCTGCCAGACAATCCCCCGTCGGATGCAAAGTCGCTTTATATCGAAATCGAACATTAGCGTTTTGCTATAGCTGTAGGCGCTCCAGGGCGTATTTTGAGATCACAAACTATTAGTTTTACGTAAATAAGCAAGATTCATGCGTTTCCAACCGCCAAACCAGCCCCCATCGAATGCAAAGTCGGTTTATATCGAAATCGAACACTAGCGCTTTGCTCCGGCTGTAAGCGTTCCAGCTCGTAATGCGAGATCAAAAACGCTTAGTTTTACGTAAATAAGCAAGGTTCCTGCGTTTCTAACCGCCAAACAAGCCCCCATCGAATGCAAAGTCGGTTTATATCGAAATCGAACATTTGCACATTGCTTCGGCTGTAGGGGTTCCAGCTCGTCATGCGAGATAAAAAAGCCTTAGATTTACGTAAATAAGCAAGATTCATGCGTTTCCAACCGCCAAACAAGCCCCCATCGAATGCAAAGTCGGTTTATATCGAAATCGAACATTTGCACATTGCTTCGGCTGTAGGCGTTCCAGCTCGTCATGCGAGATAAAAAAGCCTTAGATTTACGTAAATAAGCAAGATTCATGCGTTTCCAACCGCCAAACAAGCCCCCATCGAATGCAAAGTCGGTTTATATCGAAATCGAACATTTGCCCATTGCTTCGGTTGTAGGCGTTCCAGCTTCTACTGTTAGATCAAAAAGGCTTAGTTTTACGTAAATAAGCAAGATTCATGCATTGCGAACCGCCAATCAAGCCCCGATCGAATGCAACGTCACTTTGTATTTAAATCGAACATTTGCGTTTTGCTTCGGCTGTAGGCGTTTCAGCTCGTAATGCGAGATCAAAAAGCCTTTTTTTACGTAAATTCGCAAGATTCATGCGATTCTAGCTGCCAGACAATCCTCCGTCGGATGCAAAATCGCTTTATATCGAAATCGAACATTAGCGTTTTGCTATAGCTGTAGGCGCTCCAGGGCGTATTTTGAGATCACAAACCATTAGTTTTATGTAAATACGCAATATTCATGCGTTTCGAACCTCCAAACCAGCCCCCATCGAATGCAAAGTCGGTTTATATCGAAATCGAACATTTGCACATTGCTTCGGCTGCAGGCGTTCCAGCTCGTAATGCGAGATCAAAAAGCCGTTTTTTACGTAAATTTGCACGAATCATGCGATTCTAGCTGCCAGACAATCCCCCTCGGATGCAAAGTCGCTTTATATCGAATTCGAACATTAGCGTTTTGCTATAGCTGTAGGCGCTCGAGGGCATATTTTGAGATTACAAACCATTCGTTTTACGTAAATACGCAATATTCATGCATTTCGAACCACCAAGCCAGCCCCCATCGAATGCAAAGTCGGTTTATATCGAAATCGAACATTTGCGTTTTGCTTGGGCTGTAGGCGTTCCAGCTCGTCATGCGAGATAAAAAAGCCTTAGATTTACGTACATAAGCAAGATTCATGCGTTTCCAACCGCCAAACAAGCCCCCATCGAATGCAAAGTCGGTTTATATCGAAATCGAACATTTGCCTTTTGCTTCGGTTGTAGGCGTTCCACCTCGTAACGCGAGATCAACAAGGCTTAGTTTTACGCAAATAAGCAAGATTCATGCGTTTCGAACATTTGCGCATTGCTTCGGCTGTAGGCGTTCCAGCCCGGAATGCGAGATCAAAAACGCTTAGTTTTACGTAAATAAGCAAGGTTCCTGCGTTTCTAACCGCCAAACAAGCCCACATCGAATGCAAAGTTG
Organism: Stenichneumon culpator; assembly: GCA_964017025.1. NCBI lineage: Eukaryota > Metazoa > Arthropoda > Insecta > Hymenoptera > Ichneumonidae > Stenichneumon > Stenichneumon culpator. The sequence goes on from OZ024771.1 coordinate 11,392,793, forward strand.
GTTTATATCGAAATCGAACATTTGCGCATTGCTTCGGCTGTAGGCGTTCCAGCTCGTAATGCGAGATCAAAAACGCTTAGTTTTACGTAAATAAGCAAGGTTCCTGCGTTTCTAACCGCCAAACAAGCCCCCATCGAATGCAAAGTCGGTTTATATCGAAATCGAACATTTGCGTTTTGCTTCGGCTGTAGGCGTTCCAGCTCGTCATGCGAGATAAAAAAGCCTTAGATTTACGTAAATAAGCAAGATTCATGCGTTTCCAACCGCCAAACAAGCCCCCATCGAATGCAAAGACGGTTTATATCGAAATGGAACATTTGCGTTTTGCTTCGGCTGTAGGCGTTTCAGCTCGTAATGCGAGATCAAAAAGCCTTTTTTTACGCAAATTCGCAAGATTCATGCGATTCTAGCTGCCAGACAATCCCCCGTCGGATGCAAAGTCGCTTTATATCGAAATCGAACATTAGCGTTTTGCTATAGCTGCAGACGCTCCAGGGCATATTTTGAGATTACAAACCATTCGTTTTACGTAAATACGCAATATTCATGCATTTCGAACCTCCAAACCAGCCCCCATCGAATGCAAAATCTGTTTATATCGAAATCGAACATTTGCGCTTTGCTTCGGCTGTAGGCATTCCAGCTCGTAATGCGAGATCAAAAAGGCTTAATTTTACGTAAATAAGCAAGGTTCCTGCGTTCCTAACCGCCAAACAAGCCCACATCGAATGCAAAGTTGGTTTATATCGAAATCGAACATTTGCGCATTGCTTCGGCTGTAGGCGTTCCAGCTCGTAATGCGAGATCAAAAACGCTTAGTTTTACGTAAATAAGCAAGATTCATGCATTTCGAACCGCCAAACAAGCCTCCATCGTATGCAACGGCGCTTTGTATTGAAATCGAACATTTGCATTTTGCTTCGGCTGTAGGCGTTCCAGCTCGTAATGCGAGATCAAAAAGCCGTTTTTTACGTAAATTTGCACGAATCATGCGATTCTAGCTGCCAGACAATCCCCCTCGGATGCAAAGTCGCTTTATATCGAATTCGAACATTAGCGTTTTGCTATAGCTGTAGGCGCTCGAGGGCATATTTTGAGATTACAAACCATTCGTTTTACGTAAATACGCCATATTCATGCATTTCGAACCACCAAGCCAGCCCCCATCGAATGCAAAGTCGGTTTATATCGAAATCGAACATTTGCGTTTTGCTTGGGCTGTAGGCGTTCCAGCTCGTCATGCGAGATAAAAAAGCCTTAGATTTACGTACATAAGCAAGATTCATGCGTTTCCAACCGCCAAACAAGCCCCCATCGAATGCAAAGTCGGTTTATATCGAAATCGAACATTTGCCTTTTGCTTCGGTTGTAGGCGTTCCACCTCGTAACGCGAGATCAACAAGGCTTAGTTTTACGCTAATAAGCAAGATTCATGCGTTTCGAACATTTGCGCATTGCTTCGGCTGTAGGCGTTCCAGCCCGGAATCCGAGATCAAAAACGCTTAGTTTTACGTAAATAAGCAAGGTTCCTGCGTTTCTAACCGCCAAACAAGCCCACATCGAATGCAAAGTTGGTTTATATCGAAATCGAACATTTGCGCATTGCTTCGGCTGTAGGCGTTCCAGCTCGTAATGCGAGATCAAAAACGCTTAGTTTTACGTAAATAAGCAAGGTTCCTGCGTTTCTAACCGCCAAACAAGCCCACATCGAATGCAAAGTTGGTTTATATCGAAATCGAACATTTGCGCATTGCTTCGGCTGTAGGCATTCCAGCTCGTAATGCGAGGTCAAAAAGGCTTAGTTTTACGCAAATAAGCCAGATTCATGCGTTTCTAACCGCCAAACAAGCCCCCATCGAATGCAAAGTCGGTTTATATCGAAATCGAACATTTGCGTTTTGCTTCGGCTGTAGGCGTTCCAGCTCGTCATGCGAGATAAAAAAGCCTTAGATTTACGTAAATAAGCAAGATTCATGCGTTTCCAACCGCCAAACAAGCCCCCATCGAATCCAAAGACGGTTTATATCGAAATCGAACATTTGCGTTTTGCTTCGGCTGTAGGCGTTTCAGCTCGTAATGCGAGATCAAAAAGCCTTTTTTACGCAAATTCGCAAGATTCATGCGATTCTAGCTGCCAGACAATCCCCGTCGGATGCAAAGTCGCTTTATATCGAAATCGAACATTAGCGTTTTGCTATAGCTGCAGGCGCTCCAGGGCATATTTTGAGATTACAAACCATTCGTTTTACGTAAATACGCAATATTCATGCATTTCGAACCTCCAAACCAGCCCCCATCGAATGCAAAATCTGTTTATATCGAAATCGAACATTTGCGCTTTTCTTCGGCTGTAGGCATTCCAGCTCGTAATGCGAGATCAAAAAGGCTTAATTTTACGTAAATAAGCAAGGTTCCTGCGTTCCTAACCGCCAAACAAGCCCACATCGAATGCAAAGTTGGTTTATATCGAAATCGAACATTTGCGCATTGCTTCGGCTGTAGGCGTTCCAGCTCGTAATGCGAGATCAAAAACGCTTAGTTTTACGTAAATAAGCAAGATTCATGCGTTTCCAACCGCCAAACAAGCCCCCATCGAATGCAAAGTCGGTTTATATCGAAATCGAACATTAGCGTTTTGCTATAGCTGTAGGCGCTCCAGGGCGTATTTTGAGATCACAAACCATTAGTTTTACTTAAATACGCAATATTCATGCGTTTCGAACCTCCAAACCAGCCCCCATCGAATGCAAAGTCGGTTTATATCGAAATCGAACATTTGCGTTTTGCTTCGGCTGTAGGCGTTCCACCTCGTAACGCGAGATCAAAAAGGCTTAGTTTTACGTAAATAAGCACGATTCATGCGTTTTGAACCGCCAAACACTCCCCCATCGAATGCAAAGTCACTTTATTTTGAAATCCAACATTTTCGTTTTGCTTCGGCTGTAGGCGTTCCAGCTCCTAATGCGAGATCAAAAAGCCTTAGCTTTACGTAAATAAGCAAGATTCATGCGTTTCCAACCGCCAAACAAGCCCCCATCGAATGCAAAGTCGGTTTATATCGAAATCGAACATTTGCGCTTTGCTCCGGCTGTAAGCGTTCCAGCTCGTAATGCGAGATCAAAACGGCTTAATTTTACGTAAATAAGCATGGATCCTGTGTTTCTAACCGCCAAACAATCCCCCGTCGAATGCAAAGTCGGTTTATATCGAAATCGAAACTTTGCGTTTTGCTTCGGCTGTAGGCGTTCCACCTCGTAACGCGAGATCAAAAAGGCTTAGTTTTACGTAAATAAGCACGATTACTGCGTTTTGAACCGCCAAACACTCCCCCATCGAATGCAAAGTCACTTTATTTTGAAATCCAACATTTTCGTTTTGCTTCGGCTGTAGGCGTTCCAGCTCCTAATGCGAGATCAAAAAGCCTTAGCTTTACGTAAATAAGCAAGATTCATGCGTTTCCAACCGCCAAACAAGCCCCCATCGAATGCAAAGTCGGTTTATATCGAAATCGAACATTTGCGCTTTGCTCCGGCTGTAAGCGTTCCAGCTCGTAATGCGAGATCAAAACGGCTTAATTTTACGTAAATAAGCATGGATCCTGTGTTTCTAACCGCCAAACAAGCCCACATCGAATGCAAAGTTGGTTTATATCGAAATCGAACATTTGCGCATTGCTTCGGCTGTAGGCGTTCCAGCCCGGAATGCGAGATCAAAAACGCTTAGTTTTACGTAAATAAGCAAGGTTCCTGCGTTTCTAACCGCCAAACAAGCCCACATCGAATGCAAAGTCGGTTTATATCGAAATCGAACATTTGCGCTTTGCTCCGGCTGTAAGCGTTCCAGCTCGTAATGCGAGATCAAAAACGCTTAGTTTTACGTAAATAAGCAAGGTTCCTGCGTTTCTAACCGCCAAACAAGCCCACATCGAATGCAAAGTTGGTTTATATCGAAATCGAACATTTGCGCATTGCTTCGGCTGTAGGCGTTTCAGCTCGTAATGCGAGATCAAAAAGCCTTTTTTTACGTAAATTCGCAAGATTCATGCGATTCTAGCTGCCAGACAATCCCCCGTCGGATGCAAAGTCGCTTTATATCGAAATCGAACATTAGCGTTTTGCTATAGCTGTAGGCGCTCCAGGGCGTATTTTGAGATCACAAACTATTAGTTTTACGTAAATAAGCAAGATTCATGCGTTTCCAACCGCCAAACCAGCCCCCATCGAATGCAAAGTCGGTTTATATCGAAATCGAACACTAGCGCTTTGCTCCGGCTGTAAGCGTTCCAGCTCGTAATGCGAGATCAAAAACGCTTAGTTTTACGTAAATAAGCAAGGTTCCTGCGTTTCTAACCGCCAAACAAGCCCCCATCGAATGCAAAGTCGGTTTATATCGAAATCGAACATTTGCACATTGCTTCGGCTGTAGGGGTTCCAGCTCGTCATGCGAGATAAAAAAGCCTTAGATTTACGTAAATAAGCAAGATTCATGCGTTTCCAACCGCCAAACAAGCCCCCATCGAATGCAAAGTCGGTTTATATCGAAATCGAACATTTGCACATTGCTTCGGCTGTAGGCGTTCCAGCTCGTCATGCGAGATAAAAAAGCCTTAGATTTACGTAAATAAGCAAGATTCATGCGTTTCCAACCGCCAAACAAGCCCCCATCGAATGCAAAGTCGGTTTATATCGAAATCGAACATTTGCCCATTGCTTCGGTTGTAGGCGTTCCAGCTTCTACTGTTAGATCAAAAAGGCTTAGTTTTACGTAAATAAGCAAGATTCATGCATTGCGAACCGCCAAACAAGCCCCGATCGAATGCAACGTCACTTTGTATTTAAATCGAACATTTGCGTTTTGCTTCGGCTGTAGGCGTTTCAGCTCGTAATGCGAGATCAAAAAGCCTTTTTTTACGTAAATTCGCAAGATTCATGCGATTCTAGCTGCCAGACAATCCTCCGTCGGATGCAAAATCGCTTTATATCGAAATCGAACATTAGCGTTTTGCTATAGCTGTAGGCGCTCCAGGGCGTATTTTGAGATCACAAACCATTAGTTTTATGTAAATACGCAATATTCATGCGTTTCGAACCTCCAAACCAGCCCCCATCGAATGCAAAGTCGGTTTATATCGAAATCGAACATTTGCGCATTGCTTCGTCTGTAGGCGTTCCAGCCCGGAATGCGAGATCAAAAACGCTTAGTTTTACGTAAATAAGCAAGATTCATGCGTTTCCAACCGCCAAACAAGCCCCCATCGAATGCAAAGTCGGTTTATATCGAAATCGAACATTTGCGCATTGCTTCGGCTGTAGGCGTTCCAGCTCGTAATGCGAGATCAAAAACGCTTAGTTTTACGTAAATAAGCAAGGTTCCTGCGTTTCAAACCGCCAAACAAGCCCCCATCGAATGCAAAGTCGGTTTATATCGAAATCGAACATTTGCGTTTTGCTTCGGCTGTAGGCGTTCCAGCTCGTCATGCGAGATAAAAAAGCCTTAGATTTACGCAAATAAGCAAGATTCATGCGTTTCCAACCGCCAAACAAGCCCCCATCGAATGCAAAGACGGTTTATATCGAAATCGAACATTAGCGTTTTGCTATAGCTGTAGGCGCTCCAGGGCGTATTTTGAGATCACAAACCATTAGTTTTACTTAAATACGCAATATTCATGCGTTTCGAACCTCCAAACCAGCCCCCATCGAATGCAAAGTCGGTTTATATCGAAATCGAACATTTGCGTTTTGCTTCGGCTGTAGGCGTTCCACCTCGTAACGCGAGATCAAAAAGGCTTAGTTTTACGTAAATAAGCACGATTCATGCGTTTTGAACCGCCAAACACTCCCCCATCGAATGCAAAGTCACTTTATTTTGAAATCCAACATTTTCGTTTTGCTTCGGCTGTAGGCGTTCCAGCTCCTAATGCGAGATCAAAAAGCCTTAGCTTTACGTAAATAAGCAAGATTCATGCGTTTCCAACCGCCAAACAAGCCCCCATCGAATGCAAAGTCGGTTTATATCGAAATCGAACATTTGCGCTTTGCTCCGGCTGTAAGCGTTCCAGCTCGTAATGCGAGATCAAAACGGCTTAATTTTACGTAAATAAGCATGGATCCTGTGTTTCTAACCGCCAAACAATCCCCCGTCGAATGCAAAGTCGGTTTATATCGAAATCGAAACTTTGCGTTTTGCTTCGGCTGTAGGCGTTCCACCTCGTAACGCGAGATCAAAAAGGCTTAGTTTTACGTAAATAAGCACGATTACTGCGTTTTGAACCGCCAAACACTCCCCCATCGAATGCAAAGTCACTTTATTTTGAAATCCAACATTTTCGTTTTGCTTCGGCTGTAGGCGTTCCAGCTCCTAATGCGAGATCAAAAAGCCTTAGCTTTACGTAAATAAGCAAGATTCATGCGTTTCCAACCGCCAAACAAGCCCCCATCGAATGCAAAGTCGGTTTATATCGAAATCGAACATTTGCGCTTTGCTCCGGCTGTAAGCGTTCCAGCTCGTAATGCGAGATCAAAACGGCTTAATTTTACGTAAATAAGCATGGATCCTGTGTTTCTAACCGCCAAACAAGCCCACATCGAATGCAAAGTTGGTTTATATCGAAATCGAACATTTGCGCATTGCTTCGGCTGTAGGCGTTCCAGCCCGGAATGCGAGATCAAAAACGCTTAGTTTTACGTAAATAAGCAAGGTTCCTGCGTTTCTAACCGCCAAACAAGCCCACATCGAATGCAAAGTCGGTTTATATCGAAATCGAACATTTGCGCTTTGCTCCGGCTGTAAGCGTTCCAGCTCGTAATGCGAGATCAAAAACGCTTAGTTTTACGTAAATAAGCAAGGTTCCTGCGTTTCTAACCGCCAAACAAGCCCACGTCGAATGCAAAGTTGGTTTATATCGAAATCGAACATTTGCGCATTGCTTCGGCTGTAGGCGTTTCAGCTCGTAATGCGAGATCAAAAAGCCTTTTTTTACGTAAATTCGCAAGATTCATGCGATTCTAGCTGCCAGACAATCCCCCGTCGGATGCAAAGTCGCTTTATATCGAAATCGAACATTAGCGTTTTGCTATAGCTGTAGGCGCTTCAGGGCGTATTTTGAGATCACAAACTATTAGTTTTACGTAAATAAGCAAGATTCATGCGTTTCCAACCGCCAAACCAGCCCCCATCGAATGCAAAGTCGGTTTATATCGAAATCGAACACTAGCGCTTTGCTCCGGCTGTAAGCGTTCCAGCTCGTAATGCGAGATCAAAAACGCTTAGTTTTACGTAAATAAGCAAGGTTCCTGCGTTTCTAACCGCCAAACAAGCCCCCATCGAATGCAAAGTCGGTTTATATCGAAATCGAACATTTGCACATTGCTTCGGCTGTAGGGGTTCCAGCTCGTCATGCGAGATAAAAAAGCCTTAGATTTACGTAAATAAGCAAGATTCATGCGTTTCCAACCGCCAAACAAGCCCCCATCGAATGCAAAGTCGGTTTATATCGAAATCGAACATTTGCACATTGCTTCGGCTGTAGGCGTTCCAGCTCGTCATGCGAGATAAAAAAGCCTTAGATTTACGTAAATAAGCAAGATTCATGCGTTTCCAACCGCCAAACAAGCCCCCATCGAATGCAAAGTCGGTTTATATCGAAATCGAACATTTGCCCATTGCTTCGGTTGTAGGCGTTCCAGCTTCTACTGTTAGATCAAAAAGGCTTAGTTTTACGTAAATAAGCAAGATTCATGCATTGCGAACCGCCAAACAAGCCCCGATCGAATGCAACGTCACTTTGTATTTAAATCGAACATTTGCGTTTTGCTTCGGCTGTAGGCGTTTCAGCTCGTAATGCGAGATCAAAAAGCCTTTTTTTACGTAAATTCGCAAGATTCATGCGATTCTAGCTGCCAGACAATCCTCCGTCGGATGCAAAATCGCTTTATATCGAAATCGAACATTAGCGTTTTGCTATAGCTGTAGGCGCTCCAGGGCGTATTTTGAGATCACAAACCATTAGTTTTATGTAAATACGCAATATTCATGCGTTTCGAACCTCCAAACCAGCCCCCATCGAATGCAAAGTCGGTTTATATCGAAATCGAACATTTGCGCATTGCTTCGTCTGTAGGCGTTCCAGCCCGGAATGCGAGATCAAAAACGCTTAGTTTTACGTAAATAAGCAAGATTCATGCGTTTCCAACCGCCAAACAAGCCCCCATCGAATGCAAAGTCGGTTTATATCGAAATCGAACATTTGCGCATTGCTTCGGCTGTAGGCGTTCCAGCTCGTAATGCGAGATCAAAAACGCTTAGTTTTACGTAAATAAGCAAGGTTCCTGCGTTTCTAACCGCCAAACAAGCCCCCATCGAATGCAAAGTCGGTTTATATCGAAATCGAACATTTGCGTTTTGCTTCGGCTGTAGGCGTTCCAGCTCGTCATGCGAGATAAAAAAGCCTTAGATTTACGCAAATAAGCAAGATTCATGCGTTTCCAACCGCCAAACAAGCCCCCATCGAATGCAAAGACGGTTTATATCGAAATGGAACATTTGCGTTCTGCTTCGGCTGTAGGCGTTTCAGCTCGTAATGCGAGATCAAAAAGCCTTTTTTTACGCAAATTCGCAAGATTCATGCGATTCTAGCTGCCAGACAATCCCCCGTCGGATGCAAAGTCGCTTTATATCGAAATCGAACATTAGCGTTTTGCTATAGCTGCAGACGCTCCAGGGCATATTTTGAGATTACAAACCATTCGTTTTACGTAAATACGCAATATTCATGCATTTCGAACCTCCAAACCAGCCCCCATCGAATGCAAAATCTGTTTATATCGAAATCGAACATTTGCGCTTTGCTTCGGCTGTAGGCATTCCAGCTCGTAATGCGAGATCAAAAAGGCTTAATTTTACGTAAATAAGCAAGGTTCCTGCGTTCCTAACCGCCAAACAAGCCCACATCGAATGCAAAGTTGGTTTATATCGAAATCGAACATTTGCGCATTGCTTCGGCTGTAGGCGTTCCAGCTCGTAATGCGAGATCAAAAACGCTTAGTTTTACGTAAATAAGCAAGATTCATGCATTTCGAACCGCCAAACAAGCCTCCATCGTATGCAACGGCGCTTTGTATTGAAATCGAACATTTGCGTTTTGCTTCGGCTGTAGGCGTTCCAGCTCGTAATGCGAGATCAAAAAGCCGTTTTTTACGTAAATTTGCACGAATCATGCGATTCTAGCTGCCAGACAATCCCCCTCGGATGCAAAGTCGCTTTATATCGAATTCGAACATTAGCGTTTTGCTATAGCTGTAGGCGCTCGAGGGCATATTTTGAGATTACAAACCATTCGTTTTACGTAAATACGCCATATTCATGCATTTCGAACCACCAAGCCAGCCCCCATCGAATGCAAAGTCGGTTTATATCGAAATCGAACATTTGCGTTTTGCTTGGGCTGTAGGCGTTCCAGCTCGTCATGCGAGATAAAAAAGCCTTAGATTTACGTACATAAGCAAGATTCATGCGTTTCCAACCGCCAAACAAGCCCCCATCGAATGCAAAGTCGGTTTATATCGAAATCGAACATTTGCCTTTTGCTTCGGTTGTAGGCGTTCCACCTCGTAACGCGAGATCAACAAGGCTTAGTTTTACGCAAATAAGCAAGATTCATGCGTTTCGAACATTTGCGCATTGCTTCGGCTGTAGGCGTTCCAGCCCGGAATCCGAGATCAAAAACGCTTAGTTTTACGTAAATAAGCAAGGTTCCTGCGTTTCTAACCGCCAAACAAGCCCACATCGAATGCAAAGTTGGTTTATATCGAAATCGAACATTTGCGCATTGCTTCGGCTGTAGGCGTTCCAGCTCGTAATGCGAGATCAAAAACGCTTAGTTTTACGTAAATAAGCAAGGTTCCTGCGTTTCTAACCGCCAAACAAGCCCCCATCGAATGCAAAGTCGGTTTATATCGAAATCGAACATTTGCGTTTTGCTTCGGCTGTAGGCGTTCCAGCTCGTAATGCGAGATCAAAAAGCCTTTTTTTACGTAAATTCGCAAGATTCATGCGATTCTAGCTGCCAGACAATCCCCCGTCGGATGCAAAGTCGCTTTATATCGAAATCGAACATTAGCGTTTTGCTATAGCTGTAGGCGCTCCAGGGCGTATTTTGAGATCACAAACCATTAGTTTTACTTAAATACGCAATATTCATGCGTTTCGAACCTCCAAACCAGCCCCCATCGAATGCAAAGTCGGTTTATATCGAAATCGAACATTTGCGTTTTGCTTCGGCTGTAGGCGTTCCACCTCGTAACGCGAGATCAAAAAGGCTTAGTTTTACGTAAATAAGCACGATTCATGCGTTTTGAACCGCCAAACACTCCCCCATCGAATGCAAAGTCACTTTATTTTGAAATCCAACATTTTCGTTTTGCTTCGGCTGTAGGCGTTCCAGCTCCTAATGCGAGATCAAAAAGCCTTAGCTTTACGTAAATAAGCAAGATTCATGCGTTTCCAACCGCCAAACAAGCCCCCATCGAATGCAAAGTCGGTTTATATCGAAATCGAACATTTGCGCTTTGCTCCGGCTGTAAGCGTTCCAGCTCGTAATGCGAGATCAAAACGGCTTAATTTTACGTAAATAAGCATGGATCCTGTGTTTCTAACCGCCAAACAAGCCCACATCGAATGCAAAGTTGGTTTATATCGAAATCGAACATTTGCGCATTGCTTCGGCTGTAGGCGTTCCAGCCCGGAATGCGAGATCAAAAACGCTTAGTTTTACGTAAATAAGCAAGGTTCCTGCGTTTCTAACCGCCAAACAAGCCCACATCGAATGCAAAGTCGGTTTATATCGAAATCGAACATTTGCGCTTTGCTCCGGCTGTAAGCGTTCCAGCTCGTAATGCGAGATCAAAAACGCTTAGTTTTACGTAAATAAGCAAGGTTCCTGCGTTTCTAACCGCCAAACAAGCCCACATCGAATGCAAAGTTGGTTTATATCGAAATCGAACATTTGCGCATTGCTTCGGCTGTAGGCATTCCAGCTCGTAATTCGAGATCAAAAAGGCTTAATTTTACGTAAATAAGCAAGGTTCCTGCGTTTCTAACCGCCAAACAAGCCCACATCGAATGCAAAGTTGGTTTATATCGAAATCGAACATTTGCGCATTGCTTCGGCTGTAGGCATTCCAGCTCGTAATGCGGGATCAAAAAGGCTTAATTTTACGTACATAAGCAAGGTTCCTGCGTTTCTAACCGCCAAACAAGCCCACATCGAATGCAAAGTTGGTTTATATCGAAATCGAACATTTGCACATTGCTTCGGCTGTAGGCGTTCCAGCTCGTCATGCGAGATAAAAAAGCCTTAGATTTACGTAAATAAGCAAGATTCATGCGTTTCCAACCGCCAAACAAGCCCCCATCGAATGCAAAGTCGGTTTATATCGAAATCGAACATTTGCCCATTGCTTCGGCTGTAGGCGTTCCAGCTTCTACTGTTAGATCAAAAAGGCTTAGTTTTACGTAAATAAGCAAGATTCATGCATTGCAAACCGCCAAACAAGCCCCGATCGAATGCAACGTCACTTTGTATTTAAATCGAACATTTGCGTTTTGCTTCGGCTGTAGGCGTTTCAGCTCGTAATGCGAGATCAAAAAGCCTTTTTTCACGTAAATTCGCAAGATTCATGCGATTCTAGCTGCCAGACAATCCCCCTCGGATGCAAAGTCGCTTTATATCGAATTCGAACATTAGCGTTTTGCTATAGCTGTAGGCGCTCGAGGGCATATATTGAGATTACAAACCATTCGTTTTACGTAAATACGCAATATTCATGCATTTCGAACCACCAAGCCAGCCCCCATTGAATGCAAAGTCGGTTTATATCGAAATCGAACATTTGCGTTTTGCTTGGGCTGTTGGCGTTCCAGCTCGTCATGCGAGATAAAAAAGCCTTAGATTTACGTACATAAGCAAGATTCATGCGTTTCCAACCGCCAAACAAGCCCCCATCGAATGCAAAGTCGGTTTATATCGAAATCGAACATTTGCCTTTTGCTTCGGTTGCAGGCGTTCCACCTCGTAACGCGAGATCAACAAGGCTTAGTTTTACGTAAATAAGCAAGATTCATGCGTTTCGAACATTTGCGCATTGCTTCGGCTGTAGGCGTTAGAGCCCGGAATCCGAGATCAAAAACGCTTAGTTTTACGTAAATAAGCAAGGTTCCTGCGTTTCTAACCGCCAAACAAGCCCACATCGAATGTAAAGTTGGTTCATATCGAAATCGAACATTTGCGCATTGCTTCGGCTGTAGGCGTTCCAGCTCGTATCGCGAGATCAAGAACGCTTAGTTTTACGTAAATAAGCAAGGTTCCTGCGTTTCTAACCGCCAAACAAGCCCACATCGAATGTAAAGTTGGTTCATATCGAAATCGAACATTTGCGCATTGCTTCGGCTGTAGGCGTTCCAGCTCGTATCGCGAGATCAAAAACGCTTAGTTTTACGTAAATAAGCAAGGTTCCTGCGTTTCTAACAGCCAATCAAGCCCACATCGAATGTAAAGTTGGTTTATATCGAAATCGAACATTTGCGCATTGCTTCGGCTGTAGGCGTTCCAGCTCGTATCGCGAGATCAAAAACGCTTAGTTTTACGTAAATAAACAAGGTTCCTGCGTTTCTAACCGCCAAACAAGCCCACATCGAATGCAAAGTTGGTTTATATCGAAATCGAACATTTGCGCATTGCTTCGGCTGTAGGCATTCCAGCTCGTAATGCGAGATCAAAAAGGCTTAACTTGACGTAAATAAGCAAGGTTCCTGCGATTCGAACCGCCAAACTAGCCCCCATCGAATGCAAAGTCGGTTTATATCGAAATCGAACATTTGCGTTTTGCTTCGGCTGTAGGCGTTCCAGCTCGTAATGCGAGATCAAAAAGCCTTTTTTTACGTAAATTCGCAAGATTCATGCGATTCTAGCTGCCAGACAATCCCCCGTCGGATGCAAAGTCGCTTTATAACGAAATCGAACATTAGCGTTTTGCTATAGCTGTAGGCGCTCCAGGGCGTATTTTGAGATCACAAACCATTAGTTTTACTTAAATACGCAATATTCATGCGTTTCGAACCTCCAAACCAGCCCCCATCGAATGCAAAGTCGGTTTATATCGAAATCGAACATTTGCGTTTTGCTTCGGCTGTAGGCGTTCCACCTCGTAACGCGAGATCAAAAAGGCTTAGTTTTACGTAAATAAGCAAGGTTCCTGCGTTTCTAACCGCCAAACAAGCCCACATCGAATGCAAAGTTGGTTTATATCGAAATCGAACATTTGCGCATTGCTTCGGCTGTAGGCATTCCAGCTCGTAATTCGAGATCAAAAAGGCTTAATTTTACGTAAATAAGCAAGGTTCCTGCGTTTCTAACCGCCAAACAAGCCCACATCGAATGCAAAGTTGGTTTATATCGAAATCGAACATTTGCGCATTGCTTCGGCTGTAGGCATTCCAGCTCGTAATGCGGGATCAAAAAGGCTTAATTTTACGTAAATAAGCAAGGTTCCTGCGTTTCTAACCGCCAAACAAGCCCACATCGAATGCAAAGTTGGTTTATATCGAAATCGAACATTTGCACATTGCTTCGGCTGTAGGCGTTCCAGCTCGTCATGCGAGATAAAAAAGCCTTAGATTTACGTAAATAAGCAAGATTCATGCGTTTCCAACCGCCAAACAAGCCCCCATCGAATGCAAAGTCGGTTTATATCGAAATCGAACATTTGCCCATTGCTTCGGCTGTAGGCGTTCCAGCTTCTACTGTTAGATCAAAAAGGCTTAGTTTTACGTAAATAAGCAAGATTCATGCATTGCAAACCGCCAAACAAGCCCCGATCGAATGCAACGTCACTTTGTATTTAAATCGAACATTTGCGTTTTGCTTCGGCTGTAGGCGTTTCAGCTCGTAATGCGAGATCAAAAAGCCTTTTTTCACGTAAATTCGCAAGATTCATGCGATTCTAGCTGCCAGACAATCCCCCTCGGATGCAAAGTCGCTTTATATCGTATTCGAACATTAGCGTTTTGCTATAGCTGTAGGCGCTCGAGGGCATATATTGAGATTACAAACCATTCGTTTTACGTAAATACGCAATATTCATGCATTTCGAACCACCAAGCCAGCCCCCATTGAATGCAAAGTCGGTTTATATCGAAATCGAACATTTGCGTTTTGCTTGGGCTGTAGGCGTTCCAGCTCGTCATGCGAGATAAAAAAGCCTTAGATTTACGTACATAAGCAAGATTCATGCGTTTCCAACCGCCAAACAAGCCCCCATCGAATGCAAAGTCGGTTTATATCGAAATCGAACATTTGCCTTTTGCTTCGGTTGTAGGCGTTCCACCTCGTAACGCGAGATCAACAAGGCTTAGTTTTACGTAAATAAGCAAGATTCATGCGTTTCGAACATTTGCGCATTGCTTCGGCTGTAGGCGTTAGAGCCCGGAATCCGAGATCAAAAACGCTTAGTTTTACGTAAATAAGCAAGGTTCCTGCGTTTCTAACCGCCAAACAAGCCCACATCGAATGTAAAGTTGGTTCATATCGAAATCGAACATTTGCGCATTGCTTCGGCTGTAGGCGTTCCAGCTCGTATCGCGAGATCAAGAACGCTTAGTTTTACGTAAATAAGCAAGGTTCCTGCGTTTCTAACCGCCAAACAAGCCCACATCGAATGTAAAGTTGGTTCATATCGAAATCGAACATTTGCGCATTGCTTCGGCTGTAGGCGTTCCAGCTCGTATCGCGAGATCAAAAACGCTTAGTTTTACGTAAATAAGCAAGGTTCCTGCGTTTCTAACAGCCAATCAAGCCCACATCGAATGTAAAGTTGGTTTATATCGAAATCGAACATTTGCGCATTGCTTCGGCTGTAGGCGTTCCAGCTCGTATCGCGAGATCAAAAACGCTTAGTTTTACGTAAATAAACAAGGTTCCTGCGTTTCTAACCGCCAAACAAGCCCACATCGAATGCAAAGTTGGTTTATATCGAAATCGAACATTTGCGCATTGCTTCGGCTGTAGGCATTCCAGCTCGTAATGCGAGATCAAAAAGGCTTAACTTTACGTAAATAAGCAAGGTTCCTGCGATTCGAACCGCCAAACTAGCCCCCATCGAATGCAAAGTCGGTTTATATCGAAATCGAACATTTGCGTTTTGCTTCGGCTGTAGGCGTTCCAGCTCGTAATGCGAGATCAAAAAGCCTTTTTTTACGTAAATTCGCAAGATTCATGCGATTCTAGCTGCCAGACAATCCCCCGTCGGATGCAAAGTCGCTTTATAACGAAATCGAACATTAGCGTTTTGCTATAGCTGTAGGCGCTCCAGGGCGTATTTTGAGATCACAAACCATTAGTTTTACTTAAATACGCAATATTCATGCGTTTCGAACCTCCAAACCAGCCCCCATCGAATGCAAAGTCGGTTTATATCGAAATCGAACATTTGCGTTTTGCTTCGGCTGTAGGCGTTCCACCTCGTAACGCGAGATCAAAAAGGCTTAGTTTTACGTAAATAAGCACGATTCATGCGTTTTGAACCGCCAAACACTCCCCCATCGAATGCAAAGTCACTTTATTTTGAAATCCAACATTTTCGTTTTGCTTCGGCTGTAGGCGTTCCAGCTCCTAATGCGAGATCAAAAAGCCTTAGCTTTACGTAAATAAGCAAGATTCATGCGTTTCCAACCGCCAAACAAGCCCCCATCGAATGCAAAGTCGGTTTATATCGAAATCGAACATTTGCGCTTTGCTCCGGCTGTAAGCGTTCCAGCTCGTAATGCGAGATCAAAACGGCTTAATTTTACGTAAATAAGCATGGATCCTGTGTTTCTAACCGCCAAACAAGCCCACATCGAATGCAAAGTTGGTTTATATCGAAATCGAACATTTGCGCATTGCTTCGGCTGTAGGCGTTCCAGCCCGGAATGCGAGATCAAAAACGCTTAGTTTTACGTAAATAAGCAAGGTTCCTGCGTTTCTAACCGCCAAACAAGCCCACATCGAATGCAAAGTCGGTTTATATCGAAATCGAACATTTGCGCTTTGCTCCGGCTGTAAGCGTTCCAGCTCGTAATGCGAGATCAAAAACGCTTAGTTTTACGTAAATAAGCAAGGTTCCTGCATTTCTAACCGCCAAACAAGCCCACATCGAATGCAAAGTTGGTTTATATCGAAATCGAACATTTGCGTTTTGCTTCGGCTGTAGGCGTTCCAGCTCGTCATGCGAGATAAAAAAGCCTTAGATTTACGTAAATAAGCAAGATTCATGCGTTTCCAACCGCCAAACAAGCCCCCATCGAATGCAAAGTCGGTTTATATCGAAATCGAACATTTGCACATTGCTTCGGCTGTAGGCGTTCCAGCTCGTCATGCGAGATAAAAAAGCCTTAGATTTACGTAAATAAGCAAGATTCATGCGTTTCCAACCGCCAAACAAGCCCCCATCGAATGCAAAGTCGGTTTATATCGAAATCGAACATTTGCCCATTGCTTCGGCTGTAGGCGTTCCAGCTTCTACTGTTAGATCAAAAAGGCTTAGTTTTACGTAAATAAGCAAGATTCATGCATTGCGAACCGCCAAACAAGCCCCGATCGAATGCAACGTCACTTTGTATTTAAATCGAACATTTGCGTTTTGCTTCGGCTGTAGGCGTTTCAGCTCGTAATGCGAGATCAAAAAGCCTTTTTTACGTAAATTCGCAAGATTCATGCGATTCTAGCTGCCAGACAATCCTCCGTCGGATGCAAAGTCGCTTTATATCGAAATCGAACATTAGCGTTTTGCTATAGCTGTAGGCGCTCCAGGGCGTATTTTGAGATCACAAACCATTAGTTTTACGTAAATACGCAATATTCATGCGTTTCGAACCTCCAAACCAGCCCCCATCGAATGCAAAGTCGGTTTATATCGAAATCGAACATTTGCGTTTTGCTTCGGCTGTAGGCGTTCCAGCTCGTAATGCGAGATCAAAAACGCTTAGTTTTACGTAAATAAGCAAGGTTCCTGCGTTTCTAACCGCCAAACAAGCCCACATCGAATGCAAAGTTGGTTTATATCGAAATCGAACATTTGCGCATTGCTTCGGCTGTAGGCATTCCAGCTCGTAATGCGAGATCAAAAAGGCTTAGTTTTACGCAAATAAGCAAGATTCATGCGTTTCCAACCGACAAACAAGCCCCCATCGAATGCAAAGTCGGTTTATATCGAAATCGAACATTTGCACATTGCTTCGGCTGTAGGCGTTCCAGCTCGTCATGCGAGATAAAAAAGCCTTAGATTTACGTAAATAAGCAAGATTCATGCGTTTCCAACCGCCAAACAAGCCCCCATCGAATGCAAAGTCGGTTTATATCGAAATCGAACATATGCCCATTGCTTCGGCTGTAGGCGTTCCAGCTTCTACTGTTAGATCAAAAAGGCTTAGTTTTACGTAAATAAGCAAGATTCATGCATTGCGAACCGCCAAACAAGCCCCGATCGAATGCAACGTCACTTTGTATTTAAATCGAACATTTGCGTTTTGCTTCGGCTGTAGGCGTTTCAGCTCGTAATGCGAGATCAAAAAGCCTTTTTTTACGTAAATTCGCAAGATTCATGCGATTCTAGCTGCCAGACAATCCTCCGTCGGATGCAAAGTCGCTTTATATCGAAATCGAACATTAGCGTTTTGCTATAGCTGTAGGCGCTCCAGGGCGTATTTTGCGATCACAAACCATTAGTTTTACGTAAATACGCAATATTCATGCGTTTCGAACCTCCAAACCAGCCCCCATCGAATGCAAAGTCGGTTTATATCGAAATCGAACATTTGCGTTTTGCTTCGGCTGTAGGCGTTCCAGCTCGTAATGCGAGATCAAAAACGCTTAGTTTTACGTAAATAAGCAAGGTTCCTGCGTTTCTAACCGCCAAACAAGCCCACATCGAATGCAAATTTGGTTTATATCGAAATCGAACATTTGCGCATTGCTTCGGCTGTAGGCATTCCAGCTCGTAATGCGGGATCAAAAAGGCTTAATTTTACGTAAATAAGCAAGGTTCCTGCGTTTCTAACCGCCAAACAAGCCCACATCGAATGCAAAGTTGGTTTATATCGAAATCGAACATTTGCGCATTGCTTCGGCTGTAGGCATTCCAGCTCGTAATGCGAGATCAAAAAGGCTTAGTTTTACGCAAATAAGCAAGATTCATGCGTTTCCAACCGCCAAACAAGCCCCCATCGAATGCAAAGTCGGTTTATATCGAAATCGAACATTTGCACATTGCTTCGGCTGTAGGCGTTCCAGCTCGTCATGCGAGATAAAAAAGCCTTAGATTTACGTAAATAAGCAAGATTCATGCGTTTCCAACCGCCAAACAAGCCCCCATCGAATGCAAAGTCGGTTTATATCGAAATCGAACATATGCCCATTGCTTCGGCTGTAGGCGTTCCAGCTTCTACTGTTAGATCAAAAAGGCTTAGTTTTACGTAAATAAGCGAGATTCATGCATTGCGAACCGCCAAACAAGCCCCGATCGAATGCAACGTCACTTTGTATTTAAATCGAACATTTGCGTTTTGCTTCGGCTGTAGGCGTTTCAGCTCGTAATGCGAGATCAAAAAGCCTTTTTTCACGTAAATTCGCAAGATTCATGCGATTCTAGCTGCCAGACAATCCCCCGTCGCATGCAAAGTCGCTTTATATCGAAATCGAACATTAGCGTTTTGCTATAGCTGTAGGCGCTCCAGGGCGTATTTTGAGATCACAAACCATTAGTTTTACGTAAAAACGCAATATTCATGCGTTTCGAACCTCCAAACCAGCCCCCATCGAATGCAAAGTCGGTTTATATCGAAATCGAACATTTGCGTTTTGCTTCGGCTGTAGGCGTTCCACCTCGTAACGCGAGATCAAAAAGGCTTAGTTTTACGTAAATAATAAGTAAGCAAGTAAATAGTAAGCAAGATTCATGCGTTTCGAACCGCCAAACACTCCCCCATCGAATGCAAAGTCACTTTATTTTGAAATCGAACATTTTCGTTTTGCTTCGGCTGTAGGCGTTCCAGCTCCTAATGCGAGTTCAGAAAGCCTTAGCTTTACGTAAATAAGCAAGATTCATGCGTTTCCAACCGCCAAACAAGCCCCCATCGAATGCAAAGTCGGTTTATATCGAAATCGAACATTTGCACATTGCTTCGGCTGTAGGCGTTCCAGCTCGTCATGCGAGATAAAAAAGCCTTAGATTTACGTAAATAAGCAAGATTCATGCGTTTCCAACCGCCAAACAAGCCCCCATCGAATGCAAAGTCGGTTTATATCGAAATCGAACATTTGCCCATTGCTTCGGCTGTAGGCGTTCCAGCTTCTACTGTTAGATCAAAAAGGCTTAGTTTTACGTAAATAAGCAAGATTCATGCATTGCGAACCGCCAAACAAGCCCCGATCGAATGCAACGTCACTTTGTATTTGAATCGAACATTTGCGTTTTGCTTCGGCTGTAGGCGTTTCAGCTCGTAATGCGAGATCAAAAACGCTTAGTTTTACGTAAATAAGCAAGGTTCCTGCGTTTCTAACCGCCAAACAAGCCCACATCGAATGCAAAGTTGGTTTATATCGAAATCGAACATTTGCGCATTGCTTCGGCTGTAGGCATTCCAGCTCGTAATGCGAGGTCAAAAAGGCTTAGTTTTACGCAAATAAGCCAGATTCATGCGTTTCTAACCGCCAAACAAGCCCCCATCGAATGCAAAGTCGGTTTATATCGAAATCGAACATTTGCGTTTTGCTTCGGCTGTAGGCGTTCCAGCTCGTCATGCGAGATAAAAAAGCCTTAGATTTACGTAAATAAGCAAGATTCATGCGTTTCCAACCGCCAAACAAGCCCCCATCGAATCCAAAGACGGTTTATATCGAAATCGAACATTTGCGTTTTGCTTCGGCTGTAGGCGTTTCAGCTCGTAATGCGAGATCAAAAAGCCTTTTTTACGCAAATTCGCAAGATTCATGCGATTCTAGCTGCCAGACAATCCCCGTCGGATGCAAAGTCGCTTTATATCGAAATCGAACATTAGCGTTTTGCTATAGCTGCAGGCGCTCCAGGGCATATTTTGAGATTACAAACCATTCGTTTTACGTAAATACGCAATATTCATGCATTTCGAACCTCCAAACCAGCCCCCATCGAATGCAAAATCTGTTTATATCGAAATCGAACATTTGCGCTTTTCTTCGGCTGTAGGCATTCCAGCTCGTAATGCGAGATCAAAAAGGCTTAATTTTACGTAAATAAGCAAGGTTCCTGCGTTCCTAACCGCCAAACAAGCCCACATCGAATGCAAAGTTGGTTTATATCGAAATCGAACATTTGCGCATTGCTTCGGCTGTAGGCGTTCCAGCTCGTAATGCGAGATCAAAAACGCTTAGTTTTACGTAAATAAGCAAGATTCATGCGTTTCCAACCGCCAAACAAGCCCCCATCGAATGCAAAGTCGGTTTATATCGAAATCGAACATTAGCGTTTTGCTATAGCTGTAGGCGCTCCAGGGCGTATTTTGAGATCACAAACCATTAGTTTTACTTAAATACGCAATATTCATGCGTTTCGAACCTCCAAACCAGCCCCCATCGAATGCAAAGTCGGTTTATATCGAAATCGAACATTTGCGTTTTGCTTCGGCTGTAGGCGTTCCACCTCGTAACGCGAGATCAAAAAGGCTTAGTTTTACGTAAATAAGCACGATTCATGCGTTTTGAACCGCCAAACACTCCCCCATCGAATGCAAAGTCACTTTATTTTGAAATCCAACATTTTCGTTTTGCTTCGGCTGTAGGCGTTCCAGCTCCTAATGCGAGATCAAAAAGCCTTAGCTTTACGTAAATAAGCAAGATTCATGCGTTTCCAACCGCCAAACAAGCCCCCATCGAATGCAAAGTCGGTTTATATCGAAATCGAACATTTGCGCTTTGCTCCGGCTGTAAGCGTTCCAGCTCGTAATGCGAGATCAAAACGGCTTAATTTTACGTAAATAAGCATGGATCCTGTGTTTCTAACCGCCAAACAATCCCCCGTCGAATGCAAAGTCGGTTTATATCGAAATCGAAACTTTGCGTTTTGCTTCGGCTGTAGGCGTTCCACCTCGTAACGCGAGATCAAAAAGGCTTAGTTTTACGTAAATAAGCACGATTACTGCGTTTTGAACCGCCAAACACTCCCCCATCGAATGCAAAGTCACTTTATTTTGAAATCCAACATTTTCGTTTTGCTTCGGCTGTAGGCGTTCCAGCTCCTAATGCGAGATCAAAAAGCCTTAGCTTTACGTAAATAAGCAAGATTCATGCGTTTCCAACCGCCAAACAAGCCCCCATCGAATGCAAAGTCGGTTTATATCGAAATCGAACATTTGCGCTTTGCTCCGGCTGTAAGCGTTCCAGCTCGTAATGCGAGATCAAAACGGCTTAATTTTACGTAAATAAGCATGGATCCTGTGTTTCTAACCGCCAAACAAGCCCACATCGAATGCAAAGTTGGTTTATATCGAAATCGAACATTTGCGCATTGCTTCGGCTGTAGGCGTTCCAGCCCGGAATGCGAGATCAAAAACGCTTAGTTTTACGTAAATAAGCAAGGTTCCTGCGTTTCTAACCGCCAAACAAGCCCACATCGAATGCAAAGTCGGTTTATATCGAAATCGAACATTTGCGCTTTGCTCCGGCTGTAAGCGTTCCAGCTCGTAATGCGAGATCAAAAACGCTTAGTTTTACGTAAATAAGCAAGGTTCCTGCGTTTCTAACCGCCAAACAAGCCCACATCGAATGCAAAGTTGGTTTATATCGAAATCGAACATTTGCGCATTGCTTCGGCTGTAGGCGTTTCAGCTCGTAATGCGAGATCAAAAAGCCTTTTTTTACGTAAATTCGCAAGATTCATGCGATTCTAGCTGCCAGACAATCCCCCGTCGGATGCAAAGTCGCTTTATATCGAAATCGAACATTAGCGTTTTGCTATAGCTGTAGGCGCTCCAGGGCGTATTTTGAGATCACAAACTATTAGTTTTACGTAAATAAGCAAGATTCATGCGTTTCCAACCGCCAAACCAGCCCCCATCGAATGCAAAGTCGGTTTATATCGAAATCGAACACTAGCGCTTTGCTCCGGCTGTAAGCGTTCCAGCTCGTAATGCGAGATCAAAAACGCTTAGTTTTACGTAAATAAGCAAGGTTCCTGCGTTTCTAACCGCCAAACAAGCCCCCATCGAATGCAAAGTCGGTTTATATCGAAATCGAACATTTGCACATTGCTTCGGCTGTAGGGGTTCCAGCTCGTCATGCGAGATAAAAAAGCCTTAGATTTACGTAAATAAGCAAGATTCATGCGTTTCCAACCGCCAAACAAGCCCCCATCGAATGCAAAGTCGGTTTATATCGAAATCGAACATTTGCACATTGCTTCGGCTGTAGGCGTTCCAGCTCGTCATGCGAGATAAAAAAGCCTTAGATTTACGTAAATAAGCAAGATTCATGCGTTTCCAACCGCCAAACAAGCCCCCATCGAATGCAAAGTCGGTTTATATCGAAATCGAACATTTGCCCATTGCTTCGGTTGTAGGCGTTCCAGCTTCTACTGTTAGATCAAAAAGGCTTAGTTTTACGTAAATAAGCAAGATTCATGCATTGCGAACCGCCAAACAAGCCCCGATCGAATGCAACGTCACTTTGTATTTAAATCGAACATTTGCGTTTTGCTTCGGCTGTAGGCGTTTCAGCTCGTAATGCGAGATCAAAAAGCCTTTTTTTACGTAAATTCGCAAGATTCATGCGATTCTAGCTGCCAGACAATCCTCCGTCGGATGCAAAATCGCTTTATATCGAAATCGAACATTAGCGTTTTGCTATAGCTGTAGGCGCTCCAGGGCGTATTTTGAGATCACAAACCATTAGTTTTATGTAAATACGCAATATTCATGCGTTTCGAACCTCCAAACCAGCCCCCATCGAATGCAAAGTCGGTTTATATCGAAATCGAACATTTGCACATTGCTTCGGCTGTAGGCGTTCCAGCTCGTAATGCGAGATCAAAAAGCCGTTTTTTACGTAAATTTGCACGAATCATGCGATTCTAGCTGCCAGACAATCCCCCTCGGATGCAAAGTCGCTTTATATCGAATTCGAACATTAGCGTTTTGCTATAGCTGTAGGCGCTCGAGGGCATATTTTGAGATTACAAACCATTCGTTTTACGTAAATACGCAATATTCATGCATTTCGAACCACCAAGCCAGCCCCCATCGAATGCAAAGTCGGTTTATATCGAAATCGAACATTTGCGTTTTGCTTGGGCTGTAGGCGTTCCAGCTCGTCATGCGAGATAAAAAAGCCTTAGATTTACGTACATAAGCAAGATTCATGCGTTTCCAACCGCCAAACAAGCCCCCATCGAATGCAAAGTCGGTTTATATCGAAATCGAACATTTGCCTTTTGCTTCGGTTGTAGGCGTTCCACCTCGTAACGCGAGATCAACAAGGCTTAGTTTTACGCAAATAAGCAAGATTCATGCGTTTCGAACATTTGCGCATTGCTTCGGCTGTAGGCGTTCCAGCCCGGAATGCGAGATCAAAAACGCTTAGTTTTACGTAAATAAGCAAGGTTCCTGCGTTTCTAACCGCCAAACAAGCCCACATCGAATGCAAAGTTGGTTTATATCGAAATCGAACATTTGCGCATTGCTTCGGCTGTAGGCGTTCCAGCTCGTAATGCGAGATCAAAAACGCTTAGTTTTACGTAAATAAGCAAGGTTCCTGCGTTTCTAACCGCCAAACAAGCCCCCATCGAATGCAAAGTCGGTTTATATCGAAATCGAACATTTGCGTTTTGCTTCGGCTGTAGGCGTTCCAGCTCGTCATGCGAGATAAAAAAGCCTTAGATTTACGTAAATAAGCAAGATTCATGCGTTTCCAACCGCCAAACAAGCCCCCATCGAATGCAAAGACGGTTTATATCGAAATGGAACATTTGCGTTTTGCTTCGGCTGTAGGCGTTTCAGCTCGTAATGCGAGATCAAAAAGCCTTTTTTTACGCAAATTCGCAAGATTCATGCGATTCTAGCTGCCAGACAATCCCCCGTCGGATGCAAAGTCGCTTTATATCGAAATCGAACATTAGCGTTTTGCTATAGCTGCAGACGCTCCAGGGCATATTTTGAGATTACAAACCATTCGTTTTACGTAAATACGCAATATTCATGCATTTCGAACCTCCAAACCAGCCCCCATCGAATGCAAAATCTGTTTATATCGAAATCGAACATTTGCGCTTTGCTTCGGCTGTAGGCATTCCAGCTCGTAATGCGAGATCAAAAAGGCTTAATTTTACGTAAATAAGCAAGGTTCCTGCGTTCCTAACCGCCAAACAAGACCACATCGAATGCAAAGTTGGTTTATATCGAAATCGAACATTTGCGCATTGCTTCGGCTGTAGGCGTTCCAGCTCGTAATGCGAGATCAAAAACGCTTAGTTTTACGTAAATAAGCAAGATTCATGCATTTCGAACCGCCAAACAAGCCTCCATCGTATGCAACGGCGCTTTGTATTGAAATCGAACATTTGCATTTTGCTTCGGCTGTAGGCGTTCCAGCTCGTAATGCAAGATCAAAAAGCCGTTTTTTACGTAAATTTGCACGAATCATGCGATTCTAGCTGCCAGACAATCCCCCTCGGATGCAAAGTCGCTTTATATCGAATTCGAACATTAGCGTTTTGCTATAGCTGTAGGCGCTCGAGGGCATATTTTG
The DNA here is from genome assembly GCA_964017025.1 of Stenichneumon culpator. Lineage (NCBI taxonomy): Eukaryota > Metazoa > Arthropoda > Insecta > Hymenoptera > Ichneumonidae > Stenichneumon > Stenichneumon culpator. The sequence continues at coordinate 11,417,601 of OZ024771.1, forward strand.
AGATTACAAACCATTCGTTTTACGTAAATACGCCATATTCATGCATTTCGAACCACCAAGCCAGCCCCCATCGAATGCAAAGTCGGTTTATATCGAAATCGAACATTTGCGTTTTGCTTGGGCTGTAGGCGTTCCAGCTCGTCATGCGAGATAAAAAAGCCTTAGATTTACGTACATAAGCAAGATTCATGCGTTTCCAACCGCCAAACAAGCCCCCATCGAATGCAAAGTCGGTTTATATCGAAATCGAACATTTGCCTTTTGCTTCGGTTGTAGGCGTTCCACCTCGTAACGCGAGATCAACAAGGCTTAGTTTTACGCTAATAAGCAAGATTCATGCGTTTCGAACATTTGCGCATTGCTTCGGCTGTAGGCGTTCCAGCCCGGAATCCGAGATCAAAAACGCTTAGTTTTACGTAAATAAGCAAGGTTCCTGCGTTTCTAACCGCCAAACAAGCCCACATCGAATGCAAAGTTGGTTTATATCGAAATCGAACATTTGCGCATTGCTTCGGCTGTAGGCGTTCCAGCTCGTAATGCGAGATCAAAAACGCTTAGTTTTACGTAAATAAGCAAGGTTCCTGCGTTTCTAACCGCCAAACAAGCCCACATCGAATGCAAAGTTGGTTTATATCGAAATCGAACATTTGCGCATTGCTTCGGCTGTAGGCATTCCAGCTCGTAATGCGAGATCAAAAAGGCTTAATTTTACGTAAATAAGCAAGGTTCCTGCGTTTCTAACCGCCAAACAAGCCCACATCGAATGCAAAGTTGGTTTATATCGAAATCGAACATTTGCGCATTGCTTCGGCTGTAGGCATTCCAGGTCGTAATGCGAGACCAAAAAGGCTTAATTTTACGTAAATAAGCAAGGTTCCTGCGTTTCTAACCGCCAAACAAGCCCACATCGAATGCAAAGTTGGTTTATATCGAAATCGAACATTTGCGTTTTGCTTCGGATGTAGGCGTTCCAGCTCGTCATGCGAGATAAAAAAGCCTTAGATTTACGTAAATAAGCAAGATTCATGCGTTTCCAACCGCCAAACAAGCCCCCATCGAATGCAAAGTCGGTTTATATCGAAATCGAACATTTGCGTTTTGCTTCGGCTGTAGGCGTTCCAGCTCGTCATGCGAGATAAAAAAGCTTTAGATTTACGTAAATAAGCAAGATTCATGCGTTTCCAACCGCCAAACAAGCCCCCATCGAATGCAAAGACGGTTTATATCGAAATCGAACATTTGCGTTTTGCTTCGGCTGTAGGCGTTTCAGCTCGTAATGAGAGATTAAAAAGGCTTAATTTTACGTAAATAAGCAAGGTTCCTGCGTTTCTAACCGCCAAACAAGCCCACATCGAATGCAAAGTCGCTTTATATCGAGATCGAACATTTGCGCATTGCTTCGGCTGTAGGCGTTCCAGCTCGTAATGCGAGATCAAAAACGCTTAGTTTTACGTAAATAAGCAAGATTCATGCATTTCGAACCGCCAAACAAGCCTCCATCGTATGCAACGGCGCTTTGTATTGAAATCGAACATTTGCGTTTTGCTTCGGCTGTAGGCGTTCCAGCTCGTAATGCGAGATCAAAAAGCCGTTTTTTACGTAAATTTGCACGAATCATGCGATTCTAGCTGCCAGACAATCCCCCTCGGATGCAAAGTCGCTTTATATCGAATTCGAACATTAGCGTTTTGCTATAGCTGTAGGCGCCCGAGGGCATATTTTGAGATTACAAACCATTCGTTTTACGTAAATACGCAATATTCATGCATTTCGAACCTCCAAGCCAGCCCCCATCGAATGCAAAGTCGGTTTATATCGAAATCGAACATTTGCGTTTTGCTTGGCCTGTAGGCGTTCCAGCTCGTCATGCGAGATAAAAAAGCCTTAGATTTACGTACATAAGCAAGATTCATGCGTTTCCAACCGCCAAACAAGCCCCCATCGAATGCAAAGTCGGTTTATATCGAAATCGAACATTTGCGTTTTGCTTCGGTTGTAGGCGTTCCACCTCGTAACGCGAGATCAACAAGGCTTAGTTTTACGTAAATAAGCAAGATTCATGCGTTTCGAACCGCCAAATACTCCCCTATCGAATGCAAAGTCACTTTATTTTGAAATCGTACATTTTCATTTTGCTTCGGCTGTAGGCGTTCCAGCTCGTAATGCGAGATCAAAAACGCTTAGTTATACGTAAATAAGCAAGATTCATGCATTTCGAACCGCCAAACAAGCCTCCATCGAATGCAACGGCGCTTTGTATTGAAATCGAACATTTGGGTTTTGCGAACATTTGCGCTCCAGCTCGTAATGCGAGATCAAAAAGCTTTTTTTACGTAAATTCGCTCGAATCATGCGATTCTAGCTGCCAGACAATCCCCCTCGGATGCAAAGTCGCTTTATATCGAAATCGAACATTAGGGTTTTGCTATAGCTGTAGGCGCTCGAGGGCATATTTGGAGATTACAAACCATTCGTTTTACGTAAATACGCAATATTCATGCATTCCGAACCTCCAAACCAGCCCCCATCGAATGCAAAGTCGGTTTATATCGAAATCGAACATTTGCGTTTTGCTTCGGCCTGTAGGCGTTCCACCTCGTAACGCGAGATCAAAAACGCTTAGTTTTACGTAAATAAGCAAGATTCATGCATTTCGAACCGCCAAACAAGCCTCCATCGAATGCAACGGCGCTTTGTATTGAAATCGAACATTTGCGTTTTGCTTCGGCTGTAGGCGTTCCAGCTCGTAATGCGAGATCAAAAAGCCTTTTTTTACGTAAATTCGCACGAATCATGCGATTCTAGCTGCCAGACAATCCCCCTCGGATGCAAAGTCGCTTTATGTCGAAATCGAACATTAGCGTTTTGCTATAGCTGTAGGCGCTCCAGGGCGTATTTTGAGATCACAAACCATTAGTTTTACGTAAATACGCAATATTCATGCGTTTCGAACCTCCAAACCAGCTCCCATCGAATGCAAAGTCGGTTTATATCGAAATCGAACATTTGCGTTTTGCTTCGGCTGTAGGCGTTCCACCTCGTAACGCGAGATCAAAAAGGCTTAGTTTTACGTAAATAAGCAAGATTCATGCGTTTCGAACCGCCAAACACTCCCCCATCGAATGCAAAGTCACTTTATTTTGAAATCGAACATTTTCGTTTTGCTTCGGCTGTAGGCGTTCCACCTCGTAACGCGAGATCAAAAAGGCTTAGTTTTACGTAAATAAGCAAGATTCATGCGTTTCGAACCGCCAAACACTCCCCCATCGAATGCAAAGTCACTTTATTTTGAAATCGAACATTTTCGTTTTGCTTCGGCTGTAAGCGTTCCAGCTCGTAATGCGAGATCAAAACGGCTTAATTTTACGTAAATAAGCATGGATCCTGTGTTTCTAACCGCCAAACAAGCCCACATCGAATGCAAATTTGGTTTATATCGAAATCGAACATTTGCGCATTGCTTCGGCTGTAGGCGTTCCAGCTCGTAATGCGAGATCAAAAACGCTTAGTTTTACGTAAATAAACAAGGTTCCTGCGTTTCTAACCGCCAAACAAGCCCACATCGAATGCAAAGTTGGTTTATATCGAAATCGAACATTTGCGCATTGCTTCGGCTGTAGGCATTCCAGCTCGTAATGCGAGATCAAAAAGGCTTAACTTTACGTAAATAAGCAAGGTTCCTGCGATTCGAACCGCCAAACTAGCCCCCATCGAATGCAAAGTCGGTTTATATCGAAATCGAACATTTGCGTTTTGCTTCGGCTGTAGGCGTTCCAGCTCGTAATGCGAGATCAAAAAGCCTTTTTTACGTAAATTCGCAAGATTCATGCGATTCTAGCTGCCAGACAATCCCCCGTCGGATGCAAAGTCGCTTTATAACGAAATCGAACATTAGCGTTTTGCTATAGCTGTAGGCGCTCCAGGGCGTATTTTGAGATCACAAACCATTAGTTTTACTTAAATACGCAATATTCATGCGTTTCGAACCTCCAAACCAGCCCCCATCGAATGCAAAGTCGGTTTATATCGAAATCGAACATTTGCGTTTTGCTTCGGCTGTAGGCGTTCCACCTCGTAACGCGAGATCAAAAAGGCTTAGTTTTACGTAAATAAGCACGATTCATGCGTTTTGAACCGCCAAACACTCCCCCATCGAATGCAAAGTCACTTTATTTTGAAATCCAACATTTTCGTTTTGCTTCGGCTGTAGGCGTTCCAGCTCCTAATGCGAGATCAAAAAGCCTTAGCTTTACGTAAATAAGCAAGATTCATGCGTTTCCAACCGCCAAACAAGCCCCCATCGAATGCAAAGTCGGTTTATATCGAAATCGAACATTTGCGCTTTGCTCCGGCTGTAAGCGTTCCAGCTCGTAATGCGAGATCAAAACGGCTTAATTTTACGTAAATAAGCATGGATCCTGTGTTTCTAACCGCCAAACAAGCCCACATCGAATGCAAAGTTGGTTTATATCGAAATCGAACATTTGCGCATTGCTTCGGCTGTAGGCGTTCCAGCCCGGAATGCGAGATCAAAAACGCTTAGTTTTACGTAAATAAGCAAGGTTCCTGCGTTTCTAACCGCCAAACAAGCCCACATCGAATGCAAAGTCGGTTTATATCGAAATCGAACATTTGCGCTTTGCTCCGGCTGTAAGCGTTCCAGCTCGTAATGCGAGATCAAAAACGCTTAGTTTTACGTAAATAAGCATGGATCCTGTGTTTCTAACCGCCAAACAAGCCCACATCGAATGCAAAGTTGGTTTATATCGAAATCGAACATTTGCGCATTGCTTCGGCTGTAGGCATTCCAGCTCGTAATGCGGGATCAAAAAGGCTTAATTTTACGTAAATAAGCAAGGTTCCTGCGTTTCTAACCGCCAAACAAGCCCACATCGAATGCAAAGTTGGTTTATATCGAAATCGAACATTTGCACATTGCTTCGGCTGTAGGCGTTCCAGCTCGTCATGCGAGATAAAAAAGCCTTAGATTTACGTAAATAAGCAAGATTCATGCGTTTCCAACCGCCAAACAAGCCCCCATCGAATGCAAAGTCGGTTTATATCGAAATCGAACATTTGCCCATTGCTTCGGCTGTAGGCGTTCCAGCTTCTACTGTTAGATCAAAAAGGCTTAGTTTTACGTAAATAAGCAAGATTCATGCATTGCGAACCGCCAAACAAGCCCCGATCGAATGCAACGTCACTTTGTATTTAAATCGAACATTTGCGTTTTGCTTCGGCTGTAGGCGTTTCAGCTCGTAATGCGAGATCAAAAAGCCTTTTTTCACGTAAATTCGCAAGATTCATGCGATTCTAGCTGCCAGACAATCCCCCGTCGGATGCAAAGTCGCTTTATATCGAAATCGAACATTAGCGTTTTGCTATAGCTGTAGGCGCTCCAGGGCGTATTTTGAGATCACAAACCATTAGTTTTATGTAAATACGCAATATTCATGCGTTTCGAACCTCCAAACCAGCCCCCATCGAATGCAAAGTCGGTTTATATCGAAATCGAACATTTGCGTTTTGCTTCGGCTGTAGGCGTTCCACCTCGTAACGCGAGATCAAAAAGGCTTAGTTTTACGTAAATAAGCAAGATTCATGCGTTTCGAACCGCCAAACACTCCCCCATCGAATGCAAAGTCACTTTATTTTGAAATCGAACATTTTCGTTTTACTTCGGCTGTAGGCGTTCCAGCTCCTAATGCGAGTTCAGAAAGCCTTAGCTTTACGTAAATAAGCAAGATTCATGCGTTTCCAACCGCCAAACAAGCCCCCATCGAATGCAAAGTCGGTTTATATCGAAATCGAACACTTGCGCTTTGCTCCGGCTGTAAGCGTTCCAGCTCGTAATGCGAGATCAAAAACGCTTAGTTTTACGTAAATAAGCAAGGTTCCTGCGTTTCTAACCGCCAAACAAGCCCACATCGAATGCAAAGTTGGTTTATATCGAAATCGAACATTTGCGTTTTGCTTCGGCTGTAGGCGTTCCAGCTCGTCATGCGAGATAAAAAAGCCTTAGATTTACGTAAATAAGCAAGATTCATGCGTTTCCAACCGCCAAACAAGCCCCCATCGAATGCAAAGTCGGTTTATATCGAAATCGAACATTTGCACATTGCTTCGGCTGTAGGCGTTCCAGCTCGTCATGCGAGATAAAAAAGCCTTAGATTTACGTAAATAAGCAAGATTCATGCGTTTCCAACCGCCAAACAAGCCCCCATCGAATGCAAAGTCGGTTTATATCGAAATCGAACATTTGCCCATTGCTTCGGCTGTAGGCGTTCCAGCTTCTACTGTTAGATCAAAAAGGCTTAGTTTTACGTAAATAAGCAAGATTCATGCATTGCGAACCGCCAAACAAGCCCCGATCGAATGCAACGTCACTTTGTATTTAAATCGAACATTTGCGTTTTGCTTCGGCTGTAGGCGTTTCAGCTCGTAATGCGAGATCAAAAAGCCTTTTTTACGTAAATTCGCAAGATTCATGCGATTCTAGCTGCCAGACAATCCTCCGTCGGATGCAAAGTCGCTTTATATCGAAATCGAACATTAGCGTTTTGCTATAGCTGTAGGCGCTCCAGGGCGTATTTTGAGATCACAAACCATTAGTTTTACGTAAATACGCAATATTCATGCGTTTCGAACCTCCAAACCAGCCCCCATCGAATGCAAAGTCGGTTTATATCGAAATCGAACATTTGCGTTTTGCTTCGGCTGTAGGCGTTCCAGCTCGTAATGCGAGATCAAAAACGCTTAGTTTTACGTAAATAAGCAAGGTTCCTGCGTTTCTAACCGCCAAACAAGCCCACATCGAATGCAAAGTTGGTTTATATCGAAATCGAACATTTGCGCATTGCTTCGGCTGTAGGCATTCCAGCTCGTAATGCGAGATCAAAAAGGCTTAGTTTTACGCAAATAAGCAAGATTCATGCGTTTCCAACCGACAAACAAGCCCCCATCGAATGCAAAGTCGGTTTATATCGAAATCGAACATTTGCACATTGCTTCGGCTGTAGGCGTTCCAGCTCGTCATGCGAGATAAAAAAGCCTTAGATTTACGTAAATAAGCAAGATTCATGCGTTTCCAACCGCCAAACAAGCCCCCATCGAATGCAAAGTCGGTTTATATCGAAATCGAACATATGCCCATTGCTTCGGCTGTAGGCGTTCCAGCTTCTACTGTTAGATCAAAAAGGCTTAGTTTTACGTAAATAAGCAAGATTCATGCATTGCGAACCGCCAAACAAGCCCCGATCGAATGCAACGTCACTTTGTATTTAAATCGAACATTTGCGTTTTGCTTCGGCTGTAGGCGTTTCAGCTCGTAATGCGAGATCAAAAAGCCTTTTTTTACGTAAATTCGCAAGATTCATGCGATTCTAGCTGCCAGACAATCCTCCGTCGGATGCAAAGTCGCTTTATATCGAAATCGAACATTAGCGTTTTGCTATAGCTGTAGGCGCTCCAGGGCGTATTTTGCGATCACAAACCATTAGTTTTACGTAAATACGCAATATTCATGCGTTTCGAACCTCCAAACCAGCCCCCATCGAATGCAAAGTCGGTTTATATCGAAATCGAACATTTGCGTTTTGCTTCGGCTGTAGGCGTTCCAGCTCGTAATGCGAGATCAAAAACGCTTAGTTTTACGTAAATAAGCAAGGTTCCTGCGTTTCTAACCGCCAAACAAGCCCACATCGAATGCAAATTTGGTTTATATCGAAATCGAACATTTGCGCATTGCTTCGGCTGTAGGCATTCCAGCTCGTAATGCGGGATCAAAAAGGCTTAATTTTACGTAAATAAGCAAGGTTCCTGCGTTTCTAACCGCCAAACAAGCCCACATCGAATGCAAAGTTGGTTTATATCGAAATCGAACATTTGCGCATTGCTTCGGCTGTAGGCATTCCAGCTCGTAATGCGAGATCAAAAAGGCTTAGTTTTACGCAAATAAGCAAGATTCATGCGTTTCCAACCGCCAAACAAGCCCCCATCGAATGCAAAGTCGGTTTATATCGAAATCGAACATTTGCACATTGCTTCGGCTGTAGGCGTTCCAGCTCGTCATGCGAGATAAAAAAGCCTTAGATTTACGTAAATAAGCAAGATTCATGCGTTTCCAACCGCCAAACAAGCCCCCATCGAATGCAAAGTCGGTTTATATCGAAATCGAACATATGCCCATTGCTTCGGCTGTAGGCGTTCCAGCTTCTACTGTTAGATCAAAAAGGCTTAGTTTTACGTAAATAAGCGAGATTCATGCATTGCGAACCGCCAAACAAGCCCCGATCGAATGCAACGTCACTTTGTATTTAAATCGAACATTTGCGTTTTGCTTCGGCTGTAGGCGTTTCAGCTCGTAATGCGAGATCAAAAAGCCTTTTTTCACGTAAATTCGCAAGATTCATGCGATTTTAGCTGCCAGACAATCCCCCGTCGCATGCAAAGTCGCTTTATATCGAAATCGAACATTAGCGTTTTGCTATAGCTGTAGGCGCTCCAGGGCGTATTTTGAGATCACAAACCATTAGTTTTACGTAAAAACGCAATATTCATGCGTTTCGAACCTCCAAACCAGCCCCCATCGAATGCAAAGTCGGTTTATATCGAAATCGAACATTTGCGTTTTGCTTCGGCTGTAGGCGTTCCACCTCGTAACGCGAGATCAAAAAGGCTTAGTTTTACGTAAATAATAAGTAAGCAAGTAAATAGTAAGCAAGATTCATGCGTTTCGAACCGCCAAACACTCCCCCATCGAATGCAAAGTCACTTTATTTTGAAATCGAACATTTTCGTTTTGCTTCGGCTGTAGGCGTTCCAGCTCCTAATGCGAGTTCAGAAAGCCTTAGCTTTACGTAAATAAGCAAGATTCATGCGTTTCCAACCGCCAAACAAGCCCCCATCGAATGCAAAGTCGGTTTATATCGAAATCGAACATTTGCACATTGCTTCGGCTGTAGGCGTTCCAGCACGTCATGCGAGATAAAAAAGCCTTAGATTTACGTAAATAAGCAAGATTCATGCGTTTCCAACCGCCAAACAAGCCCCCATCGAATGCAAAGTCGGTTTATATCGAAATCGAACATTTGCCCATTGCTTCGGCTGTAGGCGTTCCAGCTTCTACTGTTAGATCAAAAAGGCTTAGTTTTACGTAAATAAGCAAGATTCATGCATTGCGAACCGCCAAACAAGCCCCGATCGAATGCAACGTCACTTTGTATTTGAATCGAACATTTGCGTTTTGCTTCGGCTGTAGGCGTTTCAGCTCGTAATGCGAGATCAAAAACGCTTAGTTTTACGTAAATAAGCAAGGTTCCTGCGTTTCTAACCGCCAAACAAGCCCACATCGAATGCAAAGTTGGTTTATATCGAAATCGAACATTTGCGTTTTGCTTCGGCTGTAGGCGTTCCAGCTCGTCATGCGAGATAAAAAAGCCTTAGATTTACGTAAATAAGCAAGATTCATGCGTTCCCAACCGCCAAACAAGCCCCCATCGAATCCAAAGACGGTTTATATCGCAATCGAACATTTGCGTTTTGCTTCGGCTGTAGGCGTTTCAGCTCGTAATGCGAGATCAAAAAGCCTTTTTTACGCAAATTCGCAAGATTCATGCGATTCTAGCTGCCAGACAATCCCCGTCGGATGCAAAGTCGCTTTATATCGAAATCGAACATTAGCGTTTTGCTATAGCTGCAGGCGCTCCAGGGCATATTTTGAGATTACAAACCATTCGTTTTACGTAAATACGCAATATTCATGCATTTCGAACCTCCAAACCAGCCCCCATCGAATGCAAAATCTGTTTATATCGAAATCGAACATTTGCGCTTTTCTTCGGCTGTAGGCATTCCAGCTCGTAATGCGAGATCAAAAAGGCTTAATTTTACGTAAATAAGCAAGGTTCCTGCGTTCCTAACCGCCAAACAAGCCCACATCGAATGCAAAGTTGGTTTATATCGAAATCGAACATTTGCGCATTGCTTCGGCTGTAGGCGTTCCAGCTCGTAATGCGAGATCAAAAACGCTTAGTTTTACGTAAATAAGCAAGATTCATGCGTTTCCAACCGCCAAACAAGCCCCCATCGAATGCAAAGTCGGTTTATATCGAAATCGAACATTAGCGTTTTGCTATAGCTGTAGGCGCTCCAGGGCGTATTTTGAGATCACAAACCATTAGTTTTACTTAAATACGCAATATTCATGCGTTTCGAACCTCCAAACCAGCCCCCATCGAATGCAAAGTCGGTTTATATCGAAATCGAACATTTGCGTTTTGCTTCGGCTGTAGGCGTTCCACCTCGTAACGCGAGATCAAAAAGGCTTAGTTTTACGTAAATAAGCACGATTCATGCGTTTTGAACCGCCAAACACTCCCCCATCGAATGCAAAGTCACTTTATTTTGAAATCCAACATTTTCGTTTTGCTTCGGCTGTAGGCGTTCCAGCTCCTAATGCGAGATCAAAAAGCCTTAGCTTTACGTAAATAAGCAAGATTCATGCGTTTCCAACCGCCAAACAAGCCCCCATCGAATGCAAAGTCGGTTTATATCGAAATCGAACATTTGCGCTTTGCTCCGGCTGTAAGCGTTCCAGCTCGTAATGCGAGATCAAAACGGCTTAATTTTACGTAAATAAGCATGGATCCTGTGTTTCTAACCGCCAAACAAGCCCACATCGAATGCAAAGTTGGTTTATATCGAAATCGAACATTTGCGCATTGCTTCGGCTGTAGGCGTTCCAGCCCGGAATGCGAGATCAAAAACGCTTAGTTTTACGTAAATAAGCAAGGTTCCTGCGTTTCTAACCGCCAAACAAGCCCACATCGAATGCAAAGTCGGTTTATATCGAAATCGAACATTTGCGCTTTGCTCCGGCTGTAAGCGTTCCAGCTCGTAATGCGAGATCAAAAACGCTTAGTTTTACGTAAATAAGCAAGGTTCCTGCGTTTCTAACCGCCAAACAAGCCCACATCGAATGCAAAGTTGGTTTATATCGAAATCGAACATTTGCGCATTGCTTCGGCTGTAGGCGTTTCAGCTCGTAATGCGAGATCAAAAAGCCTTTTTTTACGTAAATTCGCAAGATTCATGCGATTCTAGCTGCCAGACAATCCCCCGTCGGATGCAAAGTCGCTTTATATCGAAATCGAACATTAGCGTTTTGCTATAGCTGTAGGCGCTCCAGGGCGTATTTTGAGATCACAAACTATTAGTTTTACGTAAATAAGCAAGATTCATGCGTTTCCAACCGCCAAACCAGCCCCCATCGAATGCAAAGTCGGTTTATATCGAAATCGAACACTAGCGCTTTGCTCCGGCTGTAAGCGTTCCAGCTCGTAATGCGAGATCAAAAACGCTTAGTTTTACGTAAATAAGCAAGGTTCCTGCGTTTCTAACCGCCAAACAAGCCCCCATCGAATGCAAAGTCGGTTTATATCGAAATCGAACATTTGCACATTGCTTCGGCTGTAGGGGTTCCAGCTCGTCATGCGAGATAAAAAAGCCTTAGATTTACGTAAATAAGCAAGATTCATGCGTTTCCAACCGCCAAACAAGCCCCCATCGAATGCAAAGTCGGTTTATATCGAAATCGAACATTTGCACATTGCTTCGGCTGTAGGCGTTCCAGCTCGTCATGCGAGATAAAAAAGCCTTAGATTTACGTAAATAAGCAAGATTCATGCGTTTCCAACCGCCAAACAAGCCCCCATCGAATGCAAAGTCGGTTTATATCGAAATCGAACATTTGCCCATTGCTTCGGTTGTAGGCGTTCCAGCTTCTACTGTTAGATCAAAAAGGCTTAGTTTTACGTAAATAAGCAAGATTCATGCATTGCGAACCGCCAATCAAGCCCCGATCGAATGCAACGTCACTTTGTATTTAAATCGAACATTTGCGTTTTGCTTCGGCTGTAGGCGTTTCAGCTCGTAATGCGAGATCAAAAAGCCTTTTTTTACGTAAATTCGCAAGATTCATGCGATTCTAGCTGCCAGACAATCCTCCGTCGGATGCAAAATCGCTTTATATCGAAATCGAACATTAGCGTTTTGCTATAGCTGTAGGCGCTCCAGGGCGTATTTTGAGATCACAAACCATTAGTTTTATGTAAATACGCAATATTCATGCGTTTCGAACCTCCAAACCAGCCCCCATCGAATGCAAAGTCGGTTTATATCGAAATCGAACATTTGCACATTGCTTCGGCTGCAGGCGTTCCAGCTCGTAATGCGAGATCAAAAAGCCGTTTTTTACGTAAATTTGCACGAATCATGCGATTCTAGCTGCCAGACAATCCCCCTCGGATGCAAAGTCGCTTTATATCGAATTCGAACATTAGCGTTTTGCTATAGCTGTAGGCGCTCGAGGGCATATTTTGAGATTACAAACCATTCGTTTTACGTAAATACGCAATATTCATGCATTTCGAACCACCAAGCCAGCCCCCATCGAATGCAAAGTCGGTTTATATCGAAATCGAACATTTGCGTTTTGCTTGGGCTGTAGGCGTTCCAGCTCGTCATGCGAGATAAAAAAGCCTTAGATTTACGTACATAAGCAAGATTCATGCGTTTCCAACCGCCAAACAAGCCCCCATCGAATGCAAAGTCGGTTTATATCGAAATCGAACATTTGCCTTTTGCTTCGGTTGTAGGCGTTCCACCTCGTAACGCGAGATCAACAAGGCTTAGTTTTACGCAAATAAGCAAGATTCATGCGTTTCGAACATTTGCGCATTGCTTCGGCTGTAGGCGTTCCAGCCCGGAATGCGAGATCAAAAACGCTTAGTTTTACGTAAATAAGCAAGGTTCCTGCGTTTCTAACCGCCAAACAAGCCCACATCGAATGCAAAGTTGGTTTATATCGAAATCGAACATTTGCGCATTGCTTCGGCTGTAGGCGTTCCAGCTCGTAATGCGAGATCAAAAACGCTTAGTTTTACGTAAATAAGCAAGGTTCCTGCGTTTCTAACCGCCAAACAAGCCCCCATCGAATGCAAAGTCGGTTTATATCGAAATCGAACATTTGCGTTTTGCTTCGGCTGTAGGCGTTCCAGCTCGTCATGCGAGATAAAAAAGCCTTAGATTTACGTAAATAAGCAAGATTCATGCGTTTCCAACCGCCAAACAAGCCCCCATCGAATGCAAAGACGGTTTATATCGAAATGGAACATTTGCGTTTTGCTTCGGCTGTAGGCGTTTCAGCTCGTAATGCGAGATCAAAAAGCCTTTTTTTACGCAAATTCGCAAGATTCATGCGATTCTAGCTGCCAGACAATCCCCCGTCGGATGCAAAGTCGCTTTATATCGAAATCGAACATTAGCGTTTTGCTATAGCTGCAGACGCTCCAGGGCATATTTTGAGATTACAAACCATTCGTTTTACGTAAATACGCAATATTCATGCATTTCGAACCTCCAAACCAGCCCCCATCGAATGCAAAATCTGTTTATATCGAAATCGAACATTTGCGCTTTGCTTCGGCTGTAGGCATTCCAGCTCGTAATGCGAGATCAAAAAGGCTTAATTTTACGTAAATAAGCAAGGTTCCTGCGTTCCTAACCGCCAAACAAGCCCACATCGAATGCAAAGTTGGTTTATATCGAAATCGAACATTTGCGCATTGCTTCGGCTGTAGGCGTTCCAGCTCGTAATGCGAGATCAAAAACGCTTAGTTTTACGTAAATAAGCAAGATTCATGCATTTCGAACCGCCAAACAAGCCTCCATCGTATGCAACGGCGCTTTGTATTGAAATCGAACATTTGCATTTTGCTTCGGCTGTAGGCGTTCCAGCTCGTAATGCGAGATCAAAAAGCCGTTTTTTACGTAAATTTGCACGAATCATGCGATTCTAGCTGCCAGACAATCCCCCTCGGATGCAAAGTCGCTTTATATCGAATTCGAACATTAGCGTTTTGCTATAGCTGTAGGCGCTCGAGGGCATATTTTGAGATTACAAACCATTCGTTTTACGTAAATACGCCATATTCATGCATTTCGAACCACCAAGCCAGCCCCCATCGAATGCAAAGTCGGTTTATATCGAAATCGAACATTTGCGTTTTGCTTGGGCTGTAGGCGTTCCAGCTCGTCATGCGAGATAAAAAAGCCTTAGATTTACGTACATAAGCAAGATTCATGCGTTTCCAACCGCCAAACAAGCCCCCATCGAATGCAAAGTCGGTTTATATCGAAATCGAACATTTGCCTTTTGCTTCGGTTGTAGGCGTTCCACCTCGTAACGCGAGATCAACAAGGCTTAGTTTTACGCTAATAAGCAAGATTCATGCGTTTCGAACATTTGCGCATTGCTTCGGCTGTAGGCGTTCCAGCCCGGAATCCGAGATCAAAAACGCTTAGTTTTACGTAAATAAGCAAGGTTCCTGCGTTTCTAACCGCCAAACAAGCCCACATCGAATGCAAAGTTGGTTTATATCGAAATCGAACATTTGCGCATTGCTTCGGCTGTAGGCGTTCCAGCTCGTAATGCGAGATCAAAAACGCTTAGTTTTACGTAAATAAGCAAGGTTCCTGCGTTTCTAACCGCCAAACAAGCCCACATCGAATGCAAAGTTGGTTTATATCGAAATCGAACATTTGCGCATTGCTTCGGCTGTAGGCATTCCAGCTCGTAATGCGAGATCAAAAAGGCTTAATTTTACGTAAATAAGCAAGGTTCCTGCGTTTCTAACCGCCAAACAAGCCCACATCGAATGCAAAGTTGGTTTATATCGAAATCGAACATTTGCGCATTGCTTCGGCTGTAGGCATTCCAGGTCGTAATGCGAGATCAAAAAGGCTTAATTTTACGTAAATAAGCAAGGTTCCTGCGTTTCTAACCGCCAAACAAGCCCACATCGAATGCAAAGTTGGTTTATATCGAAATCGAACATTTGCGTTTTGCTTCGGATGTAGGCGTTCCAGCTCGTCATGCGAGATAAAAAAGCCTTAGATTTACGTAAATAAGCAAGATTCATGCGTTTCCAACCGCCAAACAAGCCCCCATCGAATGCAAAGTCGGTTTATATCGAAATCGAACATTTGCGTTTTGCTTCGGCTGTAGGCGTTCCAGCTCGTCATGCGAGATAAAAAAGCTTTAGATTTACGTAAATAAGCAAGATTCATGCGTTTCCAACCGCCAAACAAGCCCCCATCGAATGCAAAGACGGTTTATATCGAAATCGAACATTTGCGTTTTGCTTCGCCTGTAGGCGTTTCAGCTCGTAATGAGAGATTAAAAAGGCTTAATTTTACGTAAATAAGCAAGGTTCCTGCGTTTCTAACCGCCAAACAAGCCCACATCGAATGCAAAGTCGCTTTATATCGAGATCGAACATTTGCGCATTGCTTCGGCTGTAGGCGTTCCAGCTCGTAATGCGAGATCAAAAACGCTTAGTTTTACGTAAATAAGCAAGATTCATGCATTTCGAACCGCCAAACAAGCCTCCATCGTATGCAACGGCGCTTTGTATTGAAATCGAACATTTGCGTTTTGCTTCGGCTGTAGGCGTTCCAGCTCGTAATGCGAGATCAAAAAGCCGTTTTTTACGTAAATTTGCACGAATCATGCGATTCTAGCTGCCAGACAATCCCCCTCGGATGCAAAGTCGCTTTATATCGAATTCGAACATTAGCGTTTTGCTATAGCTGTAGGCGCCCGAGGGCATATTTTGAGATTACAAACCATTCGTTTTACGTAAATACGCAATATTCATGCATTTCGAACCTCCAAGCCAGCCCCCATCGAATGCAAAGTCGGTTTATATCGAAATCGAACATTTGCGTTTTGCTTGGCCTGTAGGCGTTCCAGCTCGTCATGCGAGATAAAAAAGCCTTAGATTTACGTACATAAGCAAGATTCATGCGTTTCCAACCGCCAAACAAGCCCCCATCGAATGCAAAGTCGGTTTATATCGAAATCGAACATTTGCGTTTTGCTTCGGTTGTAGGCGTTCCACCTCGTAACGCGAGATCAACAAGGCTTAGTTTTACGTAAATAAGCAAGATTCATGCGTTTCGAACCGCCAAATACTCCCCTATCGAATGCAAAGTCACTTTATTTTGAAATCGTACATTTTCATTTTGCTTCGGCTGTAGGCGTTCCAGCTCGTAATGCGAGATCAAAAACGCTTAGTTATACGTAAATAAGCAAGATTCATGCATTTCGAACCGCCAAACAAGCCTCCATCGAATGCAACGGCGCTTTGTATTGAAATCTAACATTTGGGTTTTGCGAACATTTGCGCTCCAGCTCGTAATGCGAGATCAAAAAGCTTTTTTTACGTAAATTCGCTCGAATCATGCGATTCTAGCTGCCAGACAATCCCCCTCGGATGCAAAGTCGCTTTATATCGAAATCGAACATTAGGGTTTTGCTATAGCTGTAGGCGCTCGAGGGCATATTTGGAGATTACAAACCATTCGTTTTACGTAAATACGCAATATTCATGCATTCCGAACCTCCAAACCAGCCCCCATCGAATGCAAAGTCGGTTTATATCGAAATCGAACATTTGCGTTTTGCTTCGGCCTGTAGGCGTTCCACCTCGTAACGCGAGATCAAAAACGCTTAGTTTTACGTAAATAAGCAAGATTCATGCATTTCGAACCGCCAAACAAGCCTCCATCGAATGCAACGGCGCTTTGTATTGAAATCGAACATTTGCGTTTTGCTTCGGCTGTAGGCGTTCCAGCTCGTAATGCGAGATCAAAAAGCCTTTTTTTACGTAAATTCGCACGAATCATGCGATTCTAGCTGCCAGACAATCCCCCTCGGATGCAAAGTCGCTTTATGTCGAAATCGAACATTAGCGTTTTGCTATAGCTGTAGGCGCTCCAGGGCGTATTTTGAGATCACAAACCATTAGTTTTACGTAAATACGCAATATTCATGCGTTTCGAACCTCCAAACCAGCTCCCATCGAATGCAAAGTCGGTTTATATCGAAATCGAACATTTGCGTTTTGCTTCGGCTGTAGGCGTTCCACCTCGTAACGCGAGATCAAAAAGGCTTAGTTTTACGTAAATAAGCAAGATTCATGCGTTTCGAACCGCCAAACACTCCCCCATCGAATGCAAAGTCACTTTATTTTGAAATCGAACATTTTCGTTTTGCTTCGGCTGTAGGCGTTCCACCTCGTAACGCGAGATCAAAAAGGCTTAGTTTTACGTAAATAAGCAAGATTCATGCGTTTCGAACCGCCAAACACTCCCCCATCGAATGCAAAGTCACTTTATTTTGAAATCGAACATTTTCGTTTTGCTTCGGCTGTAAGCGTTCCAGCTCGTAATGCGAGATCAAAACGGCTTAATTTTACGTAAATAAGCATGGATCCTGTGTTTCTAACCGCCAAACAAGCCCACATCGAATGCAAATTTGGTTTATATCGAAATCGAACATTTGCGCATTGCTTCGGCTGTAGGCGTTCCAGCTCGTAATGCGAGATCAAAAACGCTTAGTTTTACGTAAATAAGCAAGGTTCCTGCGTTTCTAACCACCAAACAAGCCCACATCGAAAGCAAAGTTGGTTTATATCGAAATCGAACATTTGCGCATTGCTTCGGCTGTAGGTGTTTCAGCTCGTAATGCGAGATCAAAAACGCTTAGTTTTACTTAAATAAGCAAGGTTCCTGCGTTTCTAACTGCCAAACAAGCCCACATCGAATGCAAAGTTGGTTTATATCGAAATCGAACATTTGCGCATTGCTTCGGCTGTAGGGATTCCAGCTCGTAATGCGAGATCAAAAAGGCTTAGTTTTACGTAAATAAGCAAGATTCATGCGTTTCGAACCGCCAAACACTCCCCCATCGAATGCAAAGTCACTTTATTTTGAAATCGAACATTTTCGTTTTGCTTCGGCTGTAGGCGTTCCACCTCGTAACGCGAGATCAAAAAGGCTTAGTTTTACGTAAATAAGCAAGATTCATGCGTTTCGAACCGCCAAACACTCCCCCATCGAATGCAAAGTCACTTTATTTTGAAATCGAACATTTTCGTTTTGCTTCGGCTGTAAGCGTTCCAGCTCGTAATGCGAGATCAAAACGGCTTAATTTTACGTAAATAAGCATGGATCCTGTGTTTCTAACCGCCAAACAAGCCCACATCGAATGCAAATTTGGTTTATATCGAAATCGAACATTTGCGCATTGCTTCGGCTGTAGGCGTTCCAGCTCGTAATGCGAGATCAAAAACGCTTAGTGTTACGTAAATAAGCAAGGTTCCTGCGTTTCTAACCACCAAACAAGCCCACATCGAAAGCAAAGTTGGTTTATATCGAAATCGAACATTTGCGCATTGCTTCGGCTGTAGGTGTTTCAGCTCGTAATGCGAGATCAAAAACGCTTAGTTTTACTTAAATAAGCAAGGTTCCTGCGTTTCTAACTGCCAAACAAGCCCACATCGAATGCAAAGTTGGTTTATATCGAAATCGAACATTTGCGCATTGCTTCGGCTGTAGGCATTCCAGCTCGTAATGCGAGATCAAAAAGGCTTAATTTTACGTAAATAAGCAAGGTTCCTGCGTTTCTAACCGCCAAACAAGCCCACATCGAATGCAAAGTTGGTTTATATCGTGTGACGTGATTTTTCAATCACCGTCACAAAATTTACAAATAAATAGCATTTTTGCGCTACAGCTACCGGCTTAGAAAAATACAGGTCCCGTTTCGCTGCTCTTTCGCTGTTTACGGTACCGTCCAGCTCCCGTTACGATAAGGTTCGTGAGTTTTCCGATCCTGTCGAGTTTAGTATGGAAAAAATGAGCTTACAGATAAGCCTACAGAATTAAGGATTTGATTCAGTTAAGGTCGGAACCTCGAGTCTACTCGGTGGAGGGAATCCCGACGTACTGGGAAACACGAATAGAGGCGAGCCCGACGGAGGTTTCGTCGCGAATACGTCAAAGTCCGGTGCAAACCCGGCACTCGGTTAGGTGATAATGCACGGCGTTGGAGAACAGGCGGAGTTACGGTTTTTTGTCCAGGCAAGGTCGAGCCCCTTGTGCTGAGTTTCAGTGAGAAGAGAGCCTTGTTTTCACGCCGTGAATTTCGAGTAACGATCGCGACGATCCTCAAAGCTACCGCGTTACAGTTTCGGCTCTCGTATCGATGACGTCACGAAAAAGTTTGAGAGGGCAGCAGTTATCGGCTAAGGATCCCGTAATAATCATAACGTCCCGTCGGATGTATTGTCGTAGGCTAATCAGTCTACCGAGAGGCGTCCTCGAGGTATCTTGGGCCTCTCACGCTCCCGTGTTTACGTTTCGGCTATTGTCTCGCGCTGAGTCGTGTTTTCTCGCTCGCGCTACCGTAGACTCCGGCTATCGCTCTCGCCCGAGTTCGTGCGTCTCGCTCGCGCTACCTGTCACTCTGTGCGTTCGCGAGTGGGCTAGGATACGGCGTGTGTTACGCGAATTCTGTCCGTATTCGTTGCCGATTTTTCTGTGTTCGAGGTGCGTTGTGAATAACGCTCTTGAGTTGCAGTGATCGTGGTGAAGTTCTCGGTGCATCCTGAGATGCCGTTCCCGTACCTTTGTGGATTAAATTACGCTGCTTCGGTAAGTCTTATCGTTAGATAAATTTTCGATCGCGTATAGGATTCGTTCTCGCCTCGCTCGCTTCGATCGTTCGATCAGCTGAGCGCTCCCGATGCACGTGTGTGCGAGCTCCCGTGGCTTCACAGCCAACAATAAAATTGTTCTCGCTATTGTGAGGTCCCGATTCAGATTTTTTTCGTGATTCCGGGTTATTTTATTGGCCAAAGGATCGCGACCCTTCTACCACAATCCGCATCCTGAGCGACCGTGCATTTCCGGCATCGTCGCTTTCGCGAGCATTTCCGGCCTTATCGTTGTGCGAGCTTCGCGCTCGCAGATCCCGATACCGTTTGTGTTTTGTTGTACCGTTTCGTTATGTCCTTGCGAAGGTCGACTCGCTCAATCGACCTCCAGTTTAGACCGGATTCTCAATCTCCGGCGAAACAAAAATTGATTAGTGGAGTGAGCCCGCTCAACTCACTCCCGGTTTGGGCCGGTTGTTAATACCGGTGAAACAAAAATTAACTGGCGCCCACCGGGACGCCGATGCACTCGCGGAGGTGGCGGCCGAAGGTGACGTTTTGAGTTCCCCATTTCGCGTAAAGTTTTAGTTTTCAGTTTTCGATTTGTTTTTGCTACCGTTTCGCGTGAGCTCCCGGAAAATACGTCACAAATGGCGCCCAACGTGGGGCCCGCCAATAAAATAACAGCTCTCGCTTCCGTTTTTCTTTTGTTAAAAATTTTTGTTTCTCTCGCTTCGCTCTCGACCGAGTAAAATTATTACTCGTGGTTTCCCGTTTTTCTTTTTCAAAGCTCTCGCCGTGGATGTTCCTGCGAACCCACGTGTTCCCGAGTACGAGTTCTTTTATTTTTTTTTTATTTTCGCCTCGTACGTCCTCGGACCCCTGAAAGCTGGAAACATCTTTCGGGGGAAAAACATACAGTTCTCGATATGCCGCGGAGGCAGGCTCCCGGAGATTTTCGTTAATTTCGAATTTTTAGAAATTGGCGAATTTCCTCATCCGAGCGCTCGCGCGTCGCGCGCGCTGGAGGGGGGAGGGCTTCGCTAGCCGAGCCTCGGCAGTTATCGCGAAGGTTCTCGAATTGTGAAAAACAATTTTGAGTTTCTAGGAGTCCTTTCCTCCTTGATCTTCTCGCTCTCGATCACCGAAGTCGATAATTTCTCGGTCACTTCGTCGTGGACTACCGCCGTGAACGGTCGAGAGCTCCCGTTTTCGGAGATGCTGTCAACTGGTCATAAGCTCTCGTTAGAATAGGTTCTCGTATAAGAATTGCTGCGCTGTTGAATTAATTTTCGATGGCGAAGTGATTTTTGAGTCTTGGATTATTTCCCGATTTCGAATTAATTTTCGATTTCGGTGAAATTTTCGCTCTCGCAGTATTTCTCGATTTCGAATTAATTTTCGATTTCGATGGAATTTTCGCTCTCGCAGTATTTCTCGAGGTCGGATTAATTTTCGATTTCGAAGAAAATTTCGCTCTCGCAATATTCACGATTTCGAATTAATTTTCGATTTCAATGATTGTTCGCTCTCGCAATATTTCCCGATTTCGGATTAATTTTCGATTTCGATCATTTTCGCTCTCACAATATTTCTCGATTTCGAATTAATTTTCGATTTCGATGAAATTTTGCTCTCGCTGTAGAATTTGTTCTCGCTTTCCGAACTCGAATAAATTTTCGAAGTTCGGAATTTATTTCCGCTTTACGAACGCGAATTAATTTTCGCCGTTCGAATTGTTCTCGCTTTTCGAACGCGAATTATTTTTCGCCGTTCGACTCATTTCTCATTTTCGAACGCGAATTGATTTTCGCCGTTCGAGTTTATTCCCGTTTATTCGAACTCGAATTAATTTTCGACGTTCGAATTTGTTCCCGTTGTCCGAACTCGAATTAATTTTCGACATTCGGAATTTATCTTCATTTTCGAACGCGAATTAATCTTCGCCGTTCGAATTGGCTCTCGATATTTCGAACGCGAATTAACTTTCGAAGTTCGGAATTTATTCTCGATTTTCGAACGCGAGTTAATGTTCGCCTTTCGAACTTGTTCTCGTTCTTCCGGACTCGAATTAGTTTTCGAAGTATGGAACATATTCTCAATTTTCGAACACGAATTAATTTTCGGCGTTCGAAATTTGTTCTCGCTTATTCGGACGCGAAGTAATCTTCAACGTTTGAATTGTTTCGTCTATTCGAACTCGCATTAATTTTCGATGTTCGAATGTATTCCGGTCTATTCAGACTCGAATGGATCTTTGTCATTCGAATGTGTTCTCGTTTATTCCGAACTCGAATTAATTTACGCCGTTCGAAAAGGTAGTGTTCTCGATTATTTCGAACTCGAGTTGATTTTCGACGTTCGAAAAGTTACTGTTCTCGTTTATTTCGAACCCGGATTAATTTTCGAGGTTCGAATTCATTTTTGCGTTCGAAAAGTAACTGTTCTCGTTTATTTCGAACCCGAATTAATTTTCAAAGTTCGAATTCATTTTTGCGTTCGAAAAGTGACTGTTCTCGTTTATTTCGAACCCGAATTAATTTTCGAGGTTCGAATTCATTTTTGCGTTCGAAAAGTGACTGTTCTCGTTGATTTCGAACCCGAATTAATTTTCGAGGTTCGAATTCATTTTTGCGTTCGCTTTCGAACCCGAATTAATTTTCGAGGTTCGAATCAATTTCGCCCCTGCTTTCGAACCCGAATTAAATTTCGAGGTTCGGATTAATTTTCGCTCTCGCTTTCGAGCCCGAATTAAATTTCGAGGTTCGGATTAACTTTCGCTCTCGCTTTCGAACCCGAATTAATTTTCGAGGTTCGAATTAATTCTCGTTTTCGCTTTCGAACCCGAATTAATTTTCGATCTTCGAATTAATTTTCGTTCTCGCTTCCGAACTCGAATTAATTTTGTTCCCGCTTCCGAACTCGAATTAATTTTCGAGGTTCTGATTAATGCTCGTTCTCGCTGTTCGAACTTGAATTAATTTTCGAGGCTCGAATTAATTTTCGCTCCCGCTCCTGAGCCCGAATTAAATTTCGAGGTTCGGTTTAACCATCGTTAAGATCTCGAAGGAATTGTCGAGTAGACCCAGTGTCACTCCGATTCGGCTACCGTTTTGGGTTCGGTCGTCGAGCGAGGCTATTCGCTCCGACCCCCGCTAGTGCTCGACTTGAGCCCTCGTGACACCCTCGAAGAGGTAGAGTCAGGCGATCTTGCCGGGATACGACGGATTCCCGGCTCGCCGAAAACGAGGTCGATCTCGGACCAACCCCGATCTGCGATCAGGTGATCTTGCTGGGATACGAAGGATTCCCGGCTCGCCGAAAGATCCCAGATTGGGGCGTACCCCGGAAACCAGGGCGTTCCGATCGGAAGTTTCGGCGATTAGGCGGTCGTGCAGGGATACGGCGGATTCCCTGCTCGCCTAGGGGAGTGGATCCTTACCGATCCCCCCCAATTTTTTATGGGTCGACAGCGACGCAATTGCTGGATGCAGTCAGACCGGATCCCGACGTGAAGCCGTGAAGGACTTGAGTGTCCCTCCGCCACCTACGATCTCGAAAATTTCTATCTCGGATAACACCCGATTTGTACATAGCTCTCGCATTTTATGGAAGTTTCGAGTCCGAATTAACATTCGATTTCGAAATTGCTTCCGATTTGCCGGAAAATTTCGAATTCGTGTCTTTCGCCGATCTCGGAACAGTTCTCGCCCTTCGACTATTTTCTCGACGCGATCCCGTGTACCGAAGCCCTGTCACCATGCTACCGTTCGTAATAAAAGACAGAGGCAGCTACCGGACGTAGGCCCCGCTCCCGACACGTCGTTAGATGACGTTATGGCGAATGCGACCACCTTGGTCGCGTGATCGCTTCTAGGGTCGAAATTAACATCTACGGATACACCGTAAGAGCTCTCGTAGATTCGGACTCTACTAGAACCGTCAGGTTCTAGTTCCCGTACACGCCGTCGGCCGTAGCTCTCGCCTCGTAGACTCCCGTGCCTCGGCACTCGGTTACGAGTTTGAAGAGCAAGTACCCGCACACGGCTTCGGTCGCAGCTCTCGCCTCGTAGACCTCTGGGTCTCGGTGCTCGAGTTAGGGAAAAGAGTAAGCTGCCGTATGCGGCTTCGGCCGCAGCTCTCGCCAAACCAGGCGATGGATCAGAGTCAAGGTCCATCGATGGAGACAACGCCGCAGGAAGGGTAACGTAGACTCTCACTTGGTTACGTGTGATCGTCCTCAAGAGTGATTGTCCGTCCTTCTGTGTTATTTCTCGTATCGCGATTGAGGCCCTGCCTCTCGTGACGATCCCGCCTCGCCCTAAAAATGTATTGCTCCCGACTAGTAACGGGGTTGAGGGGTTACTGCCGCCAAATTAGAGGCAGTAATTTGATTAAGGTTCTCGCGCTGAGAAACCAGTCTCGCGCGCTACTCACGGCTTATATACGATGGTACCTGCGGGTCCTTGTGATAAACCGTCGAGGGAACCAACGGATCCCGATATATGCTACGCATGTAAGATCTCGCATAGTTCCCGCAACCCCTTTGGGTTCTAACCCAGGGGAGAGAAAAACCTAGAGTTCCCGTAATCTTCGGATTGGCTACCGTTTCGAACCCTAGTTCGAAACCACCCTTAAGGGGTGAGGAGTTGTGACGTGATTTTTCAATCACCGTCACAAAATTTACAAATAAATAGCATTTTTGCGCTACAGCTACCGGCTTAGAAAAATACAGGTCCCGTTTCGCTGCTCTTTCGCTGTTTACGGTACCGTCCAGCTCCCGTTACGATAAGGTTCGTGAGTTTTCCGATCCTGTCGAGTTTAGTATGGAAAAAATGAGCTTACAGATAAGCCTACAGAATTAAGGATTTGATTCAGTTAAGGTCGGAACCTCGAGTCTCGAGGGGAAAGGCTTGAAGGTCTCCTGTAGGGGTGGCAACTCGAGGGGTTTTTGGGGCTGGCTGTAGTGCTGGTAGGACTGGGGATGGGGCAGCAGGGGCGGCGGGAATGACTTCAGGGGTCGGGTTTGGCTCTATCGCGGCTGCTCTCGCGTACGATTTACTCTGTGGCGTGAAGGCAGCGGAGGGAAGGACGGACTGGGTTGGGGGCGGGGGAGGTCGGTAGTTTCTTTTTCGTTCCAACATGGACTCTATGCGTCGACACCTTAACTGAAAATCAAGGAAGTCCGCGATGTCGGCGCGTTCGAGGTGGAAGGCTAGGTCGGGGTGCAGGTTTTCGTAACAGAGGTCGAGCTGGGCGTCAAGGGTGAGGGGAGGGCTGAGGAAGCTGAAGTATGTTCTCATCTTTGTGAGATATTCCCCACTGGGCTCACCCGGACCTTGGGTTCGGTGTTCGACCTCGCGACGAAGCTTTTCCTGGAGGTCACTATGTCCGAATCGTGCCCGAAAGTGGAACACAAATTCCTCATACGACGTCCAGGCATCGCGGTTAACTCGGTACCACATGAGTGCCTCCTGAGTGAAGGACTCAGGGAGCATGCGGAGTAGTTCTTCCTCGGTATACGCACGGCTTGCGCAGTACTCGTATAGCCGCAGGAGGTACTCTTCCCCATCGTCGGTACGTCGTCCCGCAAATTTGGGACCGAACCGGCGAAAATGGTCTATCCCGGCGGTATCCCGGGCCACGAAACTTGGGGCTGGGGGTTGGAAGGACTGGGGGTGTCGAAGGGGAGTTCGGAAGGGAGGTCGTAGGTGAGTGCTGTTGTGCTGGGGGTTGGTACGGGGAGGGATATAGAAGGTATCGTGGGAACGGGGTGGGGCTTGGGGCTGGGGTTGGGGAACGGAAACAAGGGGAGCTCTTGCGGGGATTCGGGCTGGGGGCTGGGGCGGGGGTGGGTTGTAAGGGGGGATGTTGGGGGATGGGTTCGTCGTGTAGGGACAGTAGGTCGTCACTATGGTCGAAGGTGATGGGGTCTTGGTACGGCCCTAGGGTTTGACCGGTGGGTAAGGATTGTTGAGGGGGTTGGTTTCCGGCAAGGGGTCGGCCGTCGGGGGGGGCTTGGGTGGCGAGCTGGGCTTGAGAGGCATTCAGGTCTATCTGGGCGAGGTGGGAGCGTAACGTCCCGTTATGCTCGGGCTCTAATGGTGCGGATGACAACGTGAACGGTGAACCCAACCCACGTTCGTCTTCCACGGGGTCCCACTCTACTTGCACGTTCCGATAACGACGGCGAACTTCGTATCGCCAATACCGGTCTATTAAGTCCTCTGCGGTTCCCGTGACACTCAGTCCGGCATGGTCGCAGAGCCCTATCAACTCGCTCACATTGCGGAAGCGAGCTAGATCCTGTTTAATTTTTTTCACCTCCCTGTAGAGGGCAGTCTCAACGGGGGCTGGAGGGGGGGCTGTCATTTCGGGCGGGGGCGTTGATGTTCGAGATTGGGTTGGGGGTTGGGGTCCAGCCGTGGTAATGCTAACGGTAGTCGGGGTGGTCACTCCAGCGGTCGTTACGCGGCCTGGGGCATCCTCCATTATTCACGGCAGAGAATGAATCGGGGGGGGGGGGGGGTTGAATACAAAAAAAACGAAATAAAAGAAAGAAATATTTAACTCGATGGCACGGGTTCGGGGCTGGCGTCGGGGCGGCAAGCTAGGAAAAAAAAGAAAAGAAAGAAAGGGGGAAAAAAACAAGAAAAGAAGTAACGAAGAGAAAGGGGGGGGTGCAAAAATACAGGGCGTAGTAACAGAAATGCGGCGCAATCAATACAATATTCGGGGTAAATATGGGCGACGGGAGTACTTACTTGCCAACAAGATATTCGCGAGTGGTGACGACTCGCGAAACAGCGGCAGGAACAATAATAATCGTAAAAAAAGAATTTACGTCGGTATACGGGGTACAGGGGGGGAGGGGGGGTGGGATATTTTCTGTGCCGAGGTGAGCACTATTTTGCAGCTCAGGAAAAAGAAATCTCCACTCGAGGGGTGAAAACGTCACCGCCCTCGAGGGTACCGTTTAAATTTTCTATTTTCCTGTTATTACAGGGCCCCACGTTGGGCGCCAATTTTGTGACGGTACTTCCTGGTCTTTGACGCTTCCAAACGCGACAATCGGGAAAATATAGGGCGAGGGAAAGGGGGAAATAATACTCCAGTATTTTGTGTAGCAAGGTGGAAAAATGACTTTTAATAATAATAACTGTTCGGTGAATGGTAACTAACAAAATAATAAGCAGTCTTAATAATAATAATCAAACAGAAAAGAAGAATTCGCAATAACAATAATAATAACCAGTTCACAAAAAAGATAAGAGAAGGGGGCAAAGAATTCAGAAATAACAATAGAAAAACCGGAAATAATCACTACGCAAGAAAAATAAGAAAATAGAAAATTACTCAATACTCGGGGGGGGGGGGGGGGGGGGGGAGAAAAATAAGAAAATAGAAAAAATAGTTAACGCTGGGCAGGATACAAAAGTCGAAAGGTAATTAATGCGCAAGAAGAAAGAAAAAAAATATGGGGGTCGAAAAATAATTAATCCTCAAAAAAAATAGGGCGATCGGAGAATAATGAACACTCAAAAAAGATAAGAAAATCGAAAAACAAAAAAAAAATAATCAATAACAAGACTTACGAAAACACTATGGCTTACGGTAATTGCCGCGACGGCACTTCGCAGGGTCAATCGCAGGGAAGGGGGGGGGAGGGAGGAGGGGCTGGCCGGTGGAGATTCTACACAATGCTGGTCTTACGTTAGCAACTCAAAAAAAATCTCAAAGCTCGGGGAACAATCACTTATTTTTGGGCGCCAGCTACTGTATCGGTGTAGCACCGCGGCGCTCAATTTAGTTAATCGAGTGCAAAAAAAAAAACAAGAAACAAAAGAAACAAAATCTATTACCTTTTTACGTCACTCGGCTAGCGGGAACGGGGGAGGGAGGGGAATGAGACTTCTCAGGCCGCAGGCACTGTCCAGGGCTTCTTAACAATATCACCTCGGCACGGAAGAAAATACAGCAAAAGTTTGTATGACGTATTGAGATAGCTTCAGAGGGCAGTAGTTACAGGTAAAGGATCCCGAAATAATAATAACGCCTCGTGAGAATATTTTCGTAGGCTTATCAGTCTTCCGAAAGCGGCCCTAGAGGCAACTCGGGTCTCTCTCGCGCTCCCGCTACCGTTGGCTTCAGCCTATTGTTCTCGCGCTTGAGTCTACCGTGTGATCGTGTGTTTCGCTCGCGTCACCGTAGATCCCGGTATCGTTCTCGCTCTCGCGTCAGTGCTCTCGTTCTCGTTCGGTCTTGTGTTCGACTCGTGAGTTTTCGTGTGTGTTAACCCCGATAGAATTTCGAAAGGAATTCTTTTCGAGTTGATTCTTCGATTGAGGTGATAGAGTTAACGCTCTCGTAGTGAAGTTTACGTGTTACAGTTCTCGTGGCATCGTTGGATGCAGATCCCGCCGATTAACGGAAAAATCTACGCAATTCCGGTGAGTTTCCCGGTTTTTATTAAATTATCAATCGCGTATAGAATTCGTTCTCGCTTTTCTCGATGCACGTGAGTGCGATCCCGTGGCTTAAAAGCCAATAAATAATTGTTCTCGTTAATTGAGATTTGAAGATCCCGATTTTTAGATTTCGTTCGCTATTCTATCGGCCTC
Source organism: Stenichneumon culpator (assembly GCA_964017025.1). NCBI lineage: Eukaryota > Metazoa > Arthropoda > Insecta > Hymenoptera > Ichneumonidae > Stenichneumon > Stenichneumon culpator. The sequence goes on from OZ024771.1 coordinate 11,445,784, forward strand.
GGATCGCGACCCTTCTACCATAACCCGCATCCTGAGCGACCGTGCATTTCCGCAACCGTTCGCTCTCGCGAATGCATCGGCGTTAGTTCTCGTTACCGTTAAGTTCTCGTCTTGTCGTTTTTGTGCTGGCCTTGTGGAGGTCGACCCGCTCAGTCGACCTCCAGCTTAGTCCGGTTTGGTGATACCGGCGATCCAAAAATCAACCCTGCGGGGGTCGGAATAATCCCACCGACCTCCAGTTTAGTCCGGTTTGGTGATACCGGCGATACAAAAATCAACCCTGCGGGGGTCGGCCTAACCCCACCGACCTCCAGTTTAGTCCGGTTGTTAATACCGGCGAAACAAAAATTAACTGGCACCCACCGGGACGTCGATGCATCCGTGAGGGTGGACGGCCGAAGGTGACGTAGATTTCGGTTTCGCGTTTTGTGCTCCCTTTTGGTTTGAGTTTAGTTTTTGTTTGGTTCCGTTTTTTTGAGTTTTGAGTTCGCGTTATCGAATTAAAGAAAAATACGTCACAAAGCATAGCCGGTATTCCTTTTTGGCCTAATACTGTCGATATAATACATTAAGTAGCTTAGTACCAATAATAACATATACGCGCAACAGTACACACGGTGATTTGGTAGCATATGAGGTCAAATTTATATGGGAATGATGCGCTTGTAAGTGTTTGGGGGGAGGTCGGGGCAGCAGCAGCAGAAGTTGCTCGAACACGTAAAATCTATTCAATATAGTTGATGAACATTGTGATTTGAGAAAATCACAAGTGCAAAATTCATCGAGGTAATGTAAAAAGTTGTAATCGAAAGGTTGCATGTACTGCTTCACATACATTTTACTAAGAGTATCCACCATTCGTTATTGTACACATGCATGTACGAACAGATTTCGAACTATTTATGTTCCTTTCCCCCTGTATTCGCGAAGGTCAGGAATTATGAGGAACTTGGCACTTTCTTCAACTGACAACACGCGTATACCGTCGGGCATTGATGATCACTCCACCGTTTTTTTTTACCGTTGCGAAAAAATACGATAGGCTTCCCATAGCATCCAGTAAGACTATTTAGAAAGAATTTTGATATCGTTTTTTATGGGCAGACTCGTGATGCATTTGATAGGTGAAATAATTTCACGGCCTGAAGAAAATCGCAAAGCAATTTTCGTTTATTTACTAGTGGGTACACACTGTTAAGTATGTATAATTCTATCGTCTGGTCAGTCTCGCCATGCCCAGTGCATTGCAAGAAATTATTGTTTTATTTTTGTAACGAGAGACCGTGTGCAACCACGATGTTTAAAAAATCGCGCAAAAACATTTATTTTTGTAACACGTGCAAGAAAAGCGAGGCTTTTCATGGTAGTTTTGTGGGTCGAAAGTGACTAATTTCAAAGCAGTATAGAAAAGGTGTGTCGCGCATGCGCAGTGCGCGATTAGTTCAGTTTCGTCCCTTGGGAGTTCACTTTCGTCCCCAGGGAGGAAAAGTTTTAACCTCTCTTTTTACTGTTCGTCCCGAAAAACTACCATTCAAAGCACCACTTTTCATGCACTCGTTGCAAAAAGTATCATGTGGCACGAGGGCCAAATTGGCAATTGCGACTGGTGTGATTGCCGCCCTCGCTTCGCTTGGGCAGCAAACCTCACGCTCGTCGCAGTCGCCAACTTCCGGCCCTTTTGCACAATACTATTTTTATCCCAGCCTGTCTACTAGATCTGAAAAAGTTTTTTACGGTTACCAACTCATCTAGGATCTTTTTACTCTCGATGCACGTGATGAAATGACCATCAAAAATTAATTAGTTCTACGGTAGAGTTTAGATAGGCTTCTTACCGCTGTCAGAGTCTTCCAACATTTCGACTACATTCGCATTGACTATGTGGGCTATTGCGTTCACGTGGATGTTGCCTATAATAAACGAAAATATTGCGAACGGTCAGTATTACAGTATATAATTTGATCTTAGCAATAATTAACCGATCTAGACTGAACCGATTGACTGATAGTCAATCATTAAGGAGGATCGACTATCTGATGCAATCCAACTTAAGGCCTCAATTTTGTAATATGTTCTGCATGAACACTCTACGCAACTACTCCCGAAGCAATTTCGACCGTGTGGTTTATTGGTAATACAATTTAGAAGTTGATTGCTTTGACCGTATGACCCTATGATCTAACATTGGAGTTCGTCGGTTGCGGGATAAAATATCACTAATTTTTTACTATCAAAGCCAACTGAGAGCTGAGAAAAACTAGCTTTGAGTGGACGAAGCATCAAAGATTATGTGAAAATGCGAAATCCGCACTTAACCGTGTAAACTCAATGATTTATCGAAGCAAAGTTTATTTTTTGTAGCATCGTTTTCGGACATAAAACAATTCTCGGCGTTCTTCGTTTCAAAACTAGGAACTATAAGTAAAATTCTTATGACAGCCAAACATCATGCGAAAAAAATGTAACTGTGAAGCCACGAATCTATCAAAGACCGAAACAGATATTTCTCATTTTTTTTTGTTGTAGCACGGATTGAATCTTTTAAGTCCCCAAAATAAGTAGCCGAATGCTCCTTCAGTTCTATAGAGCAATTATAGACTTAGCAATTTCAGTTTTGTCTCCCTTTAAGGTATTCAATAAAGAATACTTTTTACCGCTATCAGAGTCTTCCATTACATGTTCATCGTTGGCGTCGAAACCCAGCAGCGCCTCAAAACCGTGAATCTCAACAGGTTCGGGGATCTCCGGATCGAGGATATCGAACCTGGGATTCTCAGCGACGCGAAGGTCTTCAATGTCGGCGCAATTCTCGCCGATAATGACATCGGCAAGATCGATTCTATTGGGATTCCCCGCGACATCCAGATCGGCGAAATCTATCCTGTCGCGATTCTGATCGACATGAGGATTCTCGTCGGGGTTGTCGGCTCTGGCATGATTTTCGGCGACATCAAGATTCTCTATCCTGCCAGGATTCTCGACAACATCGGAATTCTCAAGGTCGCTATCCGAAGCTACATATAATAATTTAAATTGTATGAGATTTAGATTTAAATGAGAAATGTCGGAATATGTTGTGATGCGAGTAAACTTCGAGGTGAAACTTTCTAGACGGAAAACGTAAAGTTCAAGAATATTCGATACTATCATGACATTGCAGTAATAAAATTTGAGTAATTATTGATTCTAATGAATCTGTGAGCCAAATTTTAAGTCGGTAGTTTTGACCGTCTTAGAGTTGTAAAATTTATATTTACTGTAGAAATATTTGGAAGAATCTCATAACTTTCAACCACTTCTGCCAATAGTATTAAAACACAATACAAGCCAACCCTGTGCGAAACGATTCTTTTGTAGAATGCGACAATCAGAGCTTACAATTTGTTTAAGGTGTCGCGATCACATGGTAAACATACCGCGTTCAAAAACAGAATGTAAACTATGACTCACAATATTCAGTGACGCGTTGTCGTACCTATCTTTCACGTCTACCGGCTCTCGCGCCGCGCCCGTGGTGATTTTGATTTTGGGCGAGATCGTCTATGCATAATAAAATTGAATATCAATTTCTTTCTGCCAGTAAATGTTTGGAAGAACGACAAAAGAATGAAAGGTCCACATATGAGGAAGAATAATTAATTAAAAGAATAATTCCTCAAAAAAACGTTCTGTGTCAACACATTACATAATTTTTTATCTTATTATTAAAATTTAATACGTACGTTGAACAGAGTTCAATTTCAGTTTACCTCACTATTGTTATCTAATCCGCGTTGCCGCACTACGCGTTATCTTCCCACTCTCCCGCCCCAGCCTCTCCGGCCCCAACGTGCATGATTTTGCGCTCGTTCAGCTATTTCGAATGTCGTTTAGCATTGACATTGGGTATTACATTTTACATAATCGTAAAAAGCGAACAGTTTCAAAAGGTGCGTTACGTTACGTGTGCAGCTAGTAAAATCGATTAGCTGCAGGTTTAGATTATGGACAAAAGCTACGAAGTCATCTCAACTGAAAAAATACTGCAATACTTCAATTCTATAGCAACTTCCTATCACTTAGCGACTCACCATTGTTATTGGCCATGCATTGCCTAATGGGTCTGCCGAGTACCACGTTGAACAGCACGCCCCCGTCGCGCATGATTTTGGGGTGCTTCGGCTGTTTCGGAAGGACACCAATTTTAATTGTCGTTAACTCAATACGTTCGCTGTCGAAAGTGCACACGAGAAATTTAACGCAGTTTATATTTTAGTCACGAAGACTTTACCATCGGTGTCGGATACGTCCGACTTGTGATCAGCCGGAGGTTGCAGATTCTCGTCATTTTCTTCATTTTTAAAAACTAAAATTATTTTATCGTTCCCGCACCGTTTTGAAGTTTCATTCGTGTACAATTTTGATGTTTAAAACTTACCGTCACTGTTTGATGAGACGTCCGATCCACTGTTATTATCAGGCGGAGATAATGGACGATCTATCAAAGCAGCTACATTTTGAAAAAACGGATTACCGATACATCTTAATTGTATTATACCGCGCATTCACTCGTGCGATCTTATCAACTTACCATCACTGTCGGAGTCATCTATTTGATGATTCATATTTGCAGTCGATAGTTTATAAATTTTTTTAAAATCCAATTAGCGTTACGTTCCACCGTATAAGAAAATAATCTAAAATTACTCGATGAAACAATGCACTTGCGATTGCGTTCCGCTTCAACCCTAACTCGTCTGCCATTGCGTCGGTGCCTCGGTCCTTCTCTTTGACGGATCTCTTCCGAGGCAGGATTGTCTATGAAAACAAGATTTCAAAATTGAAAGTTCATAATTAAGCCACTGAAACGTCAAACATATACAACTGCAATTACCTTCGAACACATTCGGTGGATTCAGCATTTCTTGAGGAACTGGTAGGTCATGTTGCAGTTCTCCGTCTGAAAAAATTGTAAATTTTCATCGAACGTCGATCCAATGCATGACGCTTGATTCGTTACACGAATCGAGATGCTAATTGGCTTTTGTTTTACTGGAAGTAACATAGTAGTAAAGAGACTACTATTATTGAACGAACAAATTAACAAATAATGACCGCAGAAAGATGACGTACACTATCAAAATTCTCTTTATAAAAATACATGTATATAGGAAGGTTTTATGAAAAAATTGTGTATATTCCATTTAATGTACAAGAATAACATGAAATAAATGGAGGGTATTCTAAAAATGTTAAACGTCGTGTTTATTATACACATACTTTAATATTGTTTTATAAATATTTTTGACAGTGTACGTTGATGTAGTTACTATGTGAGGGTCCAAAGTTTACCAGCTCGAAACCTTTCAGCAGCGTGGTGCAAATCTAGACGCTGATAAGGTGTTGTTGCCGACCGCAAGATCGCTTCTATATCGTATCTGTTAAAAACATTAGATATAGTATATTCGATTCCTTTTCTACGCCATTTTCTACTTATTTACACATTTTGAGACACGATCTAATTATCCAAACCATGACCAAACCATGACCAAATAGTACTTTGCGATGCTAGTACGTAAAAGCGGACTTTTGGCGAAGGTTGGGAAGTGGCTGCACGAGCCGGACCGAGCGCTACAACGGCACGAGGCGAAGCCGAGTGCTGTTGTAGCGGGCGCACAGTAATACCCACAGTAATACGGCGCATTTGCGCCGTAATATGTCGGCGTACGCACGCGCACGTTAATACTGTGCGCATGCGCTTCCGGTATTTACGAAACGCTTCCGGTATTTATGTAACGCCTTCTTGAAAAACACCACTTCATATGGCGCCCGGCCCCCACATAAAGCAGCACTTTTTATGCATGAGTCACAAAAAAGTACTTTTCTGTCCGTAGGAGCCGTTGCTTATCAGCGATATTTTCATCGACCCTAACGCAGGCTTTATGTTGCGTCTTTTTGCCAGTCTGCCCAGTTTCCCTCCATCGCCTTATCTTTGTTAATTCGTCCATGATTGTGTCCATTAATTTCTCGACAATACAGATTAATATTCAGGTCACGACTACGTGAACTTTGAAATTCTATTTGTATACTTTAGAAGTGCGATACCCTTGACCCTTTGAAGCACGGTGCTGCCATATGACATACGATATAGTTTTTTAAAAATATATTTAAAATGTGTGCGTGTGCGTGTGGGTGCATATAGGAAATGCTTCCTCATCGAAGAAGCTGTTAAACGTTATCCGGAGGACACGTTTAGGGGCTTCAGGCGGACTCGGGAGTCAGGAAAGGGTCGACAGATCGGGTCGGCTTTCTGCGGATATCTCGTTCGATCCCAAAAGCAATAGATAGTTCGTAAGATTTTATTAAGTTCGCTATCGGACACGATGCGTTTCGATCCACGCGCTACACACTCACACATCAACACGCTCTCGCTCGATCGCTCTTCCGCTCGCTGGCTCTCACTGCCCGTTCGCTCGCGCTCCCCGTACTCTCGCCCGCGCTCGCACTGTCGTTCCTCCTAAGTCGCATGTCTTATCGTCTCTCCTGTCTTGCGACGACAGTTCTCGATTATTCTCTTCCGGGAGAGACGATCGCGTCTCTACGGGATTTGGCGTCGTGAATCGTTACGTGGTTAGCGTGTACCGCGCGTGTGTTTAACAAAGCTTTGCGAATAAAGGGACATTATGAGAAAGAGATATACAAATTTCAACTTACAGCTTTCAACTTTCGACCTTCGACCTTCGACCTTCGACCTTCGACCTTCGACCTTCGACCTTCGACCTTCGACCTTCGAACTTCGACCTTCGACCTTCGACCTTCGACCTTCGACCTTGGACCTTGGACTTTGGACTTGGACCTTTGGACCTTTGGACCCTTGGACCCTTGGACACTTGGACCCTTGGACCCTTGGACCCTTGGACCCTCGGACCCTCGGACCCTCGGACCCTCGGACCCTCGGACCCTCGGACCCTCGGACCCTCGGACCCTCGGACCCTCGGACCCTCGGACCCTCGGACCCTCGGACCCTCGGACCCTCGGACCCTCGGACCCTTGGACCTTTGATCTTTGATCTTTGACCTTTGACCTTTGACCTTTGACCTTTTGACTTTTTTAAGTCATATACTCAGCGCCAGCATAGAGCTGTGTTATTGCGACTGAAACATTTGAGATGGGATCTAACTGCAAAGGGTGACGAAGGTTATCGCTTTTCGGGTACGGCTTAAGACCAACTTGAAGTAGGTATCTGTGTACTTGCTATTATCCTAGAAACGCAAGAGCATACCCAAGAAAACCCAAACTCTCGGATGAGACCCTCCCAGTTTTTTGGGAGAATGACGGTTGAATGCTTCGGCAACGTTGTTCGTCCGTATCGGGGTGTCATATACCGACGCGACATCAACAAGGGGCACCCATTGTTGACGAAGGTAATGCATGAAGGTATTTAGCGCTTGAAGTTGCCCAATGGCCAGCGGATCGGCGAGTGCTGTAATCACGCGACAGCCCTCAGCAAACCGATCAGCTGGCAGCAAAGGAAGAGCCCACGATAGATACAAGATCTCTTTAGGAGGACGTGTCATTTGTAGCGACTTCCATTTTCGGTATACTGCCTACGTAAAAGAATATTTATGATAAAGCATACAAGCTTTCAAAGATATCACATCATCGAACGCCAAACAATATGCTAAGCATTTAAAGAAATACACCCGGAATCCTAAATAATCCAATTTACGCAGTTTTCGCTAGTCACCTCCAGCCTTTGAGTATTTTGAATCGCATAGTAGTGATCGTTGACGTTTTTATAATATTTCTCTTTTGTCATTCAATATAAATTATTAACCTTTCAAGTATAGGAAACGCATTGACCGCGTTATGAATTTTTTACCGGTAACTACTTTCAAATTATCCGTTTACTTAAAAAATGTCTGATCTACGATATTTTATGATGGTTTACACAAAAATTCCTCACACACCTCCGTATTATTATCATTAGCAAGAGCATTCAGCGCTGTTCGCTGCAGGTAAAAAGTCCCCCATATTTGAATGGTTAATGTGATATGAAATACCGCCGCCAGTAACAGAAACTGTACTGAATGCCGTTTTGAAACCGCAGTCCACCATTGAAAAAGAAAATTGTCTTTCCCTGGAGAATCGACAGGCACAGGGAAAGACAATTTTCTTTTTCCTCGGCGATCTACGGTCTCAAAACGGCATTCATTACAGTTTTTGTTACCAATTGAGCACGGAACAAGTAGGCGGGAAGGTGTTCTACATCGCCTTAAGATGAGGTTGCCAGATATGAACTTGGTCATGAGACACCAGTGAAAATATTATTAAGGGAGCTTTCCAGTGTGAAATTTTCAAAAAATCGATTTTTTTTTGCTTTATCGAATAGTATACACTCTTCCGAATATTCCCTGAAATTTTCATGCCGAAATTCAGATTATTTCGGTTACTGTACAGCATTTCTTGGAAGAAGGAGCGCTACAGCTGCCGCGTCGGCCGCCTGCCCGTGCGACCGTTATTTCTATTGTCTCGTTCCTATCTGCTCGTGTACCTTCCAACGTGAGTCCGGTTCGTCTTTCAGTTCGGTTTCGACATTCAAAATGGATAGATCTACGAAAGAGAAATGTGCGTGGCAGGATAGAAAAGGCTCGAGAAGCGGACATCCGCGAAATGAACGAAAAAGATCCGCGGGTTTCAAGGGAACAAATCGACACGATATCGAAACGGATCTAACGTTTGCGAGCACTTCGGCAGCAAAAATCTTGAAAAAGAGTCCAGAGTTTGAAGGCCGAATCGATCAAACGTTTAGCTATGTGATTTTGGAGTTCTTTTTGGTTTTCGGCGCTCTTCAGGAACTGTTGAAGTGCAAAAAGTGTAATAGCGACGTGAAGTTTTTTAAAAAAACGATTCGCGGATTGGGCTTTAAAATTTGTGTTCAGTGTTCGTGTCCAGATCCGGCCGAGATAGATTCTTGTCCTTTGATAAAAAATGCTTATGAAATCAATCGTCGTTTCTGCTTTGCCATGCGATTGGTCGGCATCGGCATAAATGGCATTAGAAATTTTATCGCCTTGATGGATTTAACTGCAAACTTCAATAATAACACCTATTATGGAATCGTGAAAATCCTGCAGATTGCAGCGAAATCAATATACGAGGCCGTCGTGAAAAAAGCAGGTACCGAAGAAAAGGAAAAAACTTTGGAAGCAGAAAATCGGGGCGATATTCTGACGGTGTCCGGTGATGGATCGTGGTCGAAACGCGGTTTCACGTCGCGCATGGGTATCGTGTCCGTGATTGGAAAATATACCAACAAAGTTTTGGATGTTGCTGTCAAATCAAGCTTCTGCAAGGCTTGTGCATTCTGGAAAGGACAAGAGGGAACACCCGAGTACGAGGCGTGGTTTGAGACGCATGAATCCGAATGCAACGTCAATCACGAAGGCAGCGCGGGAAAAATGGAAGTCGACGGTATAATCGAAATAGTCAAGAGATCAGAAGAATTGCACAACGCGAAATACGGTTTCTATATAGGAGACGGCGATACAAAAACATTCAAGATGTTATTAGAAGCCAAGCCGTACGGTGACGATTTGACGGTAAAAACGGGCGCGAACACTCAAAACAATAACGAGAGCTTCAATCACTGTGTGTGGCAACTAGCCCCAAAGCACTCATTCTGCGGCAAGCAGATAGTAGAAATCGCTAAGCAGTGTGCTGTGTGCACCTTCAATGAAGGTTACGACCCAATTTTAAAAATTTTGAAGACGATGGGATGCACGATAGGGCCGAGAGCCGCAGATTTCGCCGCTAAGTACAAGAATGCGCGCATCACCCAAGCAAACCGCCGGGCGTCCCTGGATAGCAAAGAGGCGAGGACAGCTCGTCGGACTGAACAATCCATTGAGCACGATCTTTTCGAAGAAGCAGAAGGGATATTGTATGGACCTGGCATCGCTGATTGACCGTAAGTAAACGATTTACCTAAAATTTCCTCACTTGAAACTTTGAACGCGTTTTTCTCGAAACAGCATTTTTCAAAACGGTGTCCAACTTGGAGGGCAGAGTTTTAAAGCTATCGAGTTGAATTTTTTACACAATATTCTTAACGTCATTGTTTATCGTGCTATGGAAGCTTTTTTTTGACATCTTCCTATTTTTTTGTAAAAAAAACTGCCAAAAAAAAAAAATGCTAAAATCGATACTTTTTGTTCAAACCGGCGCCATTTTTGCAAAAAAAAAAGCCTCCATAGCACGAAAGCCAATTATATACCGATTAATAATATTTTTGTGTTTTTTGTTTCAGATCAAAATTGTGACCCCCAACGTGGACACCACATCCAAGTGCATTTTCTGCAACAATTGTTTCATCATTTTTATAGATATTAATTAATAAATAAATCGATCTTTAAAAAATTGTTTTGTATTCTTTAATACCCAATTAATATACAAAAAAACCAGACCGATTAGATTATTTTTTCTTAAAAAAAAAAATCGCGAAAAACAGCGATTTTTCGGGCTGTCACACTGGAAAGCTCCCTTAACTCCATGGGTTATCAAAAAATGTAAGAATCTCCGCATAAGCAGCTCCGAACACAGCAATATTAATGCAAAAAATTTTCATCACACCACTGTTCAAAAAGCAACACAATATTTGCCGGAAATCTCGGTGGTAAAGGCTAAACACGTATGGGTGTGAGAGAGACAGAGTTGACGTTTTGAATCAATTTTCCTTCGACACGTTTCTGTAACATGAAAACCGCTGCTCGAGCGTTCCGCGCACCTGCTCCGCCACTTTTCACATAACGGTCTCTAACTGTCGTGATTCATTGAATTTTGCCATGCACATTTCACGGAATATTCTTGACATAATGAACTATCAAAAAAAAAAAAAAAAATGTCGAAATTTTACCGTGGCTTAAAACTTAAGCGACAAAAATGGAACCAACAGCCTCTGACCCTGATACGCTGGAAGTTGCTGCGCAGTCTTGACACGGCACCCCGTTCAAAATTTGTCCACACGGCTCGCAAGTTTTCTCTTAGCTCCGGACATATCTGAAAAATGTGCTGCCATATGGCATCGTAGAGAACTTTTGCCCTCCTCACACACAAAACAAATACCACGGCGTAACCCTACAATGATAATTTCGCATTCTCATTTTTAATGATGAAATCTTGTACTTTAGTTCCGGTACAAGATCGATACAAGTACAGAACTAGAAATGGAGCAACAAAGACGATTAGACGCTCGGAGAAAAGAGGTGGAACGAATGAAAATGAAATGCCGAACCTTATCACCCTGCCTGATAAAAATGATCCAGAGTTGGCCGGCTTTCGGATCTGCTGGGACAACGTCTATAATGTGACGTGGTGCGTCACAAGTTTTCCCCAACGTGGCTCGACGTCCCACCACTCACCTAGGGAAATAAACTAGAATTAGGATCTACTACTTAAGCAACGACTTTTATTATTGTTAACCTCCCTCCCCCGACTTACCCTCATCCCCTGCCACCCTGTCAGTCCCTCGACTCACTCAACGAAGCCCTCGCAACCCACTGAAGGCTCGTCGCAGCCTCACCGAAGACCAACGAAGACTCGTCGCAGCCTCACCGAAGACCAACGAAGACTCGTCGCAGCACCCCGAAGACCATCACAGCCCATCGAAGACCACCGCAGACCATCTCAGCCCATCGAAGACTGGCCCAGGCCCTGGATTGACCCTGTCACCGACAGCCCGACTCCGACAGACCTGAGGGACGTGACCAATGTGTCAGAAAATACACCTGGGTCACCTGCACGGCACTAACCTCCGAACGTGCCCGACACTCCGGTACACCGATGAAATTTCGCCGTCCCGTCCCTTGGGAGCTACCACGAAGAAAACTCCACCCGTCTGACCCACCATGGACAGGCCGGAACCCGACGACACACTCTCGGCTCGAAATAACGAGTGTAAACCGACGAGCTGTGTCGTGCGGGCAAACACCGTAAATTCCACCCGAGCTGTCAGTGCGACACCTCGTCCGAGCGCCGCGAGGAACCAGCACCTCTCGACGTTGAGAATATTCGGCGATCGATAAGCCAATCGATGCCGAGGATGCGCGCGCCGAGCGTCGCGACAGGCCTTCCGTCGCGACGAATATTCGCAATCGGCCGCAGCCAATTACGACGCCCACCGTCAAGCTAGTCCCGAGACTGACCAATCCAATTTCGCCAGAGGAATCGCAATTTGCAAGACCGACCCTAAGGTCGGAGAAGAAGCCGGAAACGGCATGGCTTTCTTCACTTCGAGCCACGGCGTGTGAGAGAGCGATTGTGTGTGACAGGCGAGCGAAATACACGAGCAAAGTTTTTGGAAATTATATCGACCCGGCAAGCCACGTTATACCCGACTCCTTCGTGGAGAGTTACCGCAGCTAACACGACCAAAATTGTACGCCCACGGACACGAATTGGGCCAAATATTGGAGCTATATCGAACCGGAACGACCAAGGAATATTGAACGGACTTGAGTGAGAGCGTGATCGCACGGATTATTGTAAGCGATACGAATCGTAAGAGACCGGTTGAGTGAGTACTTTTTGAGTTTCCCTTCCCCCATTTCTACCTGATTGACTGCCCATTTCCCACATTCCCCTGAAAATTTGCCCGTCACCCCCCTGGTAATTTTAAGTGAATTTTTTTATTGTATTATCTTCGACCGTCGATCACCGGCTGCCACGTGCGCCGGCATTTTGCTCTATATTTCTCGTGTGCGCGTGAGTGGTGGCGATCGCGGAGATTTACAGCGCGCGACCGTTAGCGTATTCCCCCCGTTGTCCCCGAGACTAGAAAAGCGTCCATAGTATCTATTTTTTTTTGTGATTATTGAAATTTTGCTGTATCTTTTTTTTCGTGCCGAGGTAATATTGTCAAGAAGCCCTGGACAGTGCCTGCGGCCTGAGAAGTCTCATTCCCCTCCCTCCCCCGTTCCCGCTAGCCGAGTGACGTAAAAGGCAATAGATTTTGTTTCTTTTTTCTTTCTTTTTTGAACTCGATTAACTAAATCGAGAGTTACGGTGCTACACCGATACAGTAGCTGGCGCCCAAAAGTAAGTGATCGTTTCCCGAGTTTTGAGATTTTTTTGAGTTGCTAACGTAAGACCAGCGTTGTGTAGAATATCCACCGGCCAGCCCCTCCTCCCCTCCCCTTCCCTGCGATCGACCCTGCGAATTGCCGTCTCGGCGATTACCCTGAGTGATATTATTTTCGTTAGTTTTGTTACCGATTATTTTTTCGATTTTCTTTTTCTTTTTGAGCATTGATCATTTTCCGACCGTCCTATTTTGCCCCGGGTATTAATTATTGTTCGACCTTAGTATTTTCCCCTGCGTATTAAGCCCTTTTCGACTTTTGCATTTTGCCCAGCATTAACTATCTTTCTATTTTCTTATTTCCCCCCCCCCACCCCTAATTGATTACCCATTGTTGTTATTTTTGGATTCTTTGCCCCCTTCTCTTATTTTCGAATTGGTTATTATTATTGTTGTTGCGAACTTTTCTTTTCTTTTTGATTATTATTGAGACTGTTTATTTTTGTTATCGAATCCCTTCAACGTACCCGTAACGGCGTTGAAGCGGTAGTATTTGCTTATTATTTTGTTGTTAATACTCACTGAACGATTTATTATTAAAAGCCATTTTTCCACGTTTCTACACAAAACTCTGGAGTGTTATTTCCCCCTTTCCCTCGCCCTATATTTCCCCGATTGTCCCGTTTGGAAGCGTCAAAGACCAGGAAGTATCATCACAATAAAAATTAAAAAAATTAAGGCGACGAGGACAGTCATCGATTTTAGTCAAAACCAATGTTTATTTATTTTTGTCGGAAATAGTATTAAAACTCTGAAATACTTAATTTTTTTTGTTCCCTTTTAGTGTGCTTTCTATAATTTTCGATTTACTCCGATAGAAACGAATAGACCAGTTTGAAAAATGCGTTTTTGCAACATACACTCTTATTTTTGTTATTATCATTAACTTATATTCTTTTTCTAATTTTGATTATTACTTTTAAAGATGTCCCTTAGATCTTAGGGTTTCCAAATCACTCATAAAAATAGAATTTTGTTGATTTAAACCACATATATAAGTTATCGAAAACGATGAGAGCTAATTCGCACTAGTGTGCACTTCAAGGAGTATGGAATATAAAAATGGTATGAAAATAGGTGTGAAATTTATAGCAGATGCCGCCGTAGCCGTTACCCCCAAGACACAATTGATAATCTTGGTCATAGCTTACTCGGGATGAAGAAAGGATGAAGGGTGATAAAAAATAAATGTCAAAAATATGAACTAACCAAAAACGTCCCATCGATGTGTAACCAACAAGCTTGTCTCAGAAAGTCAAGCATCTCAAGGCTTACAAATATAACCGCGGATGCACCACTAGCAGTGACGGTGCCGCGATATATGTCCGTTGCTGGAGGATAATTCGACAGCACGCCACCCAATTCTGCGACCGTTCGCGGTACAGGGGGATGTAGGTTTTTTCGAACGCGTTTTATAAAACTGATTATCGCCGTGGCAGAACACCTTTCGCCTGCATCAGAATTTCTGTACAACGGTTTAAAAATAATTTAGCCTCTTAATTAGGGATAATAGCACTTGAATTGCAGTGAATTGAATAATCGAAAATTGAATGGATGAATGGATGGCCGGGATCGACGGGATGGATTCATCCATCCCGTCCATCCCTACTCTTAATACGTGAGTTCTCTCGTAACTTGTGCTACTATATGAATAGTTCTCCGGGGCATGACGAATTCAAACCCATTGAAAAGTATATTTTTAATACGATTGTATGTACAATATAAGTGATGAGGGATTTTATAAATGTTGTAATATACCGTGTCAAATATACAAATTAACTGGCATAATATAGAAGTTCTCATACCAGTAAATTGAAAATGGTCTAAAGCGTTAAGACAAATATTTTGTGTATTATTGAGGATTTTGTTGTACCCCGGGTATTTCAATACCTCGATTATTAAGGCAAGGTCATTGCTCCGGAATCGAGGTATGCAGCTGCAGGCAACGACCGCGCGTCGTTGCGAAATAATAACGAAATCCACCGTACATTCGAGTCAGCATTTAGGCAAACGCGTGTAACTTGACACCTAACGCAGCATTTAGGCAATCGCGAGCGACTCGGCAAGTAACGCATCAGCTCAGGAATTGCTGAGTCAGCTATTGGGAAATTATTGACGATATTGTATTCTACCCGGAAACGAGAATTGTTTAAACAATTAGCAATCTGACGAAATATCTGACATCGACTAAAATTAAGCTGACGTGCCTGCTCTTCCATCCATATATAGGGAACCGAGAGCAGGCACCCACTAGTCTCTTCGGAACTCCTGATTCTGTACGGTTGGTTACGCTTTGCTTGTTACGTTTTGTTGGTTACGTTTTGTTAGTTACATTACGATTCACGTAACAATTACTTGTGCAAGGGCACGCAATTCGGTAGTAAGTGATACTACTAGTTCGGACAAGTTCTTCCACGGGAAGACCACTGTACAAGGTGTACTCGATACGATTGGTAATAAACTCTAATTAACGAAGATTTCTGTAATAGACTCTAATAAACATTGTCGTAATAAACTATTTAGAAGATTTCTCTAATAAACTATAATAAATAGTAAATCGTGCGATTGTAATTCTCTTGGGTTCTAACCCTTAACTGGATAAATCCCGAATCATAAGAGCTAACGGCTCTCCCGCAAAACCCAGAGTAGCTAACTGAGTTTCTGCGGATATAACATTGGTGGCAGCGGTGGGATATCCAGAGAGAATTATTAAAATAAATTAAACTTAAAAAATAAAACATCGCTGAATTACCAAATCGTCAAAATCCGCGAAATGCGGTAATTTGAGACTCTCAGAGAGAGCAATTGGAGAGTACCGCGAACCAGGGTCGAAAGTAGTCGACGAGGGTTTGGGCGGACCACGGAGGCGATCAGAGGATCGACGTGGGCATTCCGTTATTCAAGAGAATAACGACAGGTAACCAACCGTAGTCTTCGCGGATCACTGCAGGATCCCCGAAGAGCGTCGCCAAGGATTGGGACGTAACAGCAGAATCAGTAAAGGAGCCTGGAACCACAAGGGTTATACGTAAGGGCATCCTGTAATGCGGACGGTGAGCATACAGTAATCCCGCATTACTGATATTTGTTAGGAGAGTAACAAATTGGGAACAAGTTGATTAATGAACTAGGAAGTACGTGGAAATATTGTCAAACCCAGTACGACGCTACCCAAGGGTTAAATAACCAAGCAAAAAATTTAACGGGAACCGAGAAGCGAATATCTCGAAGAAACTATGAGTGTACACAACACTCCGGTGCGGTCGCCGAGACAATCTGGGACAACTTCTGGGACAGGGGACGACGCGCTGCGGGCTGCAGCGGGCCTCGAAAACGCCTTATCTGAAATTGCGAACCGAACGCGTCAAGTGCTGGGCCAGGGTTCGGTCGAAGGAAACGAACACCAGCTGGAGGGCTCACCAAATCCGCTGTTCGGGGTAAATACCCAGAGGGGGTCTGCATTCGCCAACCCGACCGGTTGGGAGTAGTGATGCCGCGAGAGACGAGAGAAACAAGACGAGACGAGACGAATGAGTCGAGAGTCGAGACAAGAGAACATTTTTTTCTTCTCGGCTGAGGCGATACAAGACGAGAGAGAAACCTCGAGAGTCGATACAATAAATCGAGAAATTAAAAAAAAAAGTTTGAGAAGAAACAAAAGACATAAAAATTGGAAAATAATCAAATACAAAATAAAACTTTTATTCGTACACAAAACTCAAGATGATTAATATGCTTGTATTATCACTAATCAGAAATTGTAATAGGATGATACACTTAAGCTTATAGTACGCGACACTTTGGCTTCGATATTTTTGGTCTGGCAAGTAAACTTTTCAAGAAATAAAAAGTAAACCGAGAATAAACCTTTCTTCTTACTGTAGTTTAGCTTTGATGATAGAAGCCAAAGTGCATTGAAACCAGGAGTTCAAACAGAGAAGGATTTCTGGATTCTGGTTACTCAATCTGTTCCTGTGCTTCCGTATGATGAATCCAGCTTTTGAAAATAGGCGTTCTATCGGCGCGCTTGATGCGCAAATAGCGAGATAATCTCGAGCCATTTTCGCGAGTCTCGGGAAATATTTTTAATTTTGTTTCCACCATTCCAAAATGTTGACGTGTCGATCAGCTCGGTCCAATCGGAGGTAGTTGTCGAGTTCGATTCGCCAACTTTGATTACTCCTCGCCGACGCATACAATGCGTTTACTCCTTTCGTGTAGTCATCGTCTGAGTCGGTGTCACTTTCGCGTTCGATGGACGGTTGAGTCTCGTCGATGAGTTCGGCATATTTTGTTTTGAAAATATGCTCGAATTCTTCGTACGACTTCTTCTTTAATGCTTTGCCCCAGGGAGTCTTGTCGAAAGATTCTAATTTGTGTCGAGGATCCAGTATCAAGACAGCACAATATATCCAGTTGGACATGTCATAATGTTTTAATATTTTGTCTCGACCTGCCTGGAAAGCAAAAATGATTGATTCGTCAGTTTTGCTTCGAACAGACTTCCCGTCAATCGCGTGGCACAACTTCTCGATACTGTCGATGAGAACATTAATGCCAACGACGACGGATGGAAGCGTGGCATATTGATCGCCACACAGTATCGTCGACAGTTTTTTGAAACATTCCAAATATTTTTGCAGCATGGAAAGTACATCCCATTCCTCTTCAGAAATATAGAAACGTTTCAAGTCTGCGTTGTTCGACGCAAGAGCGGAAAGAGCTTTTTGCATCTTTAGTCCTGCCGTAATTAAGTCGAACGAGCTGTTCCATCTTGTCGAGAGATCCAGAGGCAAGTCGATGAGTTTTTCTTCGAATACCTTGCAGTAATCGCCAAGCTCGTTTTTCAACTTCTCGGATTTCTTCATTTTCTTACATAGATAGCGCAATTTGGCGATCGGGAGAATCTCTACTGTCATGTTATGATCGGCTTGGTCGCTCCGACTCGACTCTGTTCCATCGCAGTTATCGTCAATCTCGTCTTCAGTGTCCGAAGAGCTCGAATTTCCATCTTCAGTATTGTCGACTTTTAGAGTTCTCAATACGTCCTGGACCGCTAAATTCAGAACATGCGCGAAGCAACGGAAATGCTGTTCCTTCGCATCGAACGTTATACCGTCTTCGCTGAGTTTTTTTTCCAACTCTTTCATGAACGTGGTGTTAACTGAAGCATTGTCGAGAGTTATGCCCAGTATTTTATCAACGAGATCGGATTTTTTTAACGCATCGTAGAACATAGAAGCGATGTCTAGTCCAGCATGTTGACCGTGACTCGGAATAAAATCTGTGGCCAACGAGTGCATTTTCCAGTCTTCGTCAATAAAGTGGGCCGTAACATCGTAATACGATTTTGATCGTATGGAAGTCCAGCCGTCGACCGTGAAAGATATCTTTGATTCGTTGGACTTCAGTAAGCTCATGACGATTCCTCGAACTTCTTCGTACATAGATGACGTTATAGCGGTCAATGACGTGCGCTTTGGAAACTAAAGATCCGGGTTGATGGCGCGAAAAAAACTTTGAGTGGAATCGTCATCGAAAATATTCAGCGGCAAGCACTTCCTCGCGATCCAGTCGACCAGAAGGGTGTGAAAGCCTTTCGTGGTCAGAACCTGTGAATCAAATTCGTAACTTAATTTCATTCTACAATTAATTTTTCTACAATATTCGTTCAACTAAGCATGCTTTATATATACACTTTAAGCCGATAGTAAGAAGGCGAGAGTTTCGAATATTAACGTAGTATGAACGCCTTGAGTGACGTCGCCTAATTTCGAGTGAGAACGCGAGACAATTACGAACACTTCTTGATGAGATAAAAATCCGAAAAAAATCAAGCATATGAAAGGTACTGAAAAGATTGTTTTTGCATAAGAATAATTCCAAAATGTTATTAACAAATTACTAAAGTAAAAAATTGTGCAACAAATTACCTGGCAACCTATTTGATTTCATGAGAATGATTTGGTACTTTTTTGAATACGTATGAATTTTTTTTCTTCAGAATTGTATGTTAAAATTTGTTTAAAATCGCGTTTTTCACACATTACATGAAATTCAGAAAAATTTACAAATCATTTTCATAACAAACAAAAATTTGGTTGACGGGTAATTTGTTGCACAATTTCTCATTTCAGTTATTTCTTAATAACATTTTGGAATTATTATTGTGCAAAATGTTATTCGATCGATCGATTTTCAAGAATTCCAGAAAAAAGAAACAATTCCGCAATGTAAGAAATTTCTGAAAATTATTTATGGGTTTTGAAAATTCATATTTTTTTAAACCATTTATTTCCATGGTAATTGCGTAATAACTTTGTATAATTAACACAACGGAAATTGGGTGTTCTTGACATTGTTAATACGGTTGACTTTCTCCCCAAATTTTCAACGTATCACAAAGCACTGAAATTTAAATGAAAATTAAACTTTCGGTTTGGAATGTATGTAAAATGTACAACATGTTTAGATCGTACCGAATCTATATATGAAACATTTTTTCAATACATAAAAAGTCAAAGAATAGAACAAACATTAAGAGATCATATTCGCTCAAAGGCACCGACTAAGACTTTTATTTTTTACATTCCAATGAATTCGCGAGGATTTTTCATTTTTTTTTTTTACCTGCTTTTGCTTCGATTGACGAAAGGCATCCTCGAGACTCTTCTGTTGTTTATCTCCGCGTGGCGTCGCCGAAAAAAGCTGATCATGGACAGCTCTGTGTTTATTTTCCAATTCCATTTGATGCCCGACGTGTTCGAATTTTGCATTTTTATTTCGACGAGGTTTTCGTTTTTTTTGCACAGCTTACAGATGCCAATTTTCACTTTGTTGGAGACTTTAAATTCGAAGAATTCACCGTAACGATTGTTACTTCTGGCGATCGATGTGGAATCTGAAGGAACTTCCGAGCCGCTTTCCTTAGTCGAATCTGCAACATAACCTTTCGTCATCGATGCCTCGCCGTCACCGTCGTTTCCATCTCCTTTTGAGGATGAAGACGGCTTGTTTCCGCGAATAATATCGCCTGTTCTTGCCCGTTTCATCGCTAAAACGTCACACTTCTTTTCGCTCTCTCACTATAACGCAGAGATGCAGCTTCGAGTTAGACACGAAAAAACACGTTGCCCGGCGGAAAATATTCTACGCCATATTGTGCGCGAACTTCTCTTGTAAGAGGGATCGCGCGCGTGGAGACAAGGAAGGCAAATGCCAGCGAACAAAGGTAGCGTCGAACGTGGGGAGGTGGGGACATGCACGTCTGCAGTCTTTCGACTACCGTCGTAGCGCTCACATCGGTACGAGATATGATACCACCTAAGCTTTCTCTCTCGCATTCCCTGCCTCTTATCAACGTGTACTTAGGTGTAAGCTATAATCGCGATGAGGAAGGATACGAATCCATTTTAATGATGTCTTTATTCTAACCCGTGGGCAAAAAAGCAAGCGGCCAAAAAACAGGCGGGAAAAAAGCAAGCAGGCGAAAAACAGGCGGGCCAAAAAGCAAGCGGCCAAAAAAAATAACGGGACAAAAAGCAAGCGGCCAAAAAACAGGCGGGAAAAAAGCGAGCAGGCGAAAAACAGGCGGACCAAAAAACAGACGGGAAAAAAGCATGCAGCCAAAAAAGAGGCGGGAAAAAAGCAAGCGGACAAAAAACAGGCGGGAAAAAAGCAAGCGGACAAAAAACAGGCAGGCCAAATAGCAAGCGGCCAAAAAACAGGCAGCCCAAATAGCAAGCGGCCAAAAAACAGGCGGGAAAAAAGCAAGCGGACAAAAAACAGGCAGGCCAAATAGCAAGCGGCCAAAAAACAGGCAGCCCAAATAGCAAGCGGCCAAAAAACAGGCAGCCAAAAAGCAAGCGGCCAAAAAACAGACGGGAAAAAAGCATGCGGCCAAAAAACAGGCGGGCAAAAAAGCAAGCGGCCAAAAAACGGGGGGCCAAGAAACAGGCGGACAAAAAAGCAGGCGGGCTTGGTTGCCCGCTTCCTTTTTTGCCTGCCTGCTTTTTTGCCTATCCTCTTTTTTTGCAAGCTTGCTTTTTTCCCACCTGTTTTTTTGGTCGCTTGCTTTTTTGCCCGCCTGTTTTTTTGCCTGCTTACTTTTTTGCCCGCCTGTTTTTCGGCCGCTTGCTTTTTTGCCTGCCTTTTTTTTGTCCGCTTGCGTTTTTCCCGCATGTTTTTTGGCCGCTTGCTTTTTTGCCCGCCTGTTTTTTGGCCGCTTCCTTTTTTGTCCGCTTGCTTTTTTCCCGCCTGTTTTTTGGCCGCTTGCTTTTTTGCGTGCCTGTTTTTTGGCCGCTTGCTTTTTTGCCTGCCTTTTTTTTGCCTGCTTGCTTTTTTGCCGCCTGTTTTTTGGCCCCTTGCTTTTTTGCCCGCCTATTTTTTGGCCGCTTGCTTTTTTGGCCGCATGCTTATTTCCTGCCTGTTTTTTGCCCGCCTGTTTTTTGGCCGCTTGCTTTTTTCCCGCCTGTTTTTTGGCCGCTTTCGTTTTTCCCGCCTGTTTTTTCGACACTTGCTTTTTTCCTGCCTGTTTTTTCGCCGCTTGCTTCTTTGTCTGCCTGTTTTTTGCCTGCTTGCTTTTTTGGCCACTTTTTTTTAATTATCGTACACTGACGTAAATTACCTGGTGATTACCGTACTTTGGCGTACGGCAACCGTAGTCGTGCGGGCGGTTATACAGGTTATAGCTTATAGCTTCTGATTCTGAACACTGTGGCACTGTGCGCGATTGGCGATAGCCAATGAGTGCTCTGCTTTGCGGCTCTGCGGATTGCTAACCGCGCGCAGTACTCGCTCTCTAATACCGAGCCTCGGCCTCCTTTACGAACTCGGACACAGGAAATAAAAAACGGGTGTATGGAAATTCCGATATTTGTGTATTGAGTATTGATACTTGAAAATATCGGTACGCCAAGAATCGATACAAAATATCGATATTTGGGTCGAAAAATATCAATATTCCAGATATCGATACTGTATCGCCCATCACTAGGGCGCGTTGGAAAGCTGGTGCCCGAATTATATTATAAAAGTGTCGTCGGTATTCCGATGCGATGCTTCATTACTGAGAAAATCGAGAATGAAGAATCCGCTTCCGGCATATTGGAGTATATATACTTGGTGGCGTCTCGCTAACGCTTAAAAACTTTTTTTTAAGTACGTGGCGTCGAGACGCTACCGCGTCTCTTGATGAAAAAATGAAATTATTATTATTTTTAATTGCATTGGATCATGACGTGGAAAATTTGAAAAATATGAAATTCTCGAAACGAGACGAGAATATTCATTTCTTGTCGAGAATAATTCACGACGATAAATGATTTTTCTCTCGATAGTCGATACGAGACGAGACGATAATTTTCATACAACCGTCGATACAATACGAGAGAATACACATTCTCGTCTTGTCTTGTCTCGCGGCATCACTAGTTGGGAGGACGTCAACGTCCAAATGTTCGAACCCAGGCGCGGGGAGGTCACCCCTGGGATGGTGACCAACGAAATTTCCGGAATGTCGAATGAGTATCCCGGGCAAAGGGGTCAAGTCGACTGGAACCGTGAAAACAGCGTGCTGGGAGTTGCAGGGAAAACAGGCAACGCGATACCCCTCCGACCAGCCCTGCGAGGAACTCGAAGAACACTTTTCGCCGGACTTGGACCAGTGGGAGAGGCGGACGAGGAATCCGACCACGAGTCCGAAGATCAGCACAACCCCGAGGACGCAACAGCACGACGATTCACCCAAATAGAGCAGCAGTTCCGGAGTATCGAGCAGCGATTAAGCCAAGGGCAGGCTCAAGCAACGACTTCGCCGGAGGGGGTAGCTCAGGAGAACTCATTATGCGAGCGACTTTTGGCAATGGAGGAAACGTTGCGAAACTTCATCCTGGAGGGCCCCAAGGAAGGACGGAGGGATGTTACCACCCAAAGGACACGGTCACCATATCAGCGGCAAACAAGAGTATCGGCACCGGAAGAGGAAGAACGGTTATACATGGATGTACCGTCAGCCCTGAGGAATATCAAAACCTTCGATGGGAACGACCCTACGAAGCTTGAAGGGTTCATGCTATCCTGCGAAGCGGTCTGGGGTATGGTTCACCCTCGACAACGATCAGACCTCCTTGCACTCATACGGAGTAGCAAATTAGACGCGAGAGATGCGTCACAAAACTGTCATCACTCTGGGCGATCTACGTACGGAATTGGAAGCATTGTACGGGAAACGTGAGTCACTCGCCTCTTTGCAATACCAGTTTTGTACCCTACGACAAGATACGAAGGAGAATGTCTCCACATACGCTACACGGGTCGAAACACTGACAGTAGAGGTGATCGAGAAATTATGCGAGGGAATCGACTCGCGTGGGGCTCGTTACATCGGAGAAGCCACACGGAAAAGCGCCCAAATGAATTTTTAAAACGGGTTGAAAAAGGAGATTCAAACAATCGAACGATCACGCAATTATCAGAGTCTGCACGACTCCATCGTAGGGGCCATTGAAGTCGAAAAGATGACTACAGGACATCAGGGTACGCCCAGCAATGGGGGAAATAAATCACGACCGCCACAAGGCGCGACTGGAGAAGCCGATCGCACATGCTTCACGTGCGGTAAGTCAGGACATTTGACGAAAGACTGCACAGCCCCCGTCAATCCGGACGACATTGCCTCCCGCTACCGGCACAACAAGACGTAAACGTCGTCAACGTAGCATGCCACTACTGCAAAAAGATCGGGCACTTGATGAAGGACTGCCGGGCACGTATACGGGCGGAGGAAACGAAAAACAAAAATAACGGGCAGCAACCAGCACAAACGGAAGAAACGCCCACGCAGCCGATACGTGAAGGGACAGTAGGGGCATACCGCGTAAATACACTCACGGCAACGGATGGGCCCATAAGGAAGGCCTACATCTACACTTTGGAATTATCCAAACCGATAGAAATCCAGAGGATTGGCGACGAAGAGGAATCCGTCATCAGGAAGATCGACGAAGAGCACAGAGCTGCTAACGAAGTATCCGCCATCCAGGGGATCGGCGATGAAGAGAGACCCGCCAACTTGAGAGTTGACGAACGACACCGAGATGTCGAAGTGAAATCCGTCAATCCACGAATTGGCGAAGAGCCGGTACGGCTGGGAAAACCCCGTCAATCTGAGAATCGACGAAGAGCCCGAGCGGCTGGAAAACAAATTGAGAATTCGGCAGACACACATGTGAAGAGGGAATACCGCCATCGCAAGGATCTGCGAAGAATCAGACGCCGCCAGGATCGACGAACGAGAGCCTGGCAACGGCAAGAGAACAACGGCACCGAGGGAAACACGCCTTGGTACAAGTGTACCGTCGACGTACCCACGTAGAAGGATCGGAAAAAAAATTGGAACGGTCACTGGATTCGATAAGGCTTCACAGCAAAGGAAAAAAAAGAAGAAAAAAATATGTATATATACTGAAATTCGCATAATACACGAAAAAAGGGTTACTTTCGAAAATTTCCGGGGGACGAAATTTATTATCGGAAAAGTAACAGCCGTGCTGTAACATAAAATCAAGATCAAGGCATGCTTCGGGTCATCAACCGACCCACAGTCACACTCAAGGAGCTAGCGTCAGCAGAAGAGCAGCACACAGCACTCGCCGTCGTGACTCGCCAAATAAATGCGGAATCGGAACGTTAAGTCAGGGCATGGACGTTTCACGCCTCACACAGGAGGAAGAAAACTCGCTTCACGAATCATGCGAGGAGTTCAATGGATCGACGAGCTCGACACAGCATTAACGGCGACAACAGGCAACATAGATTCAGCCGGAAGGAAACGGCCAGACGCAGAAATCGGGTGGTGCAACAACCGCAGGGGCAAGAATAAATGCCGCAACTAGGCACATGTTTGAGACTTCGCCTAAAGTAATCGTGCTAAATTTTGTTGTAGAATTGTGTGTAAAACTTAATTAACCGGTAAACCGGCACACTAATAGATAATAGATGAGCAATACACGGGGTACGAGAATCGTAAAAATAAAGCTCGCCGGAGACGAGCGAAAAGAAATCAGATTTCTTTTCTTTTTAGGGGGGAGAGATGTTGTACCCCGGGTATTTCAATACCTCGATTATTAAGGCAAGGTCATTGCACCGGAATCGAGGTATGCAGCTGCAGGCAACGACCGCGCGTCGTTGCGAAATAATAACGAAATCCACCGTACATTCGAGTCAGCATTTAGGCAAACGCGTGTAACTTGACACCTAACGCAGCATTTAGGCAATCGCGAGCGACTCGGCAAGTAACGCATCAGCTCAGGAATTGCTGAGTCAGCTATTGGGAAATTATTGACGATATTGTATTCTACCCGGAAACGAGAATTGTTTAAACAATTAGCAATCTGACGAAATATCTGACATCGACTAAAATTAAGCTGACGTGCCTGCTCTCCCATCCATATATAGGGAACCGAGAGCAGGCACCCACTAGTCTCTTCGGAACTCCTGATTCTGTACGGTTGGTTACGCTTTGCTTGTTACGTTTTGTTGGTTACGTTTTGTTAGTTACATTACGATTCACGTAACAATTACTTGTGCAAGGGCACGCAATTCGGTAGTAAGTGATACTACTAGTTCGGACAAGTTCTTCCACGGGAAGACCACTGTACAAGGTGTACTCGATACGATTGGTAATAAACTCTAATTAACGAAGATTTCTGTAACAGACTCTAATAAACATTGTCGTAATAAACTATTTGGAAGATTTCTCTAATAAACTATAATAAATAGTAAATCGTGCGATTATAATTCTCTTGGGTTCTAACCCTTAACTGGATAAATCCCGAATCATAAGAGCTAACGGCTCTCCCGCAAAACCCAGAGTAGCTAACTGAGTTTCTGCGGATATAACAATTTTTTCGACCCTTAAGATGTTAAAGTAATTGGAAAATGTTCTACAACCTTCTGCAAGCTTGACAAAGCACTTCGTCGGGCTCGCGCAGAATGTTTTGTGCCAGTATTTCTTGTTTGAATAAACAATTGTCTTTTAAATTTCGGTCGATGGGATGGTTGTGTGTGCCAATCCGTGTGGTAACTTCCCGTTCGGTCAGGTAAACCGTCGCATCGCACTGTGTGTCCGTTGTACGACTCGCACACCGATAATATTTATGGGGCGTATCTGTGTAGCGCGTCTCGAGGTGATAGGCTTCGAGGCGATGAAAGTAGAGGTGTGAACCAGGTCACAGTCCCGGAAGTTCTTCCATCTAGGATGGTTAAAGACCAATATAATTTAGTTGAACATTTTTAATCATCGCGCACGAAAAAAAGGAACAGCAAAACTTGAATACAATTTTGTATACATCTCCCCCAACGAGGTTAATAATTATTGTTCATTCCCGTCGAGGTAAATCAGTTACTATTAAAACATGAAAATGTCACGGTGCCAATCGTAATTTTTACTGATATGGCCGTAAACATTTTCTGAATTTTCAGACACAAGACGTAGCTGTACAGGTCATACCAATAAATATAAGTAATCATTTATTCGGTGCGAATTGCACGAAAAGTGCAAACAGGCTAACGGAAAAATTATTTCAGTTCTAGATTTTAACAGGCGAGTCGGAAGACAAATCACGAAACAAACCATTTTATAACTATTACAGAATAAAATCGCTACTTATCACGTTGAACTTTCATGACACCGATGCCTCTCCCTCTCTGATCTGTTGAAATCTCACTATGTATTCTTCTGCGATGTAAAAAATATTCGGAAATGTCAACTGGATCGGCTTGCCTCTTCAACTGTCACTGGTGGAGGATAATTGAAAATGTCATATCGACCTTCTGCGCTACACAGCTGCGAGAAATTACGTCGCAAACCACGTTTTAGAGAACACATACTGCGACCGCCAACTTTTCCTCAAGCTCCAACAAGATATTGTTCGGCCACCAACGGCGTGCCTCTCGACCGTGTGAATTATTTTCTATGGGCGCCAGCCGATTACCAATTAATGGGCACGGTCGGTACCGATGTTGTTAAAAAGCACGCGCTCTCACTGCTCCGGCAGCTGCAGCTAGGCGAGGGTAGAGGGGTGTGGGCGGTGAAAATCTGCTCCTCCAAAAATATCAAATGCGGAAAATAGTCGGCCGAAGCCACCCGATTTATTACAATTTAATACAATGGAAAAAACCGCGTACAAAATCAGTCCCTTCTAAATTCGCCCCAGCTACTCAGTTCACCGGTTTGAATTTTCCTACGCGTTACAGAGATCCTGGCCCGGGAAAAAATAGTAATAAAAATTCGTACAATAAATTTCGAAGAAGATACGGTACCGGAAGAAGTCCGGAATATCTAATGACGGGCCAGTCCTATTCTTCCCTACTAAATCTCGCACTCGTAAAATGGACGGACTGTACCGCTGTCCGATCGTCGTCGTCGCGCGAAGGGCGATGTTTCGTCGCGCACACACACACAGAATCCCGGCGTGCAGGCTGGGCCTCGCGATCGCTTTTGGAGCGGTACCACCCGAGACCCGAAAATTCGCAATGTCCAACGAACTGACAATCGAACAAACAAAGAAAACGAAACACTAACGACGGCGGTCTCGAGACCCGTGTATTTTCCGCGATGCTTTTTCGACGTCCTCGGCCGCGAAAGAAAAGCCTACGTTTTCACCCGCGCGAGCTCGAAACCTACACGCCACGCCAAACACACACGCACTCTCCTCTGCTCTACACAAATTGCGCGCAGGCGATCTCTCCGATGTTACGGTACCGGTGCGGCGTGAGGCCGTCCAATTCCCGGCGCTTATGATCCCCGAATGACAAAATAAGAAAAGAGACAGAAAGATTTTTCCCCGAGAAGTAATGAAAAGAAGCACAAATTATGATCGACGGAAACATAAGCTTGTTTTGCCCGGGACGGAACTCCACGCCGCGATCGAGTCGCGGGCACGCTCGATATATTGCGCGCAAAACCGTTGATAGGCCGCGTGTCCGACAAGTTACTCTGAAAATCAGAAGTCTTACCGCAAGAGATGGTGGTGACGGAAATTCTCCTTGCCGGTACCGATTTCCTCCGTCCTTCCAAGGTAACGCGGTCACGGATAATCCGCCGAACGGCCTGGTCAGAGACTTCTCCGCCTCGCACAGCGAAACCCTTCGTAAACTCACACGCGAAATCCCACGAAAAATTATACTCGGCGAGCACACGCAACTTATCACCGTCGCTTCACAGAAGAGAGTCCCCATCCTAATTTTCGGAGTCGTGCTCGCCGCCTCGCTCGCGTTCTCTCTCGCTCCCCACTTTTCCCGATTTCTGTCCGGTGTCCGGTACCTGGCGCCTCTCCCGATAAGGCCTACCTCGCGTAACTAATTTGTCGCGCGCGACCTATATTTGAATTCGTCGCTTATCGGCTAAATGTACGGCGCGTCGAAGTTCGGCATCTCTTGTAGATCCAGCGGTACCGGAGGTCCTCGTTGCCTGCATCCATCAAGCTGCGACTAACGGAAATCCTGCGCCCAGGACGGTGCAGGGGTAGACAGAAAGCCAATGCGTAAGCGTGCAAGCGGGCGAAAGAGTTAAAACCATGCCGTCGACAGTCCGTAGGGATGATCAGCTCAGCTCCAGGTGGTCCCAAAAAACAATAAAACTAAATTCCTGGGGAATTAATATTTTGCCTCTACAACAGTTTTGCCCTTGAGATCGCCTGGGACTCCCAGCGACATGATAGGTCCCGTGTGCTCGCCAAATCCCGTAGTTCACGAGGATCTGGGACGCGACCGAAAAAAAAAACCGCGTCACAATACATACATTCAATACTCATATTCGCATATTATCATGGTTCTCATATTGCCTCCTATATTGTCCACAAGTGGGTAAAGTCAGGCATTTTTATTTATTTATTTTTTTTTATGAAGGCACGAATAAGGGCGAGAATCCTTATAGATTTTACATCTCAGAACCTCAAATAATAAAAGGTAGATAGATGGATTCGTTTATTTCGTGTTCTGAGTGTTATATCCGCAGAAACTCAGTTAGCTACTCTGGGTTTTGCGGGAGAGCCGTTAGCTCTTATAATTCGGGAATTATCCAGTTAAGGGTTGGAACCCAAGAGAATTATAATCGCACGATTTATTATTTATTACAGTTTATTAGAGAAATCTTCCAAATAGTTTATTACGACAATGTTTATTAGAGTCTATTACAGAAATCTTCGTTAATTAGAGTTTATTACCAATCGTATCGAGTACACCTTGTACAGTGGTCTTCCCGTGGAAGAACTTGTCCGAACTATTAGTATCACTTACTACCGAATTGCGTGCCCTTGCACAAGTAATTGTCACGTGAATCGTAATGTAACTAACAAAACGTAACCAACAAAACGTAACAAGCAAAACGTAACCAACCGTACAGAATCAGGTGTTCCGAAGAGACTGTTGGGTGCCTGCTCTCAGTCCCCTATATATGGATGGGAGAGCAGGCACGTCAGCTTAATTTTGTCTGTGTCAGATATTTCGTCAGATTGCTAATTGTTTAAACAATTCTCGTTTCCGGGTAGAATACAATATGGACGATAATTTCTCAGCAATTCCTGGGCTGATGCGTTACTTGCCGAGTCGCTCGCGATTGCCTAAATGCTGCGTTAGGTGTCAAGTTACACGCGTTTGCCTAAATGCTGACTCGACTGTACGGTGGATTTCGTTATTATTTCGCAACGACGCGCGGTCGTCGCCTGCAGCTGCATACCTCGATTCCGGTGCAATGACCTTGCCTTAATAATCGAGGTATTGAAATACCCGGCGTACAACATGAGGCATGAGCTCGCTAAGAACACCGTGCATCAAGATACAAAACATAAAGCAAAAGAATACAAGGAAGATAGAATAAATATTAAAAAAACGCAAAGTATAAAGATACACGAATACAAGAATACAAGATTACAAGAATACAAGAATATAAGAATATAAGAATATAAGACATGGTGAATAAATGGTATTTGGCGTGTTCAACGACCAAGTTAGCTAACCGATCGTACATTCCTTTTTTGCTTCATCATAGAGGAAAGTTGGTTCTTATGGGAACTGTTTGTTTGTTCATTTTGGAGTTAAAAAAATACTCTATCATGACACAGTTGCTCTACCCTATTCTGTACAATAATTGATACTTAAACCATATATTTCATCTATACAAAGTGAAAATTCAATATATACTAATTTACATGGAGTTGCGTATAATCGTCTGACGTGTGGTGTCGAGTTTTCCCCCATGAAAATAATTATATGTTAAAATATATGCATAAATATATCTTAAATATATTTTACATATATTACATATATGTCGCCGAAAAGTTGTATAAATCCAATATACAACCTTCATATGACATGATATAAGTTGCATATATTTAAACATGTATGTGTACATATATGTGTGATACATTGTCCTTGTAAATGAAATACAACTTTTATATATGAAAAATTTACCAATGTGTATTCCTGTTGTATGTCATTTACATATCAAATTAAAAGGAAGTACATTTTATGTATATAAATATCAGAAGCAATATATCTAAAACTTATATTTACAAAGTATGTGTACTACCTATATTTAATTTTTATATGCGGCTATATAAACCGTATATATTTAACTATATATGTTCAATACATGACTCATACAAATCAAATATAGTTTTAATCTTGCTAATATGTATATGCGTATATATGTCTATTACATTTAATTTATAGAGTTTATTGAAAAAAAATATATTTCAATATTATCGACGACGTAATGCAACAGGGCGAACCGGATATACTTATACCACAGCCGGTATGCGCTTGTGGAATTAGGCCATCGGTATGTTATCATGACATCAATATATCGTCCAATTAAAATCAGAAGAACACATTTTTTATGTATAAGCATGTGAAATAGGCCTTTCTGGCTTCGGTCACGCGATAATATATGACCGATTTCTCTGGAAGGAGTAGCGTTTACACAATCAAGCCTCACGCACTTTTTAAAGAACTAGGGGAATCACACGCGCTATCGCGCGTGAGCAAAGGTTTGTTAGCGCCGCAGCGCTCATTTCAGAGCGCTCGCGCGCTTATGGCGTCCGAGCTCGGTTGTCACCGCCAACCAATCATGGCACGAATAAAAGTCAAACAATGGGTGCGATATCTTCGACTGGTCATTATCGAACAATCTGTATTTTTAGCGTGACACGCCAACTTTTTATAGGCTGGTGCGGATGCTGGAACTTTAGAGAATTTCTGATGTATCCATATAAATAATATAGCGAAACACTTCAGATGTTATGAATATATACATAAGTGATGAGATACATATACAGAAATCCCTGCTGAGAGACTACGTGTATGATTTAATGAAAATAGTTTATCGATTTCATTTTGGTGTATGCGGGCTATTTTTGTATTTACGATGCTCATTCAAGTGTACATAGTCAGACACTCAAGTTAGTTTGGGGTTGACAGTGAATATTAATTACTCTGTAATTCAAGTTATGTACGAATGTTTGTTGATGTTTCAAGCATATAGCCAAGTAATGCATGACACATGCATAATAATTTTCTGCCAATGCCAATATCAGGTTCGCTCAGTGTGGATATTGAATATCCGGAATACTATAAAACAATAGAATACACGTGCCAGATGCAGGGGCGGATTATGAAAATTGGCGCTCTACGCCCGATTAAAATTGCGCCCCCCCCCCTCCTCGCTCGGCCGTCCGAACAATGATCAAAAAACAAATATACAAATTGAAGACATAGCGGGAGAGTGTGAGGTGCCCACTCGCTTGCGGATCGCGACATCGTGCGGCGCCCCCCGCGATCGCGGGTGCCCTAGGCCTGGGCCTAGCGGGCCTAGTCTATAAGCCACCCCTGGCCAGATGAATAAAATAATCTTTAATGGGTTCTGTATATTTTTACAAATTAACATAAACAATTTCGTTCATGGTACATCGTTATATATTAAAGATAGAGATTCTTATGTTAAAGTCCGTATGAGAATAATCTTACGTCAATAATTCGTAGTGGTTTGGGTGCACGCAGGCAAGCAAGATCGAATCACTACTTATTTCGATCAGCGTTACTTTCTCTTCAATTAACGAAGTACTTATGGCCGCTAAGTTATCTTCACGTTTTGTTAACATTATTAAATGTTTTAAGCGTCTATCTTGTATAAACGAGGTGTTATTCTTTTCAAAATATTTGCCGATTGCAAACGGGCAAAGACAGTTATCAATTCTTATAACTAAAAATTCGTTTATTTCGAATATCTCTTGATTGTGCAGAAGTACGCAATAATTCGATCTCTTTTGGAATCTCGAATATTGCTGGCAATGGAAAAGTTCATTGTTTATAAGTGCTCTTTTGTAGCCTTGAACAATTGAATGTTCGTCGATCTTTATATGAATCCGTTGTAAGGCCAGATATTGATTACGAGGTAACTCACGATAAAAAGACGCAGCACCCAACATACCAGCATTTTCGATAACTAGAGTGGGCTTACCTTGTGTTTGCTTATTCATTATCCTATCTAGGTAGACTTTCTGATCTTCTGTCATCAACTCCGAACATAAATTATACAGTCTATCTACGACACACTTTAGTCGAAATGTATCGCAGATTTGAAGAGCGATACCATTTGAGCTTTTGACAAAACTGAGCAAATCCTGATTCGCATTTTCATAGGGAAACGCGCTATGTGTCCATAATGGCCCCCAGTTCGATACACTGTCCGGTAAATGTGCCAGTAAATGTACGTAAAGGATACATATTCTCGACCATATAACTCTTCAACCCCGTGAATGAATTCAATGAAGCATTTTCGAGAAAATTCAATTTCGCTTGGCATTACTGAAATTTGCAACAGAAGCGAAACACCATCCACAAGTGAAGCCCAATGTCTTACATATTTTCGCGGAAAAAAGCTATCAATGTCGGCAGGCTGTAAAACAATAGAAAAATGGCCCATTCGTGAGCCTTCCAGTGTATGCGGTCTGAAATTTTACGCGGCGTTCTCGACATTTCTAAAGTCTGTTGATACGACAATAAATACGAATCTACACTTTTCTCATGGTGGCCAAAATAGAACTCTTTGTCATGATTGGCGGAATCAAACCACATTTTACTAAACTGTCTGCAAACGCCCAAAGCAACGCAATGCATCCAGTCGACGTCCAAAGAATGAATAATATAAAAATGTGGGATTTCACATAGAATCGATGGACCCTTTTTCTTTGCTTCGAGCATGTTCTAATGTTTTATTATGCGTTCGCAAGCCTTCGCCGTAAGGGATGCCCTCTTCATCCAAAGGATATACACGTGCTGTTCCTCTACCCTTAGCTATAGTTTCTCCAGGGTGAAGACACAGGCCACAGCCATATTCTCCGTTAAATTGATGGGTGTTCCTTAGTTGAGGTCTTGCAACCGAATCACACACGCCAATAAGTATTAAACACTTTTTTGTGTAAATTGAGCCTTCGAATTCGTAACTAAATCCTTCCGTGTACAAATGTTTGCTTTCAGTAACAAATGGTTTCAAGTATTCATTTATATTTGGCTTTCCCGATCCGAACCATAGACTACACAAGATTACGTTACTTCTTCTCTTTTTCGGCTCTAATTTATTTATCGTACATGTGATCGGATGAATCGAGAAATTCGAGCTGTCGAAAATCGGTGCTCCATCGACGCTAAAAGTTACACTTATCATATCACCGTTAACCTTTCGTGTGTATAGTTTTCCATCAGTAATATCTTCGATTCCATATTCGCAAACCTTTTGTCTGTTTTGTAGACATTGAGTATGTGCATCGCTTGTCTCAAATACTTCTTTTAACTGCTGTTGCAGCGAGATATATATGAAAATATTGTGAGAGTCAATATTTTTTTAATATCAATATCGGCAGCTTTCGCAATGAATCTGACGCAATATTGGATCAGAAGCTATACCGAGATACAATTTACATTTGGGACATAAGTGATGCACTGTCATGCATGTAGAAAAATCTTCAATAGTTTTCTTCCAAAAATATTTTGAAGACTGTTTCATCAATGATCCGGACATGACGCAGTGAAGTTCTGCAACGTCTTCTGTCGCAGCGTAGGTCAGGCTATGACGCAACTTCGTTGCCAATATTAATAATGTTTGAATGAGAATCTCGTCAGCATAGAACTGCGTTTGGGTTGATACTTCGTCACGACAATCTTTGTTCACATCTTCCAAACTTGAGGTACTATGAGCATCATGGATGGAAGCTTCATAACAGGGCTGAATGCTCTCGACAGCGTTTTCCTAGAAAAAGATATTTAAATATTATACTATTTTTAAACTTTTAAATAAATACGCTGTGGTTACGGAATAAAGTGGACAGAGAAAAGAACGGGTTTCGTATCACAGGATAATTTACTAAATGATTGTATGAATATACAAAATTTTTATGGAGAAATCTGACCCATTCACATGTACTCACCGCATTATTTCCGTCAAGAGTCTTGTTAGAACTAATCGACGAGGTCGATGATTCAACTGGAGTAGGTTGCAGCTCATTTGGTTCACGCAAATGGTGTCCCTTTAACGAAAAATATGAAATGTTTATTGTATCTTACGGCAGCGGAATCATTACTGCGTTTTTTTATTTCACATAAGCCGGTTTTCATTAAGTGAATTCAAAAGGAACAATTGTTCGTTGCAATTGTGAAAGCTAGTACGGTATAGAAGTTAAATACTTAAATTCAAAAAAATGATATTTCTGCATATTCCTTTTTGATAAAAATATGAAAACGATTTTAAAATACGCTGTTGGGTATTTAATATATATATTATTGGGTCCGTAAAATTTGGAAAATTTTTTCTATACTTCTTAATAAAGTTTCAAAGTTTCGAAACATTTTTGGTATGAGGAATTTAGATCGCTGCATTTTTTACGAGTTTCCTATACATTAGTTGCATAAGACATTTGAATTGGACCTTTCAGACAAGTTGGTAAACACATTGATTTCACTGTGCTGGGATATGTAGTTATTGTTGATATCGACACGCTGTTATGCTTTCTCTTAATCATCTTCTACGTAGTACTTTAAGTATAGTAAATACTCCACCCTGGGATATTTTATAATTGATAAAAATTTATAAAAAATTGTATTACGTTGCATAAGGAACATTTTTCAGTTGCTGTACCATTCTTCTATATTCTGATTTATCATATCACCAAATCAAATAAAGCCTTCGATTGAATACTTTTGAATGCTTTTAAGATGCCATGTTTTGAGCCTGGCACCATTTATCTTATCGATTTTTATAACGAAAACTTCGACGCATGCTCTTTGTTCACATCTCCAAAACTTGAGTAAACACATGGTCGAAAGAATTAAAATGCAAACTTGTTCTATGCAGCATTTTAACCCATTGAATATTGTACACTGCGATATGAGGTCATTAGGAAAATTTTATACGACGTAGTATATGGAACAAAATTGAATTGCCATGCTGTGACTATTACAATTTATCATATTGACAGATATAAAGAAACCACTGATTAAACACTTTTCAACACTTTCAAGATGCCACGATGTGATAGAATGAAGGCTTATCACTAACTAAACAAATGATCATAAGAATCTCGAGGTTCGTAGCAAATTTGTTATTATCATAGTCACATTTTTAGAAAAAGTTACATTTTTCCTGCTGTTAGTGGGATAATTCAGTTTTTAACTTTTTTTTCTCATACTTACAGTATTTAGACCATTGTCAGATTCTTCTTCATTCAGTAGCGTAGTTCGATACGATGCGGATTTCTTATTCGAATTTCTGCGAAAAAATTAACAACATCAAGATCTAATGATGTTATTAATAAGATCGGAATTTTAATTTCACTATACCTCTTTTTCTTCATCTTCGTAATCCACGATTGTTTTGTACTGCGAGGAATCATAGTGCAACTGCCATGTTGGTTATATTTCTTGTACGAACCTCTCTTTTTTTCACCGGTACGTCGATGTTTTCAACAGAATGATCCATTGCAAATTGAATTTATACGATCCAGCAGGCTAACGTCGATTATTCAGTATGCAGTCTCATAATAAATATGATTGTTTGGCAAGACACCGGATTCAGATGAGCATTGAACACTAACCCCAAGAGAGTACACAACAATGCTCACACCTTTGAAAAACTTAGTATCGCTTATCATTCGGAACGATTCACAGAGCACCAAAAAAGCTGTGATTGGTCGGCACTATTTCGTATTTCTCTGTTCCGTCTGTTGGCGTGGTAGAAGTGCTGCCCGTAACGAAGGTGACGCATGCGTAGTGGACGATAATTACGCCATATCGAGTATGCCATTGGCTGCATCGTTATCGCGATTTAATTTTCATGGCGTCGTACTAGTGTATTATTCACTTGACGAAAATCGGCACACTGAGATCGGTTGACTTTTTTCGAATTCCGATCAAGATTAAAAGCTTGCATCGTCGATTCAAAGTTGCAGAAAATTCATCGTGAGACTCGTATATTCTATCTTAAGAATATTCAGATACACCGAAAGCTCTTTAATTCTCGCTAGTTTTCGTCGAAATATTTTCCGTCGTCATAACCTTCGTCCAGCGGTAAGTGTTGAAACCATATTTTTATGTTTCTGTAACACATTTACATCGTACTTATTTCTTATCACATAGTGTCAACCTGCCATAGTGCCATTCTTCGAATTCATGTTGTTTTCTTGTAGAGTATTTGAAATTATGGATTAGATGCACCAAGCACCCAGTTTTTTTCATTGGACTTGAGTTCGTGCATCGATCTTTTCGATTAGATCATTCAGTTAGGCTAAGGAAGGCTCCAGGTATAGAAAATCACTGGAACTCAGTGACCTATCTGGTATTACGCAATTAATAAAATCTTACAATTTTTTTTATAGTGGTGAAGTTACGTAGTGAAGATCATACGTATGAAGTATTGTAGTGAAAGAACATGTTAATATCAAACATGTTCTTTGTTAGCAAATTTATCATTGCTACATATCAATAATCTTACATTTTCGAGGTGTGAGGTACTCACCGATATGGTGCACTGCCAAAATGTTTGCTATCTAATATTTATCTTGTATCTTGTGAGAATTCAACATTGCTACGTATAATTAATTTCGCATTTTTTGAAAACTGTTCCTCGATGAATCTTAGAGATATGAGACACTGACCAATATGGCACTGCACGTTGTAAAAATGTTGAAATATTTTTTTATCGAAGTAAAGTTTGATGAAGTTATTTTATTTGTTATCAAATTTGCTAAGAGTAAATGCTATTACTCTTGTAATTTCTGAAAGCTGTCGTTAGATGATTTTTTTTGCATCTGATGGGGTTACACAGCTTAACACTGTCAGAACAATGCACTTGCAAAATCATATCATTTGTTATCGAAGCGAATGTTCATAAAGTCTTTTGTAATTTCAGGACACTGTGGGTAGATAAAGTGATAGAACATCTTAATGTATGTTATATATTTAATTTTTTGTGATCAAACTGTTATTGTTTATAATACATATATACTTCTAATGCTAATATTCGTTTCATAAGGGTATTTGAAAGTTTCACAAGAAAAGAAAAGTTACATGTAATAACAATGCTATTAATTTTACAGCGTCATCATTCCCGATTGAAATGAAATCGCCAAACCTTAACAAAAAAATATTTTCGTCCAAGTCAGAATAAGCATATTAAATATAGTTCTAATTGAGATGAGATTGTTTTTTTGTAATTGAAATAAATCTTTTTATCGAATCCGATATTTTTTTAATTTGTTCCATGCTGTGAAGTCGCGTGACAATTACTGATCCGGTCAAGTGCTGTTTGTGGCGAAGGATAGCGGGATTCAGTTGTGAACTTTAAATGACACTGGATCGATATGGCGAACTCTGGGTGAGACAACCGTATACTTAATGAATATACTGACGTTTATAGTTACGTTCCCTAAAGAACTAATTGATATATAATTGTTTGTATAGAGCTTCCAAGCTTCTGGCTTTAATCAAGTGGATTGGAGGAGACGACGACAAGAAATATACCTCGGGGATACCGATTCAATGGATTCGAGATTTTAATTACGAAAATGTCCAGTCTGAAGACTATGAAAAAAAGCCATATGTCATTGAGTGGCATAACTCCGTGAAGAAGCCGCTAGGTGGTTGGGACTGTTATGACGGTTACGTAATAGCAGTGTCCGGTAAGTATCTACATATTATTGTAACGAAAAATTTCGAGATAGGGGGATTTTCGAGAAGTGGAATCATTCTCGGCAGAAGACTTCGTCCAGCTTTAAATGAAAGTTCCTCTTATTTTTTTCTGTTAATTTAATGGATAATTTACATGTTGTCAATTTCTTTAAATTTTCGGACGTTTCAATGCCGTGTGATCGTGTTTTTACACAATTAAGGTACACAGCGTCCGATAATGTATCCATTGGAAAGAAATTACGTTATTGCATAACTATTTAATATAAGAATTCAAAGTTCTTTTGCCGCTCCAAACCGACAAATTATTGGAAGATGATCAAATATTAATTAATTACTTTAACACCGATAGGATGGCACATTTCGGGATCAATACAACTTATATGTCAGTAAATATACTGGAAAATACGTATAATTATTTGTTATAAAACAAATACTATAAAAATACTTTTAAATAACCGTCAATTAATTATTATTCGTTTATTATAAATTAATTATCGATGCATAATTTTTTAATGAATTTTACTCAGTAAAGGTAATGCGTACTTTCTGAATCCATCGTACTATCGAAGAAGCCTCCCCTCTTCTAGCAAGCTACAGTCTGGATTTTATTTGGATATTGCGTTTATACCTCCATAAAACCTCCATAAAATTCCTTTACTGCTTACCAAAAATCAGCTTGAAATATATTATTTTTAAATTGCATCTTATGTCTAATAGAGCCTTCGCGCTATTCTCGACAAGCAGTTGAGAATGCTCGATGGACTCGAGAGCCCACGAAAAGTTTTGGATCAATCCAAGGAGCAGGTTGTTGAGCACGTTGTTATAAAAGTTAGTAGATATATTAGCAATAAATATGAAATGCGATCGCCGCATTTAATTCGTCGTAATATATGAATTTCACACTAAAACACTCTTTCACAGAAGAACCCTAAAACGACGTGCCAGAGTTCTAAGGCAGGTTCATCTACTATGAAAGATGATTTTCATAATACTGCTGCTTGTTCCACTGCTAAAAAATCTGACAACTTATCGCCACGAAAATTGTCAGTAACCGAAAAAAATAAAGCAAAAACGGAGATAGTTAACGATCTCTCCAGCTCGGAATCTGAAAATGACGACGGTATCCCTGACGGCATGTCGGGAATCGGTGATCTTAACAAAACCTGCGACTCAGCTGAAAATATAAAAAAGGTAGTCATCTAAATAATCGAAAATGAACCTAATAGTTCTCGCCAATGTTTCACGTTCTTCGCTTTTTTTTTTATTTTACGTTCCTCAATTGTTTCTTTTATCATGAAAATAATACATATCTGAAATCTCTTGTCTG
This sequence comes from Stenichneumon culpator, assembly GCA_964017025.1. Lineage (NCBI taxonomy): Eukaryota > Metazoa > Arthropoda > Insecta > Hymenoptera > Ichneumonidae > Stenichneumon > Stenichneumon culpator. The sequence goes on from OZ024771.1 coordinate 11,485,467, forward strand.
CTGCCGTCAGTCTCGAATGGAAGATAAAGAAAACAATGAAAAGAAGGGAAGGGGCAAACGGAGAAAGCTTAATTTGACGAAATCCTCTGAGATTCAGGATCAGGAAAAATCAGATACGGAATTGACGGATACTACGGAACTAGGGAAACAACCCAAGATGTATAAAATTATGCTGAAAGGTATAATCTATTTATAATTACCTATTATATCGATTTTTTCATAACATGATAAACACTTGATTAGTAACTGCTCAATCACCTAAGCTTTTGCAGTAGTAGGCAATTGAAGTGGAACACGGTTTTTTCGGCGATTTTAGCGAAAGTTGGACCCTTTCACGTACACTTTCGCCAAAATAACCTTGTTCCACTTCAATTGCCTACTACTGTATGTGCTAAGTCTTTTATGTGCAACAGCCGGCCAATCTAAAGCATATCTTTTCGAAAATAACTTTCTTGTCATACAAATAGGATCCTGGAAAGAGCGATTACAGAAGTTCATGCATATACCGTCAATTGTTTTAAATGTAAAAATCATGTCATCATTAAGCGACCAGTCTATACTTACATTTCATAATAATAATGTTTATGCGAAATTATAGAGTCCATACTAACATCACTCTCCTTACAATCACACCGCTCTGTATGTTCACTCGATAGATAATAATTAGGTAATATAAACATACACATCAAAAACATTCGGTAACTTATATAGCAAAATACCGTGCGAAATTTCTAATATAAAGTAATAAAGTATGAAACTTCTGTTTATACGACATCGTATATTTATTGAACATTTAATAACTTTGTTTATTATGCATTCGGATTTATATTTTTTCCGTTGACACCTATCCAAAATTACAGAAAACCAGAAGCTTAACAACAAACTAGACACAGTTTGCAAGCAACTGGAGAAACGAAGTAAGCGACAATTCCGAGATAAAAGTTCCTCGAGCAGTTCTTCTAACGTCTCAAGCGATGATGAACCGAAGGTGTATAAAATATAATTAAATTTGATTATAAAGTGATTATTACATGGCTAGTTTAGCTTCAACCCTGCTTACGTTAACTACAAATTGATCTATTTAAAAAAAAAACATGTATCGTCGTTTCTTGTTACGAAATAAAACTGTTTGAGATATATCTGACCGTTATTGATATTTTACCTACAATGCAAGATTCTTTTCATTAGTTATATGCAAGTATAGATAGCTAACATGGTGAATGTACTACCGATATAACAACGAATATATTTGTGATGCATCTACCGATATAATCGAATTTCACGTTACATATATATTCGTTTACATCTTAAATACACACAGTTTATATAGCGTATATACAACCATTATAATTCGAATAGATTTATGATGTGTATGTCCGATTATTAGATTTTGTAACAATATTTCCCCGTAAAAAGGGCGAAATTTGTCAATAATCTGGGGGACTGAAAATGGGGCCAAAATCGTGCAACGGGACGGGAAAGGGGGGGGGGGTCGAACAAAATAATAATTCTCGGAGGGAACAATAATAACAGTCGTTTTAATAATGCAAAAGAAGAACAAAAATATAAACTTGAAGGGCGGAAAAATAATACAAAGGTTGCGGGAATGATCGATAATAATAACAAAAACGGTAAAGAAATGGTAACGAAAAATGACAACTAATCAATCTAAAATAATTGCAGGAAAACGGGGTGTTATATCCGCAGAAACTCAGTTAGCTACTCTAGGTTTTGCGGGAGAGCCATTAGCTCTTATGATTCGGGATTTATCCAGTTAGGGGTTAGAACCCAAGAGAATTATAATCGCACGATTTATGATTTATTATAGTTTATTAGAGAAATCTTCCAAATAGTTTATTACAACAATGTTCATTAAAGTTTATTACAGAAATCTTCCAAATTAGAGTTTATTACCAATCGTATCGAGTACACCTTGTACAGTGGTCTTCCCGTGGAAGAACTTGTCCGAACTAGTAGTATCACTTACTACCGAATTGCGTGCCCTTGCACAAGTAATTGTTACGTGAATCGTAATGTAACTAACAAAACGTAACCAACAAAACGTAACAAGCAAAACGTAACCAACAAAACGTAACAAGCAAAACGTAACCAACAAAACGTAACAAGCAAAACGTAACCAGCAAAACGTAAGCAACCGTACAGAATCAGGAGTTCCGAAGAGACTAGTGGGTGCCTGCTCTCGGTTCTTTATATATGGATGGAAGAGCAGGCACGTTAGCTTAATTTTAGTCGATGTCAGATATTTCGTCAGATTGCTAATTGTTTAAACAATTCTCGTTTCCGGGTAGAATACAATATCGTCAATAATTTCCCAATAGCTGACTCAGCAATTTCTGAACTGATGCATTACTTGCCGAGTCGCTCGCGATTGCCTAAATGCTGCGTTAGGTGTCAAGTTACACGCGTTTGCCTAAATGCTGACTCGACTGTACGGTGGATTTCGTTATTATTTCGCAACGACGCGCGGTCGTCGCCTGCAGCTGCATACCTCGATTCCGGTGCAATGACCTTGCCTTAATAATCGAGGTATTGAAATACCCGGGGTACAACAGGGGAATAATAATCTAAATAATCGCTGAAAAATACGGGGCAGTCGCAAATAATAATTCGGGGAGGGAGGAAAAAAATGGTCGGGGCAATAATACTCAATTTTAACAATCATATCGGGGAAAAATCAAAATACAATTGGTTCAAAATACTCAAAGAGCGCTAATACATGGGGATGAAAAAGGGGGAAATATTCGGAATAAATTTGGGCGAGATATGGGGATTTTAAGGGGCTGGGTGGGACAATCAATGGGACTTCGAGGGGTTTGCAAGGGGAAGCTGGTCAGACGAAAGTTTCACGAAAATCAAATAATACACTAAATATGGGCGCCAGCTACTTTCACGGTGTAGCACCGTAACAGATCGTGCAGACGGCACGGATCTCGTCTCAGAAAAACACTCAAAAACTCTATACTTGAAAAGTCTCTGTCACGACGGACAGTCCAGCTAGCTCGGGAGAGGAGAGAGGGCTCAGGGGGAGGGTACACGAAAACGACGGCTTCTTACAATATTACCTCGGTGAAGGCTAAACTATACAAAAAACGTGTCTTAAGGGCTCGAGGGGAGGGAAGGGAAAACTTTAACTAATAATACTATCACTTATGCGAATTTAACGCCGCTCACCACGCGCGCGATATCTCTTTGCCCGTGTAACGGAATGCCGACCACGTGTCGACCACGAGGCAAAGTATTTACCAATTAATTTCTATAAAAATACGGGGTGTTCGGGGGAGGAAAACGGATCGAAGGGGTCGGGAAAAATTCGGGCAAAAACTTACGAGTAGTTTGGGGCTCACTCACTCGACACACTTTACAATATCTTACACTTTTGCTTTTCGGGCTTACAACTAATGACACCCGATCTCACACACGTCCACACCACGCGGCTCGGCTCGGAGAGTGAGGGACATGGCGGCGTCTTCTTCTTCCTGGACGTTGGCGCTGATGACAATAGGGAAACGAGAGCACCTGTGCGTCAACTTCGGTCGGTAATCGGAGTCATGGGTGTGGGTGTCTCCTCCGGACGGCGAGGGGTGGCGACAGAGGTCCCGCTGGATCGTCGATCGATATCGTACGTCGACGATGCCAGCGGCGGCGGACAGGCAGGCGGGCAGTGGCGACTTTTCGGCGGACGTTTCGAGGCTTTTTCGGCGGGCGTCTTCAGGACTTTTCTCTCCACGATCCTCCTACCTTCCTCAGCATCAGCACGTCGGCTCTCGTTCCTTTGCTGCTTCGGAAGATCTTGATCGTCGGGCCGTCGGGGGGGGGGGGGGGGGGGGGGATGCCGATATTGTCTTCGAGTCACGCACACTCATACAAGGGTAACGGGAGGGAGAAAAAAAAGGAAAATTAAACACTATCTTACACAAAATATATCATGGAAAAAACGTAAAGAATATCCGGGTCTAACGGTGAATGAGCGGCGGCCTCGAGCCGAGTTTGGCGAGGGACTTGTGACGTACACTGCCGGTCATAAATGCCTGGTTTCAGTATGGCCAAGAGTCTCGCCGAGAGTCTCGTCAAGCATCGCAAGAGTCTTGCTGAGAGTCGGTGATGCTTGGCGAGACTTTGGGCGAGCGTTTAGTCTCGGCGAGAGTCTCGCCGAGACAGCAGGCATTCATGCATGGCACTGTACCACGTCACAATTTATATGTTGCATATCTGTTCGTGTACATCTCAAGTACACACCGGTTGCCTAGCGTATATTTGAAAAATGTAATTGGTATATATTTATTATTGGTATACCCTTATAGTAGAATTACATATTACATATATTACATACATATTTGTATACATCACGAATATACACACAGCATACATGGTGTATATAACCTCTATATATCTCAAATATATTTGCAATGTATAAACCCATAAATGAGATGTACATGCGTCATCTATGTGCTTAAAAGATCCTATGCATACCATTTACAAAGATCATTAATGTTTCATATAAGTAGTATGTTGTAACTGTTTGGCTATCGGCGACCACCCCAGGCCGAGCCAAAATCGATATTATCGGCAATAAGGGAGCGATCGCGAGGTGTAAGTGGCGCCACCTGCCAGGATCGAGCGGCGGCTCGATCAAAATCGAGCCGAGCGCATGCGCAGACGAGAGCTCGGAAGCACCACAGCGCTGCTAAGCGGGCTTGCGGCGAAAGCACGCTCAGGGTCGAAGAAAGGAGTGAAAAAGCGAGGGAAAAAGGGAACAGATGATTGGACAAAAATGACGCCACCGCTACCAAGAAAGGCATCCGATTAGAGATAAGCCGAGAAGGGCAATGACGTCACTGGAGAACCCACCGGTAATTGGAGAACAAGGGAGAAGAACCTTGAAGGACCAATAGAAAAATTAAACACCAAGAACGAAATACGCGTGCGCGAGTCCGCCAAAAAGATGCAATTTTCGCGAGTGGGAGGCAAAAATTAGCATATAAAAAGGCACGAAATCGACCGGAAATCAGTCAATCATCTCACCGGGTCTACACCAGCTCTCCAAGGACTTAAAAAGTAAAAGTGAAAAGTGACAGTCAAAGTGAGAAAAAGTGAATAAAAGTGACTAAAGTGAAACCGTGCCAAAAAGAACTTATAAATTTCGGTGACGGTGGACTTATAAATTTCGGTGACGGTGGACTTATAAAATTCGTGCAAGAGTCGGACTTATAAAATCCGTGCAAAAATCGGACTTATAAAATTCTTCGGACTTATAAAAATCTGGTGCCGAGTGAACTTACGAAATTCGTGCCGAAACCGGACTTGTACGTCTCCGGGCTAATTTCGGACTCAGAAAAAGTGTGAACGTGGGACTTACAAAAATTAGCCACGCAGGACTAGTGACATTAGTGTCGAGAACTCATTAAAAAATTGTGACACGGACTCGCAAAATTCGGGACACGTCGAAATCGCGTGCCAAGTTCGAAATTATACTTTGGTGCAACGATTGGCGCGAAGCGGTAAAGTGACAGAGGTGACCGGTCAGAAGAGCCGAAGTGACGGGTGAGCAAAATTCACAACACCGAGGACCCGAGAAAACCACTCACAGGGCTTCCTTCACGGCCACTGCATTTACCCATAACGACAAAATCAGGTAAAAACAGTCCGTGGTCGCAGAAACACCAATTGCAATTCGCGAGGTGAGCGAGCTGTCACTGCCGACGCGGCCCCGTGATGTCACAGCGCGGCCAGCCGCGAGCGGCGGCCATCTTGGGGAACACGAGCTATCGAGCCGCCGACCCGAAATCATAGGGCGTTCGCATGTGGCGACGGTAATATAACCGGAAAACGGTCAACGCGCGATAATACAGCAGATCGATAACATTCTCCACCTCAAGCACTTAAAGTAGGCAGTAAAAGGGGAAACCAGATAGGAATATAAGAATAAGCGTTGTGTCAATCAAATTGGTTAACAGTTAAATAATTATTGTACCACGAATAAATAAAAGGAAGTAATTCAAGAACTGGAAAATCTGTAAATACATGAGAACCTGTCTGGTTACGAATAAAATTATTATTTCCACATAAAAACCGTCTCTGATACGCCAACCCATAATTCCTGGACACTCGAGCACACGAATCCCTCCGTTTGAGCACCCATTCCTCTACAGGAGGTGCACGAATTCGGAGAAAATATTGTAAGGAAGCTTGCTCCTGTTACAATGTATTTATCATACATGTTAAGCAACGAAAAGTTGTATATGTAACATAAATTTGAAATATATGTAGCATGTATCGCATACATGTACCATATATGTAACGTACTTAATGTTTATATTGCGCATACATTTAGCAAATGTATTTTTAATATAATTTTTTTCATGGGGGTTTGGTGTCGAAATTTCGTCGTGCCGTATTTTTTTTCTTGTGTACAGTTGCTCGGTGTCCAATTTTTTGCAACTGGTCGGTGTACAGTTTTCCGTGCACGGCTAATTAGTGTAGAATTAATTTCGTGTAGTCATTCGGTGCATACTTTTTGTGTAGGCCTAACTTCGTGTAGACTTGGTAGGTGTACAGTTGGTCTCCACCCCAATTAGAATTATATTACCAAAGTAATTAATGCACTCTGCACACTCGTCGTCTCCCTCGAGAGCTTTAGAATTAATTATACGTGATCAACCTTACCGGAAAGGGTCGCGATGATCCTACTGAGTGCCTGCTCTCGATGCCCTATATATTCATCGGAGAGCAGGCATGTCAGCTAAATATCTGGCTATATCTAAGTTTATGGTTTACGTTTAACCTGTCAACAATGATCTTTCTACATTTTTCCAAATTATTCCAAATCCTCGCTTCTTCGAGAGCGGGATTTCGAACTTGTTTTTATTTCACAATATATTGCCCCAGTGTTCTCGAGCCGGTGCTCTACTTACCGAGTCGCCGCGGTTGCCTAACTGCTGCGTCAGCCGTCTCCGGTGACGCGTCGAGCCCGCATCGCTCGACGCGTGCCGCTCGCATACCTGTGTTATGTCGCAACCAGGTGTCCTAAAATTATGCCAGGCAATTATGATACCCGGGGTACAACATTTGATTCCAATTACTGACAACATATTACCGCTATGACCCAAATGTTGGCCGTACTCAGAGTATTAGTAACGTGTGCCTGTGCTTGCACTATAAGTTAGTAGCTGGTTGTTGTCGCTCCGGCGCTCCGCGCCCTCCTTGTAGATTATGTAATGTAGTGACCCGAAATTTTTATCTCTGAAATCTTACCGGAAATACATGTCGGTAGGAAAGTGAGATTTTCGGACCGGAAGTGACGTGTTCCTGCTTTATGCAAAAAATACCAGACAAAAAAACAAACAAAGCAGTGTCCAAAATGTATATAAGATGTCTTCGACAATTGTTGTCCTTAAGACTATTTATTCTACTGGTCAGATAATAAATAATAAATCGTATCAATAAATAAATTAATTGATACGATTTCAATGAGTTCCTTCTTCATGAAGGGTTTTATCATCGCCATGATGATTTCCATTACCGGTAAGGTATTCAGCTTCAGCTACCTGAAGATAGACTGAATATAGAACTGAAACGACTGACATGGCCCAGCGTTAAACCATGCAGGTTAAGGACAAACACGTGACCCGGTCGGGTAAACTCGTTGCGTTACAAGAGATCAGAGAGCATGTTCGTGAATCTCATGCAGTCGGTGTAATTGTAGTGCGACGGATCGAAGTCCATTAGCTTCGAGTACGAGATTGTATAATCTTTGTCCGTGACCTTGTCCAGTGGGATATAGAGCCTGATTGAATGACACAGCCGGGCAAAAAATGCATTAAAAACAACCAAAGAATTACGATCACGTCATCCAACCTTTAGTAAGCTGATACAGTTAACACGGCTTTTATCGCCCCGAGTGTCCGGAAGTTTCAAGTCTTCGGATTGTAATCTCGAAGCATGGTTTGCATACCTAGGAGTATACTATGGCATCTGCAATTAGCAGTAAGGAAACTTACGCAAACCGAATGAGTTTCGGAGGAACGCTGGAAAGAGACTTGTAAACAACAGCAATTTTTTATGAATAATCCCGAATTGAAACGCTACCTATTAAAAACTGTTGAAAGTCATTCATCCGAAATAGGTTAAGACTGTAGGACCACAACAGAATAGTGCATTATGTTTATGTGAGTGTCCTCGCGGTATAGTACGTCTCGATAGCATTATTCCTTGGCTCCATACAGCAGTAGTTACTGTGAAGAAAAAGTACTAGCTGCACATCCGGGATTCTTCTTTAATTTCTCTTCGTGTGTGATCGCTGCTTCCGTACCATGTTGATGAGAATAACAATAACTAAATAAATGAGAATAACTGAAAGTATAATTAAAGTACACTTTGCGTTTTGACATACCAATAAAGACGAAATAGAATATTCAAGTTAAGAAATATAGCAGCCCTCATTTAATTCGGGCTCTAATATTTCTTCATGTACGCACCTTACTGTGCACGATACAAATTGCATAATTCTGTCATCTTTATAACAAATTGATATCGGACATCTCCAGACAAACTCTTATTCGATGTTACTTATACTCACAAAACCGTAGACGCGGTCGTGAAACATGCCCCACCTGTGTATCAAGGGATTGCTTATTTAAATAATTGTATTGAATCATTCTTTGACTTCTTACCTAAAAATTGAAAATTTGATGTTCTTAGTAGACGATCCTCATAATCGGTAGTTCAAACTGGTATGAATAACATCATAACGTCCATAGGTCAGAATTTTGCACAGCACAGAAACACTGAAATAGGCACACAAAAAAAACATATGCGGCGCCGTTACACGGCAGCTATTGTAACTGACTTAGTTGTTTTTTTCTTGCCGACAATCATATCACGTTACAGTGAATATCGTGTTACGTGACACTTCTGGTGAAGAACTGAGACCGTAAAAACGAAGGTTCATGCAGAACCAACTATCAGGTGTCAACAGTAAATGATATTTATTGAAAAGCACCAGCAACAACATTTCAACGATATCGAATTTTTACATTGAGATATTCTAAACATTAAGTGACAACATATTCTCAACAGTGGCTGACGAGAGTCATCGTGTGGCATAAAAACGGAAACGATTTCAATCGATCTTCCATTGTTTGAAGCATCCTTCGACGCCGAATAGATCGGTACTGGTCTTGCCCTTGCCAGGACGTAGGGACTCGTTGACTCTCATTGTTGCTTCTTCAGTTTGGAACCACGCTCTGTTATCTTCCAGCCACTTTACGCTTTTTGCCATCAGGTCCGCCAAATTTCCCCCGTGTCCTCCATAGTCATTCGGTAATGTGTCCAAGGGTACGTATTTTGCCAGGCTCTCAGTCGTTGAATGAATGTGGATCTGCGGTTTGAAATATAAGTTATTGGTAGGTTATTGACTCTGAGGCGGAAATACGTAACTTCCGGTCGAAAAGAGAGAATTTCGAATCGGCAGTGATGCATTTCTGGTCGACAGATGATCAGACAAACAAAACAAACCAGCATCTTTCCAAAATACATATAAGATTCTTTCGACAATTGTTATCCTTAAAACTATTGATTTGAACTAAGACAGATAATAATAATAATAACCAATTAATTAATACCATTTTCGAGAATTTCTCCATTAGGAAGGGTTTTATCATCTGCAGTATGACGTATGTTACCGGTGTGGCATTCATGATGTGAATTCCTTTCACTTGTCTCGAAAAAGCTTGGTCAACATATACCATGAAATTCTTCATTGTCATAGGACTGAAACAACTAACGTGGCGCAGCGTAATGTTTTGCACGTTGTAGACCACCACGCAACTCGCATGACTACCCTTGGTGTGTAGGTGGAGATCGTGGAACATGACCATGTACTTTAGGAGGTACGAGAAATTGTAGTGTGACGGATCGTGGTCCATACACTTGGCGTAGACGATGTCGTCGCGGTCGTCCGTGAGCTTCTCCAGAAAGGCATAGGCGCTAATCGAATAAGACCACGGGGCAAATTAACAAAAGCAAAAAAATGACTATCGTGTTATCTAATCAACAGGAAACCGTCATCAGCCACCAGTTTGGAAATGATCAATCAAAAAGCTCACTCTGAATAGACTCATTCAATCCTTCAGTTCACCACAGAAACGATTATTTATGCTTGCATGCTATGCCAAAAAGACAATGCCAAAAGGGCAAGCGACAATATTTATAGACAGCACATTTAACATTCAACCAGAACTACAGAGTAACCGGACCAATATAAATTTCAGCTGACTGACGCTAAAGTAGCTGAATCGCTTCAGGTTTCTCCTCTACCATAAACTTCTATATGTGGAATATGTTGAATATGAGGAATATGCGTGGAATATGTAGTTGTTTACTAGGCACTCACGCATTTTTATAAAATGATCGTGGCATCGGCCCAATGGGATCTCTGTTTGAGAACAATTCAGGTATGTGACTCTTCATGGTATAATACGTCTCGATATTAGTCTTTGTTGCTTCTATACTGAAGTAGTTATTGTAAAGAAACGGTATCAGCTGCACGTCCGAAATCTTTGGCAAATGGGGCTGCTTGGTGCACCATTCCCGAAGCATCTGTACGTCGGATTCCTTCAATTCGGGATTCTGCTTCAATTCCTCCTCGTACGTGATCACCGTATCATATTGTACCATGTCGATGAGAATAACAATACTGAAAATATCATTAGAATACGAATTTCTTGGTATTATACAGTTTTAAAAAATCGATACGCAAAGATAAATATTGAAATAGGGCTGTTATATTTCTTCACGTACACTTTTCAATTGCGTATCCAACGCGTATTATCCTAGTCGGCAAACAGTTCAGTATACCTGGTGTACAGCTGAACAGTACAGAAAATACTGAGCTGATGCGATCGATCGATAATATCTCCGGCTGTGTGGACAAAAAACCACAGACATAAAAAGACGCGGTAGCGTTTCGACGCCAAGTGCTTACAAATAAAAAATTGTTAAGAGACGCTATCGGAATAGCGATAGGAAGTGTAATATATTGTATATGCCGGAACTGTAATTTTTCGTGTGATGATATTTGGAAACGAATTATTGGGTCGGAATGTCGACGACAGTTCTATTATATATCTTTTATAGTGATGATGACTTGTCGATTATTGGAAAATCACATGTACTATTACATCTGGGAGATTGATTGTAACTGATCATGGCCAGTCGATACGATTAAGAATTTAAAAAATATCCTCATTCGTGATATAAATCAATGTTCCCACAACATTATTCGTACAACTCAGATAGCCGCACAGGCAAAAAGTGCAATTACTTGCCGCGAAGCTTTTCTGTTTCGTGGCCATAAATACCCCTGAATCACATAGAATCTACGGTATCAGCAATTTGTGAACAAATTGCCAGCAATATTGCAACAGTAGTTGCTAGCGAGAAATGTCCAGTATATTGGTGCCAAAAATCCAACAATGGTTCCTATAAGCTAATTCTTATCTCAACCAGAGCATGGTGTAGGAGGCGATCTCACACACGGCAATTCTTATGGTGCATAAGGGCGAATTAAGTCGTTTCGACTGTTTAAATGTGCCGTTCGTTTCGAGAATCCGTTCGTTAAAATAAAACAGCGTGGGACAAAGATAAAAAGGTTGAGTCGTCTATGTTTATACCGAGCCAATACATGTTTATAGCTTTGAGTAATCAATGACGAGGGTACGTATGTGACTAAATTCGACAAAATTAAAGGTTTATAACCTTAAAGATGAATGAGAGTTTTTGGATTTTTTATTTATTCAAAAATGTTGTCAGCTCTCACGTTCGTGCAAGCGTCGAAATATCTTTGTAAAATATGTTACACCACATTCTGAGCCGAAGGTTAATGGTTGTGATGGACGGGTCGCGTTTGTGAAATTCGGCTTTGTAGACAATTTATTTCTGATCAAAGTATATTTTTTAATATCCTCAAGAAAGGAAATTTAACTATCCGTTGTGAAATATCCTTATTGAACCTTGGAATTTTTTTTTCAGAAAACGCTTCGGAGTCGGAAATTTTTACGGATGCATCCGTGGCGCTAATCTCGATGTAGACGCCAGCGTTTTCTCGTAAACAAGGCGAGAACCCTGGCTACTAAGTTCTATGTATTTTATTTATGTACACAGTAGTTAACCCCTTCACTGTCAAAGGCCCCTATATGGGCCAAAACGTATAGAGAAATACGTTTCGCTGACAGTGAAGGGGCTAGGAAACCAAGCAAGAAAATTTTATTCACATTTAACTCGTCAACGCGGCAACGGACTACCAATACGACTAATTCTCTACGAGAGAGGCCCTAATCATATTTCTCGTAAGATCAACGTTCAGCAGTTGAAACCATATTTTTAATTTTTCTGCGTTATGTATATTTTCTTGACTTCTTTATATATCCCGGATACAGTTATTATGTATTTTGCATATACGAATGATGTATTTTTTTGCAAAAGAGAAAAAATGGTAAGCCTATTACTTAAAATTTATTTCCACTTGTAATGCCTGTCTGGGTATGGCCGAGTTGATAATATTGAGACTTAAGCAAAGAAAAGTGTACGTCCAACACCTTCGAGACTCTGAAATGAACTGACTGAAGGGCCTGATGGAAGCGGGGCCCTCGCCTATAGCTGTGCATTAGTGTTCGTGTTACTGCGCGATGATAAGATCGCCGCTGCCCGTGCGTGGCGTGTGCAGCGGCTGGAGCGCTACCGCGAGAGCGTGAATGTTCGCACGGAAGGTGCTGACAGTACAAAGATTAGCAAGCGTCCAGATAAAATATTCTGACTTGGGTTTCCTGCGCTAAAAATACTAACTTGAAATATGGGACCGTTACACACTTTCAGAGAAAACGTCTTATGCACTCATTACTCTAAGTCCATTAAAAAGGCCTAAATCAATAACGGCAAGGGTGTAAGTTTTTTAAACGAAATTAGAATAATAAAGGCTCATGCCCCTCCTTCTCCCCCGCCGCTTAATGCGCTCGCATAAAGTCTCTAAAATCCTTTAAATAACCAAAGCATAGGTAAGAGCCCTAGGGGACTTACAATGATCAGGACCTGGGCAGATTATTCTTATTATTCTAATTTCCGCGCACTTTATGGACTTGAGCACTTATTATTCTAAGCCCTTTTAAAAGACGTCCTTGCAATTCTGATTCCTACTTCATGAACTTAAAGTACCTAAGACCATAAAGGCATAAATCTATTCAGTGGGGTCTTAGAATAGCAAAAGCTTAAGTACCCCTTTTTTGTTGACTTATGCAATTCTTATTCTAACTCCATTAAAAAGGCTTAAAATAATAAGGGTATAATCCTTTAAGGGGATTAAGATCATTAACGACTTAAGTCCCCCTTCCTCTTCCACCCCCCCTCCCCCCCCCCCACCCCCGACGGCAGCGGCGGTGAAATTTTTATATATTATAGAGAGATATATAATATAATAAATATAAATATAAGCACCGCGCTCACGCCGAAGTGGATTTGTGACATGCGACAACGAGCTCTGCCGTCACAGATTGATAATACAAAAGCTGGTAAAGGAAAAATATGCCGTCCGTCGAGAGTGTTTGCAACGGATCGTGTGCTCGAGGGACTCCGGACGATCGGATTACAGTATTTATCGGTTTTAACAAGCCTACATGTACGGCTGATGTGAACACTTTTATTTCCCGACGACAAAAATTGTATCCACCAATATTCGTACTTATTGTACTATCTCTCACGGAGTTATCCTTATTTAGATAGATTGATTGACTTCACCGTACGAAGACTTTGCCCGATACAAAACCATCCTTAATAGTTATAATACATCCCCAGGTGCGGATGGCCGACGATTAGCCTTTAGTTTTTTTGTAGTTCTTTATCTTCACACATTGAATCATCAGAATACATTTTTTAGTCGATAATGGGGGCTCGAACCGGTGACGCCCGGACTACTAGTCCACGCTCTTACGCACTCGGCTATACTCACCTTGAATTTTTTTTTTTTCGAATCTTATATAAAAGCTGCATGGCCGAGTATGGCCGACGATTAGCCTTTAGTCGGCAGAAGGTTGACAGCCGATGATCGGATCTCGAAGATTGCCCAGCATCGGCTAAGCTGTCGATTGACAATCATTCCAACGTTGGGAATAATAGTTGGCAACTCGTTGCTTACCAGAGTTGAGCCGGAGCTGGCATATCGTCGTAATGATCCGTGTTCGGCGGTATCAAGTGGACGTTCACTCACGACGTCGAACGACTTTTGTCCAGTACCCGGTAGCGACGTTCAATCAATGTCCAACACCAAATATTTATAAACATTGACTTTTGTTTAAATTTAGGCGAATGTTGAATGCTTTTTCATCATTCCAGATTACTTTATTGTATTTTTATCTACAGTATTGTAGTGCAGATTGCCCAAGTATCATCAATATTATAAAATAAAGTGTGAATACAAAAATGAAATAATAAATCGGGCAATTTAAAGCAATTGGTAAGTTAATATTAGATCTAGATGCAGTAGCGATGCAGCTTTTATATAAGATTCGAAAAAAAAAATCAAGGTGAGTATAGCCGAGTGCGTAAGAACGTGGACTTGTAGTCCGGGGGTCACCGGTTCGAGCCCCCATTGCCGACTAAAAAATGTATTGTGCTGATTCCAATGTGTGAAGATAAAGAACTACAAAAAAAGTAATTGTAGGATGATAAAAAAAGCTTTTAAAAAGTCGCGCAACTCCATAACGTTTTTTTTAATTGTCGGGTCGACTTTCTAACTCAGGCGGTCATAGTTGGTCCAACGACAGCCCGGCTCTAAATCCACACCTAGGTCGTCATATAACCTAACAGATCATATTCCATTTGACTGTTCCATCAGCTATTGATACACGCATCTCGTAACTCTACCAAGCCAATAATGTCGCGTCTGCATTCATAACCCCTGACAACACCTCACTTGTAAAATTTCCGTCCTTCTGACACCCAACCCGATTGATATATAATTAAGTCCATACACCCAGTCCTCTACTACATTTTCGACATATATACTTTCCTAAACCTGCAAGGTGACTCTTACTCTCTCTGCCTATCGCTCTCTTGCACACTGCCGCGTTCACCGCTGACGGCCAGGCGATTTTACTCACAAACATCTCCTTGATTCCCCGCGAAATGCCACTTTTTTCCATTTTCCTTCTGTCGGTACCCAGTGTCACTAAACACCATTAATGTACACTTTCATATATCCCGCACTGACGATTTTCTCTTCACGCTTTTTCTTTTCGGCTTCCTTCTTCAATCAGTTTTCAATGTCTATTTCCCTCAGCGTTTAATTATCCTCGATCCACATCGAAGTGTTCCTCAGCTCCCTTCGGGGGTTTCCAACTTTCACAGTTCCACTCCCGTCATCAGCCCTATTGTCCTCACAGCGACATGGGAACTGATTTTTTTCGGTTTTCTAGAATTCCATCAGTCAGCACTCAGTTTTATCTACTCATCATCTGCCTAAAAATCTCAGTTTTTCTCTCTCTGTCCGGATCGTCTGTTTCTATTCCGAATTCTCTTTTTATTACTTCCACTACACTTTGATTATTTGTCACTTTTGGATAACTCGCTGCAGCTGATTTAACGGACAAGTTTTTGCACATAACCCTCTCGTGATCCGGCTGTTCGAATCTACTTCGTTACCACTCACTTGTCCTTCTTTATTCGAGACACCTTTTCCTCAGCTGAACTCACCGCGGACTTCTGCCCCGTCCACTCACGGTTCGTCCTAACCGATGAACGTTTCACCTTTCCTTAACTTTCGAAGGCATACATCTTTTGCAGGACTGGATCGTCCTTCCTTTTCCCCTTAGGAAGAAGCGATATATCCTTTCCGACTCTTCTTTACCATCGTTCCCCTTCTTTAGTGTTCCACTCTTTATCGGAAAATCCTCCTTACCCTCCTTATCCTCTTTACGTCCTCTTTACCCTCAGCACCATCTAACTTCTTCGCCACTAGGCGTTTCACCGCCTCGTCTTCCATCGTTAACTTTCTCATAGACATATTTTCCTTGGCTAAGCCCATCTTCTCGTGCCTCTCCGGCTAACGTCCTCCCGAACTCTGCACTACACGGTAGCCGAGAATTCAACAGATATTCTCCTCTACTTATTCACCAACGCTTCCTCAACAACAACACACCTATCTCCTCTCAACCAGCACATTTTCTCACTTAGATTCTATCAGCATATACCGCAAAGAAATAGAAAACACCGGAGCACACAAAACGCTGAATTTTCGCTGCGACGCCACTTTGCTTTCGCCCTGCATTGTCTTCGTTATTATCTTCATTGAGACACCTGAAGTTTAGTCCTCAGAAAAATTCGATCGATTTTTTCATTCATTGTTATGTAATTGTTATGTAAACGCGGTACTACTTCCACGAACAACGTTTATATTTGTTACATATACGTGATGTCTCATTAACATTATATTGTAGCTCATTTATAATTCGTAATAGTAGAAAGTTTCTTTTTTGCTACTGTTGTGAGCAAATCTCAATCTCACTATTTGAATGGAGACTTTCAGGCTGATATGAAATTTGCGTTCTAACGCTGACTTGATGTGAGAATGAGTGCAGATTAAGGTGCAATTAATAATTCTGAACGCGAGTTAACAGAATCTATGAACTTAACAACGTTATTTCAAAAGTGAATGAGAATTAGAGCAACCGCGTGCTCGCTCACAATACAGAAGCGTAACTGCGGTTCCAAAAACAGAGCTCTGGCAAGAAGGGCGTTTATCGATGGATATATTTTTGTTTTGCTTTATCTTGCTTCTTTTGCTATAAGCTTCTCGAGGGCTCGAAGCTTCTCAACGAGCTCGGATTTTCTCGCTTTCTCCAATAATTTGAACCGACGATTTTTGTCTCATCACTAACAAAAACGCCGCATCACTACAATTCCAATCGCAGCTATTAACTCTATTAGTAAATCCCATATACATAACGGAGAGCAAGTTCTATGATTTTCTTTATCTGAGGTTAAAATTGGGTTTTCTCACGGGCACAGTTAGGGTCATTATTGAATATTTGAGTTTGCGACGTTCAATGAATGGCATAAATAAATATTTATTCATGCGTTTGTAGGAAGTAAGGAGCACAAGAGACGTAAGATTCTTGCCGCCGCTTTCCACTGAAATACTATGGGTGGATTTATAACCATATTCAATAAGGAACCCGGGCAGAAAAAATTAGTCCCGGAAGGACTCCTGGTGGGACTCCCGCCAAAGTTCCGCTGGAGGCCTGCAGAAATTTCGTATTCAATTCGGTTCGAGGCTTTTGCGAAAAATTAGTCAGACATTTTCGATAACAGTTTTGCGAAATCCCTTTATTTTTTGGAAATTGAATTACTTAAAATTAAAAAATGTAATATTATAAATTTAAAAAAAGTGTGCGTGTAACCTTTACGCGCGGTTGAAGTGAAACTTCTTTACTATCTACGTTCTGTTCTTTTTCTTCGTCGATGTTTATTTTTAGCCAATATCTTTCCTTCATCTATCTTTTTATCATGTATATATAAATAAATAAATATATATATACACAATAAATAAAAGTTCCGATAAACTTATGCTGGCCGAAATATATCATATTTCGGCCAGCATAAGTTTATCGGACGGATTTTACGCATTTTACTTTGAACGTGTCCCAAATATTGTAAGGAATCTGCGCGATTATCGAGACGTGCCTCGTACTAGATTCTATACGGGCTTTAATTATATTTGAATTGAATTATTCGCTTAAAAATTCAATCAATGGCAGTAAAATAATCATCAGCAGTAAAATATTGATAAAAATCTCCAATCATGATCACTGATACTTCGTGATAATTTTTCGTCGAAAGAGCCGCATCGCTGATTTCATTTGCGTGAATGAATTCAATGACTTGTACCGTTTTACTCGGAGATATATCAATATATTTTCGTCAGTACAACAGACTGCACAAATATCCAATCGGGGAAGATGTTATCGAAATCTGCGAGGGTTTCCTCGACATAATATCTATATTTTTAATTACAATGTTCAACGTATCCGATGATCGGTGATTCGATCACATCTACGTCAGTTTAAACATAGTCGCCAAGCATACGTTTATATGGACTAGTATCAAGAGACGGGGTAGCGTTTCGACGCCAAGTACTTAAAAAAAAGATTTTTTAAGCGAGTTGACGAGACGCTACCAAGTATATATACGCCAGAATGCCGGAAGTGGATTCTTGCTCCTCTATTTTCCCGACAACGAAGCATCGGATCGGAATTCCAACGACACTTTTATCATATATATCGGACACAAGCTTTCTAACGCGCTTAGTTACGATCATAACTGTTAGGTAGATGTTGAGATACGGGCTGCGTGTCCCTCACGAGGGCCACAAGTATTATAAAGTGTGCTGTGATGTGAGTCCTCACGTCTACTGCGCATGCGTCCGCCAGCTGACTCATCTTCTATCTCTCTCGGACGTTCGCATCAGAGCAGCACGTTTTCTCTACCCATCTCTCTTGGTTTTCGTCGTACATCAGCGCAGCACTTCTCGCTTCGGTTAATCGCTCGGCAAAACAATTTCTTTTTTTATTGAGGAACTAAGTGTGATATGTGATAAGTGATCGAATGAAAAAACGTGAAAGTGTCCACTTTTATCTTGCATGAAAAATAAAAATAACTTTCGAGTAAAAAAATTGATGAATATTATAAATAAATTAATAATAATGTGTTGGACATGTAAAGTTAATTTCCTCGATCTTTTTATGACTAACCTATTTTTGAGGTTTCGTTTTATTTTTGCTTTTGACAAATGTTACACTAATTGATATTTGATATGGGTGACAATTACAAGGTGGACGGCTGTTTTTTGGGGCATTTGCACGTGGGTTTGGGTTCGTGTGAGGGGTGCTTCTTAAATGATTTTTCAAGCCCTCTTCGATGGCGCAAACGGTTTATTTATGAGATTTATAGTTTTTAAGGGAGAAAAAAAAATTGTTCAGGTTTTTTTAGAAAATACGTTTTGACGATAGATTTAAATAGGCGACAAAAAACTGAATCCGAAACACCCGTGGGCCGATCGATTTGAAACTATTTTTATGTAGATAATTAATTTCAAAGTCGCTACTTTTAGCAACCGATACAGAGTTGGAACGCGGAACGCCAGAATCGGACCGGCGCGACAAATGAGCATGCGCGGCGACTCTCGTGAGCTGGCTGTCAGCCCGGCTGTCACAAATCGAGACTGTGACAGCCAAGTGTAATAATTTCACAAATGATCATCGCGTTTATATAAGTGCTTAGATAATAAAAGTAAGTACCAATTTAACATAAATAATAATTATCGAAAAAATATGAAAAGTTTTTCGAAGAAAACGATGGATTTTCACCCCGAGCCCGAGAGATAAACATTTTTATTTTATTTAGGGTAAAAGTGATGAATTATAGCCCGGTCTAATTAGCTGCGGGCAATAATTCATCGCTTTTGCCCTAAAAAAAAAATTTCCCTGGAAAGAATGGATGAATGATAGACAAATCGTTATCAAAGTGAACATGAGGATCGGTAGTCTGGTGGCTAGAGTGATCGCTTAGAAACTCGGAGGGTTCGAGTTCGAGTCTCGTCCATAGTTACTTTTTTTTCTCCTCACATATACGGATGACATACGTATTAGTGCATTACGACACCGTGCGGAATCGACAAGCGAAAAAGCTCGATCTGAAAACATTTTCATTCGACTAATTACGGGAGGCGAAAACGACAATGTCCCCGGCAATACTCTTCTTGTTGTAACAAACTGCGAGCAAACAACGCAGCAGCTTCGCCGTTTTCGGCTCTTTTTACTCCTCGCTCGGAATTTAGGCCTCCAACTCTTCCTTTACAAAATGTTTCCATCAACTAATTAGTTGAGGCGAAAACGTCAATGTACATGGTAAGGCTGTTATCTTGATAACAAACTGCGAGCAAACAATGCAGGAGCGTTGCCGTTTTCGGCTCTTTTTACTCCCCGCTCCGAATTTATGCCTCCAACTCTTCCTCCACAAAATTTTTCCATCGACTTATTTATACGAGGCGAAAACGACAATCTACTCGCTAAGGCTGTTATCGTGATAACAAACTGCGGGCAAACAACGCAGCAGCTTCGCCGTTTTCGGCTCTTTTTACTCCCCGCTCCGAATTTATGCCTCCAACTCTTCCTCCACAAAATTTTTCCATCGACTTATTTATACGAGGCGAAAACGACAATCTACTCGCTAAGGCTGTTATCGTGATAACAAACTGCGAGCAAACAACGCAGCAGCTTCGCCGTTTTCGGCTCTTTTTACTCCCCGCTCGGAATTTATGCCTCCAACTCTTCCTCCACGAAATTTTCTGTTCGTACAATCGATGAATGTATTTTATTCTCTCCAAGCTCAAGCTTAATGAAGCCAATTCTATTGTTATTTCTAATGTCGAGTCAGCTGTCAGTTTTTGACTTTATCGAGATCAGATTTAATTAGTGGGTTTTCACCCCGAGCCCGTAAAGAGCCCGAGACATTAAAAATTTTATTTTATTTAGGGTAGAAGTGGTGAATTATAGCTCGTTCTAATTAGCTGCGGGCAATAATTCATCGCTTCTGCCCTAAAAAAATTTTACACTGGAAAAGATGGACGAACGATAGACAAATCGTTATCAAACCAGTCATGAGGATCGTTAGTCTGATGGTTAGAGCGATTGCTTGGAATCTCGGAGGTTTCAAGTTCAAGTCTCGTCTATGGTAATTTTTTTTTCTCCCCACACATATCTCACGCCACCAAGCGGCTTATTAGCATATTTTGATGCCGCAGTCGTATGATTATACTCGGTCAGTAACGAAAATTCGTAAACAGCTTCACGTTGGTGTGAGGCTAACTCCGCGCTATCATTTGTTTAAATGTCAAAAATTGGCAAATCGACGTGTCCCGGATCGCTCTTGAAAAAAACTGATATGAAGAAAAAGAAATCAAAAGTTGTAGAAATCCCATACGAGCGAAAAAGCATAATAAATTGCACGAAGAATATTAAAGATTCTCCGGAGGTTTTCGGTCGACTCGTGCTTGCGATAGTTGACCATGTTGGCTATTTGGAGACCCACTCTGCCCTCCTCAACTCCCAGATTGACCAAGTCTGTTCGAAAATTTATGACTGCAAGCCGTCAAAGAAGAGGGTAGAATATTTTCGGTTCTGGGTGAGGAAGCACCGGCGTTTTCTATTGGATTTTATCAAGGACAATGGAATCCGGAAGCTGACCTCGACGAACTTTAAATTGTAAGTATGACAACTCTCGTGCATTTATGCCACATATTAATAAGTAGTATTAATGGAATTTGTTTTTTTTTACAGTCAAAGCTGTGAACCAATTGGCATCGAAGCCCGCATTAATATCGACGAACATTATCGGTATGATCGGATTTGAAAATTAATATAAAAATAGTGACTTCGATTTATTATATTTTTCGTGATTATTCGGTCGTCAAATTTTTTTTTTCTTTCTGTTTCAGCTCAGATCAAAGTGGGCATGGAGGACAACGAGAGGGGGGAGAAATAGACGTTGAAAGAGCGAGAGGAAAGAACGATGAAAGAGAGGATGAAAATGAGAATGAAAGGGAAGTAAGGGAGGCTGCTAGAAAAGACGAACGAGAAGACATGAGGGAGGGTGTAAGAGAGGACGAGAGAAAGGGTCTGAGAGAGGACGAAAGAGAGGGTCTGAGAGAGGACGAGAGAGAGGGTGTGAGAGAGGACGAGAGAGAGTGTCTAAAAGAGAGGACGAGAGAAAGTGTCTAAAAGAGAGGACGAGAGAAAGTGTCTAAAAGAGAGGACGAGAGAAAGTGTCTAAAAGAGAGGACGAGAGAAAGTGTCTAAAAGAGGACGAAAAGGAGGGTGTAAAAGAGGACGAGAGATAGAGTGTAAGAGAGGACGAGAGAGAGGGTGTAAGAGAGGATGAGAGAGAGGGTGTAAGAGAGGATGAGAGAGAGGGTGTAAGAGAGAACGAGAGAGAGTGTGTAAGAGAGAACGAGAGAGTGTAAGAGAGGACGAGAGAGATCGTGTAAGAGCGGATGATAGCGGAGATGAAAGAAAGGATGTAAGAGAGGCTGCAAGGAAAGACGTAAGAGAAGACAAGAGGGAGGGTGTAAGAGAGGACGAAAGAGAGAATGAAAAGGAAGATGTAAGGAAGGCTGAAAAAGAAGCTGAAAAAGAAATCGAAAAAGGAAAGAATGAAAAGGAAGATGGAAAACAAAAGGACGCAGCGGCAGAATACAATATAGAAGCTGAAGGTGCGAGTGATGGGCGGAAGGAAAAAATGAAGGAAGAAGAAAACGATAAAGAAAAAGTAAAAAAACCACGACGCAAAAGAAGGCGACAATTAGATCTTTTGCTCGAGGAAGCCACAAACCCTGTATTTACTAATTTTTTTTCCCTGTGGATCAAGGGCAAGTTTATTTCCTTCGGCGCTTTATTATTCTTTTCTTATAAAAAAATGTTATAAGTTTGCTTCTTTCATTATAAAAAATGTTATAAAAAAAGAATAGGTACGACGACGGTATCGCAAGATTAATAATAAAAAACAATATTTAGAGCAGCATTCGTTTTATGATAATTAACACCTCTCCATTCACACATAACTAACAAACTTAATTTTGTTACAATGACGATAACAAATACACGATGATAAATAAACGATGATAAATAAACGATGATAAATAAACGATGACAAATAAACGATGATAAATAAACGATGATAAATAAACGATGATAAATAAACGATGACAAATAAACGATGATAAATAAACGATGATAAATAAACGATGATAAATAAACGATGATAAATAAACGATGACAAATAAACGATGATAAATGAACGATGATAAATAAACGATGATAAATAAACGATGACAAATAAACGATGATAAATAAACGATGATAAATAAACGATGATAAATAAACGATGATAAATAAACGATGATAAATAATAAACATGGTTTTTATTTGTTAGTAACGCGATGTTATAATCATTTGGACGCGGTCGGTGCCGACTGAAGTCGCGCATAGAGGCACTGCGCTTTTTGTTTTTGTTCCTCCTGGCGTCGGGCCTTGGCCTCCTTTTGTCGCGTCTTTGCCGGTCGCTTTCTTCGGCGCAACCCTCTGTTTTTGCGTTGAAGAGTGAACGGAGTTATCAGCCACAGGATCTTCGGGGCCCTTAGCCGCTCCGTTTTGCCCTCCTTCTGTACCGGGCGCTTCATGACGAATTCACGGAGATCGTGATTCTTTGTCGTTTCACGTTTGATCGTGATTCACGGGGATCTTCAACATCGTGAGGTTGAAGAGTTTGCGGATCCTTCCGGCCCTCTTCGGTCCCAAACGCCGCGAAAAATGTTTATCGGCCGGCGACGCGGACCACATAGCCCTTCCACTCATCGACCAGAGGGTCTGCCTCCACCTCCGCGCCCATACGTTTCTCGTAGAACATCCTGAGCTTGTGCTCGTTTCAAAATGTTCTCGGACAGCGCACGATTTTATTAAATTTGTTCGCCGTCAGCGCGGCGGTGACGTTTCAGCAGGTGTTCAAAATGTCCACCGTTCTGTGCGATGCACAGGTCGATTCGCCGTCGCATATTCGATCTTCTCATCTGCTGGAGACTTCGAACGCTTATCTGCCGAAACGCTGCGACGATGCGGCCTCGCATGTTCTCCTCCGTCGTTGGCTCATCGATAAATAATTTATCGTGCAGCGCACCCCACAAAAAAAAATCCAACGGTGTCAAATCCGGCGATCTTGGCGGCCAATTAACCGGCCCGTGTAGCCCGATCCAACGCTCTAGGAATCGCCGATTCAGAGCCGCTCGCACCCTCAACGCCGTGTGGGCTCCAGCACCATCCTGCATCCACCACATCCTCTGGCGGACGATTTCGGGGACGTGTTGGAGCAGATTGTCGAGATCCTCCTCCAAAAGCGTTAAATATTTAGCGCTGTCCATATTGCCATCAAGAAAATACGGGCCGATGACTCGGTCGCCGACGATGCCTCCCCATATATTAATTTTCCACTGGTGTTGCAGTGGAACCTCCGTTACCCAGTTCGGATTGGTTGGCGACCAAAAGCAGGTATTTTGCCGATTCGTCAATCCCCTGTTTGACACGCTGCACTCGTCCTTTAACAGACGAAGCGAAAGAACTCGCGGTCCTCCTCAAGCTTCGCCCTTGCCCACACAGCGTACGCCAAACGAGTCCCTGGGTCCCGCGGAAGAAGTTGCTGGTGCGGCTGGTTCTTGTACGGAAAGTTAACTTTCCGTACAATTTTTCTTACCGTTTCACGGTTCATGCCTACGGAATAAGTTCGAAAATAATAAATAAAATAACAATCACGAACAACAATAATATTTAAAACATATTTTTAATTTTAAACACTCCTTAAACGTTAAGAAAGGCTTAGGACGGAGAAGTTGCACAAAATACGATCAGAAATTTGAATGTTACGAGGTACCTGCGTCCCTTGCATATCGTCGTGCACTCTGTATCGGTTGGTCGCGGAAAGCTTGCAGAATCTCTGCTTCCCGAGGACCACTTACAGGCCTGTCTCCTCGGAGCTTTCAAGGACTCGTACGTTCTGATCGTTGCGTTGAGCCTAATAACGTTACAAAAGAAGTGCAATGAATATCCGCAGGTACCCGAGCCTTACAGATATTTCGAATATTACTTACCGTGAAAAGCTTTGCCTCGAGGGTGTCGGTTCGTCGGGGTGCATCCTCCGATAACATTCACTAGCCTGTGTATTGTTATATCCGCAGAAACTCAATTAGCTACTCTGGGTTTTGCGGGAGAGCCGTTAGCTCTTATGATTCGGGATTTATCCAGTTAAGGGTTAGAACCCACGAGAATTATAATCGCACGATTTATTATTTATTATAGTTTATTAGAGAAATCTTCCAAATAGTTTATTACAACAATGTTCATTAAAGTTTATTACAGAAATCTTCCAAATTAGAGTTTATTACCAATCGTATCGAGTACACCTTGTACAGTGGTCTTCCCGTGGAAGAACTTGTCCGAACTAGTAGTATCACTTACTACCGAATTGCGTGCCCTTGCACAAGTAATTGTTACGTGAATCGTAATGTAACTAACAAAACGTAATCAACAAAACGTAACAAGCAAAACGTAACCAACCGTACAGGATCAGGAGTTCCGAAGAGACTAGTGGGTGCCTGCTCTCGGTTCCCTATATATGGATGGAAGAGCAGGCACGTCAGCTTAATTTTAGTCGATGTCAGATATTTCGTCAGATTGCTAATTGTTTAAACAATTCTCGTTTCCGGGTAGAATACAATATCGTCAATAATTTCCCAATAGCTGACTCAGCAATTCCTGAGCTGATGCGTTACTTGCCGAGTCGCTCGCGATTGCCTAAATGCTGCGTTAGGTGTCAAGTTACACGCGTTTGCCTAAATGCTGACTCGACTGTACGGTGGATTTCGTTATTATTTCGCAACGACGCGCGGTCGTCGCCTGCAGCTGCATACCTCGATTCCAGTGCAATGACCTTGCCTTAATAATCGAGGTATTGAAATATCCGGGGTACAACAGTATAATTATATTCAGCCGTCACTAGGGCAGCATGCATACGCAGACGACGAGCTTCCATGATTGAAGACGGGAAACATATAAACAGTTAGGTATCGATAACATTTCGTCTTTTGTCATTGCTAGTTAAACCTGCACGCGCTGTCACGCGCGAGCTTATGGCGCTTCCACGCACTAATTAAATCTGATGGCGATAACGTGTCAAAAACGAACAGCTGACTCGATATTATTTTAAGGGAAAAACAATGAATTATTGCCCGCAGCTAATTAGAGCGGGCAATAATTTACCACTTTTACCCTAAATAAAAAAAAATGTTATCTCTCGGGCTCTTCTGAAAACCACTTTTCCATTTCACTTAAAAAAAAAATTCGGAGAAAAAAAAATAACCATAAAAAAGACTTGAACTCAAAACCTCCGAGTTTCCAAGCAATCGCTCTAGCCAACAGACCGCCGATCCTCATGACTGATGTGGTAACGATTTGTATATCGTTCATCCATCTTTTCCAGGGTAAAATTTTTTTTAGGGCAAAAGCGATGAATTATTGCCCGCAGAAAATTAGAACGGACTATAATTCACCACTTCTACCCTAAAATAAAATAAAATTTTTTATCTCTCGGGCTCTTCATGGTCTCGGGGTGAAAACCCACTAATTAAATCTGATCTCGATAAAGTCAAAAACTGACAGCTGAGTCGACATTAGAAATAACAATAGAATTGGCTTCATTAAGCTTGAGCTAGGAGAGAATAAAATACATTCATCGATTGTACGAACAGAAAATTTCGTGGAGGAAGAGTTGGAGGCATAAATTCGGAGCGGGGAGTAAAAAGAGCCGAAAACGGCGAAGCTGCTGCGTTGTTTGCTCGCAGTTTGTTATCACGATAACAGCCTTAGCGAGTAGATTGTCGTTTTCGCCTCGTATAAATAAGTCGATGGAAAAATTTTGTGGAGGAAGAGTTGGAGGCATAAATTCCGAGCGGGGAGTAAAAAGAGCCGAAAACGGCGAAGCTGCTGCGTTGTTTGCTCGCAGTTTGTTATCACGATAACAGCCTTAGCGAGTAGATTGTCGTTTTCGCCTCGTATAAATAAGTCGATGGAAAAATTTTGTGGAGGAAGAGTTGGAGGCATAAATTCGGAGCGGGGAGTAAAAAGAGCCGAAAACGGCGAAGCTGCTGCGTTGTTTGCTCGCAGTTTGTTATCACGATAACAGCCTTAGCGAGTAGATTGTCGTTTTCGCCTCGTATAAATAAGTCGATGGAAAAATTTTGTGGAGGACGAGTTGGAGGCATAATTTCGGAGCGGGGAGTAAAAAGAGCCGAAAACGGCAACGCTCCTGCCTTGTTTGCTCGCAGTTTGTTATCAAGATAACAGCCTTACCATGTACATTGACGTTTTCGCCTCAACTAATTAGTTGATGGAAACATTTTGTAAAGGAAGAGTTGGAGGCCTAAATTCCGAGCGAGGAGTAAAAAGAGCCGAAAACGGCGAAGTTGCTGCGTTGTTTGCTCGCAGTTTGTTACAACAAGAAGAGTATTGCCGGGGACATTGTCGTTTTCGCCTCCCGTAATTAGTCGAATGAAAATGTTTTCAGATGGAGCTTTTTCGCTTGTCGATTCCGCACGGTGTCGTAATGCACTAGTACGTATGTCATCCGTATGTGTGAGGAGAAAAAAAAAGTAACCATGGAGGAGACTCGAACTCGAACCCTCCGAGTTTCTAAGCGATCACTCTAGCCACCAGACTACCGATCCTCATGTTCACTTTGATAACGATTTGTCTACCGTTCATCCATTCTTTCCAGGGAAAATTTTTTTTTTAGGGGAAAAGCGATGAATTATTGCCCGCAGCTAATTAGACCGGGCTATAATTCATCACTTTTACCCTAAATAAAATAAAAATGTTTATCTCTCGGGCTCGCAGTGAAAATCCATAGTTTTCTTCGAAAAACTTTTCATATTTTTTCGATAATTATTATTTATGTTAAATTGGTACTTACTTTTATTGTCTAAGCACTTTTATAAACGCGATGATCATTTGTGAAATTATTACACTTGGCTGTCACAGTCTCGATTTGTGACAGCCGGGCTGACAGCCAGCTCACGAGAGTCGCCGCGCATGCTCATTTGTCGCGCCGGTCCGATTCTGGCGTTCCGCGTTCCAACTCTGTATCGGTTGCTAAAAGTAGCAACTTTGAAATTAATTATCTACATAAAAATAGTTTCAAATCGATCGGCCCACGGGTGTTTCGGATTCAGTTTTTTGTCGCCTATTTAAATCTATCGTCAAAACGTATTTTCTAAAAAAACCTGAACAATTTTTTTTTCTCCCTTAAAAACTATAAATCTCATAAATAAACCGTTTGCGCCATCGAAGAGGGCTTGAAAAATCATTTAAGAAGCACCCCTCACACGAACCCAAACTCACGTGCAAATGCCCCAAAAAACAGCCGTCCACCTTATAATTGTCACCCTATATATTTGACAGGAAGATAGTTCAGTTCTTTAAAATGGAATCTACGCTCTATCAGGAAAACATTACCTTATTTACCTCTGTTTGGATATGTATCTAAACCGAGGAACAAATCTTTTACTAACGAAGCTGGTATTCTATTTGAGACATTTCCTCCTGTCGATGTGTAATAGAAGGTTCGCAGTGAACATTTCAATTATTTATATATACTTGTTGCATATAGTGGAGAAAGGCATATGCAACTCCACACACAGATGCCCTCGATGCTTTGGAACTTCAGACGCACTCTGACATGCTGCGTCAGAATCAAAAGATGTCTTTACTCATCGTGCGAGAGAGATAAGATTTTTTTAGCTACACATCATGAAAATCCCCTCCTGATTCTGATGCAGCTGCCCTCAAAGGTCCAGGGCATCAAGAGCAGCTACTTAAGAAGTCGGAGGTAACTTTCGTCATTATCCAAAATAGGTGGTAAATGTTACATTATTCTGCTTCTGGCCCAAAGCTTAGAATAGGCCATTTCTACACTCAAACCATGGCCTCCGATATAAGACCAAATAAAACAGAGCGATGATACTGTTTTTTCTGTTTCTTAATACTAGCAGGTTCGCAGTGAAAATTGAAATTATTTATATATTTATATTGTGACGTGGTGCGTCACAATTTTCCCCCAACGTGGCTCGACGTCCCACCACTCACCTGGGAAAATAAATTAGAATTAGAACCTATTATTTAAGCAACGACTTGGACTATTGTTAAACCTCCCCCCCGACTTACCCTCAGTCCCTGCCACCCTGTCAGTCCCTCGACTCACTCGACGAAGCCCTCGCAACCCACTGAAGGCTCGTCGCAGCCTCACCGCAGCACCACGAAGACTCACCGCAGCACCCCGAAGACCATCACAGCCATCGCAGACACCCGAAGACTCCACCAACGACCAGATTGACCTCGCCAGGCCCAGAATCCGCCTACAAAAATTGCCAACCGACCGGGAATTAAAGCCTGGTACGGCAGCCAGGCACTAACCTCAAAACAAATCCCGACAAACTGATGCCCTGCTCCCACACCGACGTCCGTCCCTTGGAGGCCACAGCACCGAACACTCCACCCGTCTGACCCGTCATGGACAGCCCGGAACCCGACGACACACTCTCGGCTCGAAATAACGAGTGTAAACCGACGAGCTGTGTCGTGCGGGTAAACACCGTAAAATTGCACTCGAGCTGTCAGTGCGATACTTCGTCCGAGCGCCGCGAAGAACCAGCACCTCCCGGCGTGGAGAATAGTCGGCGATCGATAGGCCAATCGATGCCGAGGATGCGCGCGCCGAGCGTCGCGACAGGCCTTCCGTCGCGACGAATATTCGCAATCGGCCGCAGCCAATTACGACGCCCACCTCCAAGCTAGTCCCGAGATAGACCAATCGATTTTCGCCGAAAAATCGCAAATTGCAAGACCGACTCTGAGGTCGGAGAAGAAGCCGGAAACGGCATGGTTTTCTTCACTTCGAGCCACGGCGTGTGAGAGAGTGATTGTGTGTGACAGGAGAGCGAGCGAAATCCAGTTAATTATAGCGAATTATACGAACAGTTTTTGGAATTCATACGACCCGGAAAGCCCCCGTTATATTCAGACTCCATCCCCGGAGAGTACCGACTCGAGGCAGAGATAAAGGACACGAATTTGGACCAAAGTTTGGAATTTATAACGACTCGGCAAATCAAGGACTATCGAACGGATTTTGCCGAGAGGATTTTATTGAACGGATTGATTGAGAACGTTATCGCACGGATTATTGTAAGCGATAAAGACCGGTTGAGTGAGTACAGTTTAAGTTTCCCTTCCCCCATTTATACCTGATTGACTGTCCCATTTCCCACATCCCCCTGGAAATTTGCCCGTCACCCCCCTGGTAATTTTAAGTGATTTTTGATTGTATAATTTTCGACCGTCCATCACCGGCTGCCACGTGCGCCGGCATTTTGTTCTATATTTTTCGTGCGCGTGAGTGGTGGCGATCGCGGAGATTTACAGCGCGCGACCGTTAGCGTATTTCTCCCCCGTTCTCCCCGAGACTATAAAATCGTTCACAGTATCAATTTTTTTTGCGTAATTATTGGAATTTTGTTGTATCTTTTTTTCGTGCCGAGGTAATATTGTCAAGAAGCCCTGGACAGTGCCTGCGGCCTGAGAAGTCTCATTCCCCTCCCTCCCCCGTTCCCGCTAGCCGAGTGACGTGAAAACGTAATAGATTTTTGTTCTTTTTTTTTGGTTTGTTTTGCACTCGATTAACTAAATCGAGCGCCGCGGTGCTACACCGATACAGTAGCTGGCGCCCAAAAATCCGTGATTGTTCCCCGAGTTTGGAGATTTTTCCGAGTTTGCCATAGTAAGACCAGCATTGTGTAGAATATCCACCGGCCAGCCCCTCCTCCCCTCCCCTTCTCTGCGACTGACCCTGCGAATTGCCGTCCCGGCGATTACCGTAAGCCATAGTATTTTCATAAGTTTTGTTATTGATCACTTTTTTCTTTTCTTTCCGATTTCCTTTTCCTTTTTGAACCTTAATAATTTTCCGACAGTTATATTTTGCCCCAAGTATTAATTCTTGTCCGACCTGTGTATTTCGCCCTGCGTGGCAATTATTCTTTCGGCCTTAGGATTTTCCCCCGCGTATTAATTACTGTTCGACTTTTGTATTCTGCCCAGCGTTAACTATTTTTCTATTTTCTTATTTTTCCCCCCCGAGTATTGAGTAATTTTCTATTTTCTTATTTTTCTTGCGTAGTGATTATTTCCGGTTTTTCTATTAAAAAAGTAAAAAAGTACGCCAAGTACTTAAAAATTGTATTCTTGTTCTGAAAATATGTTTATAAAAAAAAAAAAAATTGCCCAAACAGATGTTTATCAAAACAGTCTCTTAACAAAAAAATTCTTCCGAAAAGACGTTTATCAAAGCAATTTTTTAAAAATCAAAAAAATATGTATCTAAATCTTTAAAAAAAAAAATCGAAAAAAATCCAATCAAACCAGCCAAGTAGTAGTACATACAAAAAAACTCTTCAAAAAATATGTTTAGCAAAACAATCTAAAAAAAAAAAAAAATACAAGATGCAAAAAATCTTGACAAAAAAAACTTGGCGTGCTAGTTTTTTTTTTTACAACAGCTGTTGTACATCTGTAATAACTGCAGTAACTGTAATTGTAACTGTAAAAAACTGAACCATCTTCTGGTCAAGTATTTTATATTTCAAAAGCAAAAACAAAACGAAACGTCAAAATTAGGTTAGTCATAGAAAGATCGAGGAAAAATTAACTTTACACGTCCGACACATAATTCAAAAATTTTATTTAATATTTTTAAGATATATAATACATACTATATTTATTAATATTATCAGATTAGATGTATTTATGGGGGTTTTTATCGACGGTTTTCAATTTTTTTACACGAAAGTTATTTTTTTATTGACACTTATTATGCACAATTTTTCACGACACTCTCACATTTTTTTAACGCAAAAATATTTTGATTTCTTTAAACCACATATCACATAATCACATATCACAAGTTTGTTTCCCGAATTTTCAGCACAAATGTTCATCATGTAAAAAAAAATATATTTTGCCGATTGATATACTCGGGTATGATTTCTGAAACGCAGCCCAGGAGTCGAAAGGCAAGCCAGCTGGCCCGGCGGACGCATGCGCAGTAGACGCGATCACATCACATCACATCACATCACATCACATCACATTTTATAATATTTTCGGATCTCGAGAGGGACACGATGCCCATATCTCAGCATCTACCGAACAGTTATAATCGTAACAGGGCGCGTTCGAAAGCTTGTGTCCTATATATATGGTAAAAGTGTTTTTATAATTCCGATCCGATGCTTCGTTTTCGAGAAAATCGAGCTGCAAGAATCCACTTCCGGCATTTTGGAGTATATATACTTGGTAGCGTCTCGTCAACTCGCTTAAAAAACTTTTTTTAAGTACTTGGCGTCGAGACGCTACCGCGTCTCTTGATTATTTCCGAATTCCTTGCCACCTTCTCTTATTTTCGAATTGGTTATCATTATTGTTATTGCGAACTTTTCTTTTCTTTTTGGTTATTATTGAGATTGTTTATTTTTGGTTATCGACCCCCTTCAACGTACCCGTAACGGCGTTGAAGCGGCAGTATTTGCTTATTATTATTCCGTTGTTAATGTTCACTGAACGAGTTATTATTAAAAGCCATTTTTCCACGTTCTACACAAAACTCTGGAGTATTATTTCCCCCGTTCCCCTCGCCCTACAAGTCCCCGATTGTCCCGTCTGGAAGCGTCAAAGACCAGGAAGCATCATCACAATATATACTTGTTGCATATAGTGGCGAACGACATATGCAACTCCACATACACGTGCCACCGATGCTTTGGAACTTCAGACACACTCTGACACACTACGTCAGAGTCGAAAGATGTCTACCCATTATGCCAGAGAGATAAGTTTTTTTTAGCTATGCATGATGAAAACCACCTCCTGATCCTGATGCAGCTGCCTTCGAAGATCCAGAGCGTCAAGAGCAGCTACTCTAGGTGTTGAAGGTGCCTTTCGTCACCATAAAATGTTCCACCAATATATTTTACAGGAAGATGATTCAGTCTATTCCCTGTGTGTTGGTAATAATCAATCAAACGACATGGCTGGATGTCAAAAATAGGTGAAATCAAAACAAAAAATACTTTAAAAAAAAGCAAAAAGGTACACCAAGTACTTAACAATTATATTCTCGTTCAGAGAATATGTTTATAAAAAAAACCTCCTGAAAATAAAAAAATCAGCCAAAACAGATGATTATTAAAACATTCTCTTAAGAAACAAATTCTTCCAAAAAGACGTTCATCAAAGTAATTTTTAAAAAATGTGTCAAAATCTCAAAAAAAAAAGAAAAGAAATCAAGTTAAATCAGCCAAGTAGTACTACATACAAAAAAATTCTTCAAAAAATATGTCAATCAAAACAATCTAAAATAAAATACGAGATGCAAAAAATCTTGACAAAAAAAACTTGGGGGGCCAGTTTTTTTTACAATCAGAGTTACTGCAGTTATTGCAGTTACTTTGCCTCTCATTCGATTATTTGAATGAATCATGTACGACAGCTATTGTAAAAAAAAATGGCACGCCAAGTTTTTTTGTCACGAATTTTTGCATCTTGTATTTTTTTTAGATTGTTTCGATAAACATATTTTCTGAAGAATTTTTTTGTATGTACTACTACTTGGCTGATTTAAGGGAGCTTTTCAGTGTGAAATTTTCAAAAAATCGATTTTTTTTTGCTTTATCGAATAGTATACACTCTTCCGAATATTCCCTGAAATTTTCATGCCGAAATTCAGATTATTTCGGTTACTGTACAGCATTTCTTGGAAGAAGGAGCGCTACAGCTACCGCGTCGGCCGTCTGCCCGTGCGACCGTTATTTCTATTGTCTCGTTCCTACCTGCTCGTGTACCTTCCAACGTGAGTCCGGTTCGTCTTTCAGTTCGGTTTCGAAATTCAAAATGGATAGATCTACGAAAGAGAAATGTGCGTGGCAGGATAGAAAAGGCTCGAGAAGCGGACATCCGCGAAATGAACGAAAAAGATCCGCGGGTTTCAAGGGAACAAATCGACACGATATCGAAACGGATCTAACGTTTGCGAGCACTTCGGCAGCAAAAATCTTGAAAAAGAGTCCAGAGTTTGAAGTCCGAATCGATCAAACGTTTAGCTATGTGATTTTGGAGTTCTTTTTGGTTTTCGGCGCTCTTCAGGAACTGTTGAAGTGCAAAAAGTGTAATAGCGACGTGAAGTTTTTTAAAAAATCGATTCGCGGATTGGGCTTTAAAATTTGTGTTCAGTGTTCGTGTCCAGATCAGGCCGAGATAGATTCTTGTCCTTTGATAAAAAATGCTTATGAAATCAATCGTCGTTTCTGCTCTGCCATGCGATTGGTCGGCATCGGCATAAATGGCATTAGAAATTTTATCGCCTTGATGGATTTAACTGCAAACTTCAATAATAACACCTATTATGGAATCGTGAAAATCCTGCAGATTGCGTCGAAATTCCAATTCCGTGGAAAATATGAGGAAAGCCATATGGGCTACATTTCATCACAAAAGCTCAACTGATGAAAATCCTCAGCATGAGCATTGCCCTCCGGGAGAAGATTCGTGGTGCGAATGGCGCAAGGCCGAGGCCACAGGAGAGGAGTACACCCATCCACCAGCACTCGACGAAGACGTACAACAAGTTTTAAAGCCGATTTACGATGATCTAACAACGGAGGATCTCTTAGAACGGTGTACGGGCGCGAACACTCAAAACAATAATGAGAGCTTCAATCACTGTGTGTGGCAACTAGCCCCAAAGCACGTATTCTGCGGCAAGCAGATAGTAGAAATCGCTACGCAGTGTGCTGTGTGCACCTTCAATGAAGGTTACGACCCAATTTTAAAAATTTTGGAGACGATGGGATGCACGATAGGGCCGAGCGCCGCAGATTTCGCCGCTAAGTACAAGAATGCGCGCATCACCCAAGCAAACCGCCGGGCGTCCTTGGATAGCAAAGAGGCGAGGACAGCTCGTCGGACTGAACAATCCATTGAGCACGATCTTTTCGAAGAAGCAGAAGGGATATTGTATGGACCTGGCATCGCTGATTGACCGTAAGTAAACGATTTACCTAAAATTTCCTCACTTTAAACTTTAACGCGTTTTTCTCGAAACAGCATTTTTCAAAACGGTGTCCAACTTGGAGGGCAGAGTTTTAAAGCTACCGAGTTGAATTTTTTACACAATATTCTTAACTTCATTGTTTATCGTGCTATGGAAGCTTTTTTTTGACATCTTCCTATTTTTTTGTAAAAAAAACTGCCAAAAAAAAAGCTAAAGTCGATACTTTTTGTTCAAACCGGCGCCATTTTTGCAAAAAAAGCCTCCATAGCACGAAAGCCAATTATATACCGATCAATAATCTTTTTGTGTTTTGCTTCCTCATAGAGGAAGCTTTGTGATGGTGAAAAAAAAAATTTTCGAGATTTTAATGAAAACGTGTTCAGAATGTTCCAAAACATCGAAAAATCACATTTAGAAAAAATGTCCGGATGTATGTGTGTGTGTGTGTGTGTGTGTGTGTGTGTGTGTGAATCAGACGCGAAAAATTCAAATGGCTATATCTCGGGTACGCCTCCACCGATCAGGCTGAAATTTTGCACACAGCTTGTGTGGTTAATAGTCAATGTTTCTGCCAAATTTCATCCAAAAATTTTCAGTTGTTTTTTTTGTACGCCATTTTTAATTTCTTCGAAAAAGTCTGTGCGCACCGTAGCGCTCGCAATTTTTTAGCTATCGGGCTACAAACGCGTACACAGATGGAATATGATCACCCGATGATCCCATTAAAATTTCAAGAAAATCGATCGAGCCGTTTAAATTTTATGTCATTTTGAATTTTTTGAATTTCATGAATTTTTTTTTTTTTTCAAGACGCATTTTTCCGTATTAAATATTGATCTATGAATTAAAAAAGTGTCAGATTCGTTATCAGCGTGAAAAAATACTTTTAATACAATCCCGGAGTGACGGCTAACGATAAAGTTTATTGGGCATTTTTATAGCTAAAATTTCAAAAAAGAGTGATTTTGGGTATTTTCAAACAGCAATTTCTTTGCTTGCCGATGAATACTCTATGATACTCTATGTATTTTTTCGTCTGGAGTTCAGATTCGACAGCCGTTTTGACCAAAAGCGTAAGGTTGGTTTTTAACCTGAGTCGGCCATCAGTTTTGCTTAAAATTTAAATACGACGTTGATATTGAAAAAGCTGAAAATTGAAATTTTCATATCGCTTCCTCATAACAGTTGAAAGTTGAACGTTGAAAGTTGTAAGTTGAAATTTTTATATCACTTTCTCATAATGGCCCTTTATTCGCAAAGCTTCCTCTATGAGGAAGCCAAAAATATAGTAAATGCTTTCTCATAGAAGGAGATTTGCGAATAAAGGGCCATTATGAGAAAGTGATATAAAAATTTCAACTTTCAACTTTCAACGTTCAACTTTCAACTTTTATGAGGAAGCGATATGAAAATTTCAATTTTCAGCTTTTTTGTTTCAGATCAAAATTGTGACCCCCAATGTGGACACCACATCCAAGTGCATTTTCTGCAACAATTGTTTCATCATTTTTATAGATATTAATTAATAAATAAATCGATCTTTAAAAAATTGTTTGGTATTCTTCAATACCCAATTAATATACAAAAAAAAACCAGACCGATTAGATTATTTTTTCTTTAAAAAAAAATCGCGAAAAACAGCGATTTTTCGGGCTGTCACACTGGAAAGCTCCCTTAATTTGATTTCTTTTCGACTTTTTTTTGAGATTTTGATACACATGTTTTTTTCAATACTTTGATGAACGTCTTTTTGGAAGATTTTGTTTGTTAAGAGAATGTTTTGATAAACATCTGTTCTGGCAGATTTTTTATTTTTAGGAGGTTTCTTTTGATAAACATATTCTCTGAACGAGAATACAATTTTTAAGTACTTGGCGTACCTTTTACTTTAAAAAATCACCATATAGAGTAACTCAGTGTGATATGGCTACCCGTAATATCTTGTAACGTAACAAACGAATGGTGCTGCTGTGTGCACAGTTTTTATTATATGTAGATACAATACGATTGCACTAAAAGTTATAAGGTTGCATGTACAAGAGTCAGTACGATATGCCACATAGCCATATTCCCCGAAATTTCTGGTTGATATGGCCAATAAAATGGATCTCTTTCGGTTTGGCATCTGAAACATTTGCCGGAGGTTATTATTGTCTTTCTGTAGCTCATTAACACAACATAAAATATACTAAGACATGATTTGTGCGATCCCTCTATGTTTTCTAGGCCTATATCGACTACCATTACCATTATTACTATGGCCATATCATCCGTACTGTCGGGATAATATAGCCGATCGCAAATATTTATTTATAGAGCTGCAATTCAATCACGCATCGAAAATATCGACAATTCTAAACGGCATTAACTTAGTCCGATGTTTCTAGAGTTGGTTGCGACCAAAAATTGATAGGTTTTTTAACGTCCAATTTTCATTATTTAAAATGCCAGGGCCATATCATTCCAACTTACCCTAACTGTATGTAAATTATCTTTGTATTAGACAGACATCGTTATATGACGAGAAACACGCCTTACAGGTTCCCAATAATTCGACTTACTTTCCTGTGGAATCCGTGCAACGCGTAACGCGTTACGAATTCGCAATAATTCGACTTACTCCACTGTGAAATCTGGGCAACGCGTTACGAGCCCCCAATAATTTGACTCACTCTGCTGTGATATCCGTTTAACGCATAACACGTAACGGCCAGCGCGTAACGCGCAACGCATTACTGGCTCCCAATAATTCGACTTACTCTACTGTGAAATCCGTGTAACGGATAACGCATTACGGAATCCCAATAATCCGACTTACTTTACTGTGGAATCTCCGTAATGCGTAACGGATAACGAGTAGCACGTAACGGGTAACGCGTTACGGACTCCTAATAATTCGACTTACTCTACTATGGAATCCCCTTAACGCGTTACGCGTAACGGGAAACGCGTTACCGACGTGCCAGTAACGCGACTTACACTACACTAAAAATGCAAAACGTTCTTAAAGAAGTTTTACTTCAAAAACATACCTATAGTATGTGTTAACCCCTTCGTTGACATTGATGTTATAGTATGTTGTTATGGTATGGTGATGTTGTGGTATTGACTATTTTTTATTAGATTTTTAATTCGACCCATACATAGGACATACTGTTCGAGAATCCAACGTCCCGCCTCGGTTGAGAACGACAGCGGCGCGGCAGTCGAGCGGCAGGACCTCCCGCCCGCGCTCGGTCAGACTCACGCGCAACGCTCGCGCACGCGCAGCGGGGAGAAGTCGCTGTCGTGCCGTGTGCAACCGGCTTGTTTTTCCTTTTTCTTGCTAATGGCCGCGATCTTTTGACACGTGCTATCGGTTTGCTTATTTAGTATCTCATTCATTAGTATCTTCGGTATCGGGATATCGTATATATTTATAAAATAGTATTATTATTACTCTTGGTAATAACAAATGCCAGTATTGTTACCGGTAAATTTACCATACGCTCGGTTCCACGACGAAATATTCGCGACATGTACGTGTGTGCCACAAGATATAGCTGTAGTCCATGTTTACATTCTCGTCGAAACTCAACATATGTTCGGTGCCATGAAGCAAAGCTGAGGCCGACTGTATCGGCCTATATATATATATATATATATTATAACGGGACGACCGGGGGTCACCTCGTTACAAATTGAAACGTTTCATAAATTCGAGCAATCCTAACAGAACGCTCCTAGGATGTTATAGGAAGCCTTAAATAGAGTATCGAACGAATTCCGGAATTCTGATGTTAACTTAATTAAATTATTAGTCCGCCGGTTATTAAAACCGCGCGTTTAACTTAGAAATTAAGGACGCCGTCGAACGTAAGCGCTTATTGCCAATTACGTCGACGATTAAATTGTAAATTATTCTAAAATCCGCCGAGTCTGACTTCGTTCTGAACTCAAATCTTAATATCCAATTTTCGCGCGAAGAGATATTTTGTCATGGATCTTTACTACACTATCATTTATAGGATTTTCTTGCGTGTATATTTTGATAACAAATATCTTACATTGCAGATATTATGTGGCATGGAGATTGAGTCTGCGAATATTTTGCCGCGGATATCGTGCCGTCGGATATTTTGTCATGGAACCTTTGTTACCATCTTACTGCTGTTAAAAAAAACATTTATTTTCATTGTTTATCGTCTACCATCTTCTTTTCCTATCCACTCGCTATACTCAGCTTGGCAATTCTCAAACACATATCCATACACAGTTTTTGGGCTCGCCGATTCCGAATTTGAAGTCGAAATTCGAAAATTGTAAATAGATGATGGATGGTACTCGTACTTTCTTAATAAGATGGTGACTAAAAACGTGTTCTTTCGTTCCAGAATCCAAATTAAGAATAAAAACGGACAGAATAGAAATGGGGGAATTACAATAATAATTTTTCAAACATTGGAAATCTCATACCGTTTCATTATAGAATGAAACCTCAAAAAACTACAGCTTCAGTGCGAAAAAATACATCAACGCCACGCTTCACTTTGCTCGTCGCGAAAAATTCATGGACTTATGCGGTGAATTTTTATTTTGCACTTTCGATTTTCCTTCAAGCGGCCTTCAAGAAAACAATATATTTTGCCACGCTGATAACGAAATAATTCAATTAAATATTCATAGATGAATATTTATTTAAGGATTTAATACGGAAAATTGCCTCTAAAATAAAATACTAATTTTTCATGAAATTCAAAAATTCTAAATGTCATAAAATTTAAGCCTTTACGTCACGGTGGGACATAGAGTGTTCCACTAACTTACGCTCAGTTTTCAATTTTTTGAAGTAATTTCTTGACATTAAACACCGAGGTTTTGTTTTTATAGTGTCAAAATGTATGGCTGAAAGGGTTAAACGGTTTGATCGATTGTCTCTAAATTCAATAGGACGCGACTATTCGTATTACTGTCACGTCCAAACAATGAGAATGCCCGATGCATGAATCGGACGCCAGAGATGAACGAAATCCAAAGGCTCTGAAACAGTGTTACGACAATCGATGGGATTGTAGCGTCGCCGGACCGATTTGTACGTTAGTAACACTGGTTACGTTAGGTCCCTGGTCGAACACATAACGCTGAACGTGCACCAATATATATGTATGTATAGCGTATACTTTGAGGACATTTTTCACTAAGAAGTGGCCATTTCGAGGACATTCGGTTGTTTTGAGGACCGGCCTCAAAATTTTTGCTGTGCAACGTATATTTCGAGGCCGGTCCTCAAAGAACCCATCGTAAGTGGAAGGTATACTTCGAGGACTGATGAAAACTGGGTGATACTTCGAGGCCTAGCCTCAAAGTTACAAATATGTTATTCGTATCGTTTGAGGACAGTCTTCAAATTCCTAATTGTTTGTATTATTCAAGGACATGAATGGTTTCTTACAAATTATTCTGAATGATTTCTTACGCATTTTATATGGTCCAATTTTTCTAGGCTAGTTATTCCATTAGCTGATGAGTAACAGACGCGGTAACGTCTCAATGCAAGGTATATTAAAAAACCATTCTTAAAGCTACCCGCGTAGAAAAAAGTTGTATGGGAAAGGGTATTAAATTGAGTATGGGTTGAATATGGGGAATCGTATGGGAACGAATATGGGTGAAGTATAATCTAACTATGGGCTTTGTTCAGTTCCCACATTCATCCCATACACTTTTTCAGACTCTTTGCCAGCTATCGGGTACGACCTCGAACATTTTCATGCAATCAAACCCACACACTTTTCCAGACTCTTTTGGTCTATCTATCTCATACTGTTTTCCAGACTCTTTCCCACCAACCGCATTAATAGAAATTTTTTGAAGGTTGTACGCGATGGTTGGGAAAGAGTCTGAAAAAGAGAATGGGATTGATTACACAAAAAATTTTGAGCCTGTACGCGATGACTGGGAAAGAGTCTGGGAAAGTGTGTGGGTTTGATTGCATGAAAATGTTCGAGGTCGTACCCGATAGCTGGCAAAGAGTCTGGAAAAGTGTATGGGATGAATGTGGGAACTGAACAAAGCCCATAGTCAGATTATACTTCACCCATATTCGTTCCCATACGATTCCCCATATTGAACCCATACTCAATTTAATACCCTTTCCCATACGACTTTTTTCTACGCAGGGAGTATTCAAAACGACGGTTGTTTCCGTTACAACGAGAAAGCTATTATTATTCATTCAGCCCCGATCAAGATAAAGAAGAAACCGACGACTTATGATCGAATAGACAACGAAATTCGGGAAGCAGACGGGAACCCAACTTCGACCGAGATGGATACGAAGATGCTCATTTCCATAAACCCATCAACTCAACATCAGGGAAGTAAAATTGCTAAGTTCAACGATAAAATGGATCCGCAAACTGTTGGACAGCCGAGTGATTGTCTTCTTGACACCACCAACATTAACGATCTTGCAGATTCAAGTGTGTACAAACTAGATTAATTAAAAATTATTCATATTCTTAATACACTTTTTATAGTAATAATATTTTTT
Source organism: Stenichneumon culpator (assembly GCA_964017025.1). NCBI lineage: Eukaryota > Metazoa > Arthropoda > Insecta > Hymenoptera > Ichneumonidae > Stenichneumon > Stenichneumon culpator. Next base: position 11,526,820 of record OZ024771.1, read on the forward strand.
GCTTTTCCAGAGCTGCCAACAGGATTTAACATTCTCGACGAATCTGGGGAACCGGTACAGTCACAGTAGGTGACAAAATTTGTATAAACACAATCACAAGTTGTGAGTCGTTGAATCTTGCTAAAGTAACACATGTATTAAAACTGTATTATGCCAAATAGGTTGAACTGTCATAAAGTCTTCAAAGCTTTGATGGCCGGTCGTTGCTACGTGTCTGAAACTGTCGGCGACGCACCATCACTTTGTGATAGCTTCGTAAAGTCTATAATGAGCTCGACGCTGATTGACTCTGAGGATAAGCCTACCAATTCTCAGCTGCCGGATACGTCTCAGTTCAACACGACGCTGGTTGACCCTGAGGGTATGCCGACCAATTTTCAGCTGCCGGATACGTCTCAGTTCAACACAACGCTGGTTGACTCTGAGGGTATGCCGACCAATTTTCAGCTGCCGGATACGTCTCAGTTCAACACAACGCTGATTGACTCTGAGGTTATGCCGACCAATTCTCAGCTACCGGATACGTCTCAGTTCAACACTGATGCTGCAAGTGAAAAAACCGACGAAGGTAAATTATTTTAACACTAACAATTCAACAAAAATGTTATTCTATTCATTTGCAGTACGTCATTATGTTCTGTAGAATTATTTTTAGATTTTTAGAAATAAGTGATCTTTTGTCGAAAGCTTTAGAAATTTTATAATACGCTTTTTTAGTCATTACAAATTTCACAGCTGGTGATCAACTTTGAAAATTTGTGGTAACACATTTTCAATGTATAGTATGGGTAATGACGTTAAATTTTATTTTTTCAAATTTGCAATTAGATTCGGCGAATGGAGGTGACTCAAATAGTGAAGATTAGCGGCCATCAGCTTCCGAAGACTCAGACATTGATATGGAAAGCGGTGAAGATGAACATACAGTTCCGAAGAAGCCCGACAGTCGAGATGACAGACAGAAAAAAGAAAAATCAACCCTTGATATAACGTTAGGATCTAATAGACTTGGAGCATCAGCTCCCGATGACGCAACGTTGACAGTAGAGAGTTCAAAGGCGACTGCTTCGTACGCAAAGAATCATTTTTGTCTCTACTGCTATTAGCTTAAAACAAAGATCGCCCGTCATCTGGAAATGGTCCATAGCGACAAAGATGCTGTGAAAGAGTTCTCATCATTAAAGCCAGGTGATGCAAAACGGCAGGAACTGATAGCAATGATCAGAAACAAAGGTAACAACCTGTATAATATGGATTCAAAGTTCAACAAGGGCAAAATGTTGGTAGTCCGAAGACCTCAAGAGAGGATGAATAAGGATGCAACAGACTTTATCGCTTGCGGAAACTGTAAGGGGCAACATAGTAGAGCCACAATCCGCCGTCACTGGAGGAGATGTACAAAGCAGTTGGGCGAAAAGGAGAGACTAGTCATGGTGAAAGGGCAAAAAGTGTCCGCAAGACTCCACGCGAAAGCAAATGATATCGTGATAAAACAGATACTTCCATATCTACGAGAAGATACCGTCGTTCGTAGTATACGCTACGATGAATTGATGATCCTGTTCGCCAATAAGCAGACCGAAAGATACGGAACACATAAGCACCAATATGCTATGATCAGAGGACGATTGCGATTGCTGGGTCGTTTTCTACAGGCGATAAAAACTATAATGCCTGGGATAAGAGAATTCTCTGATGTATTTGTGCCCCAAAACTATGAGGCCACCATTACAGCTGCAAAAGTTGTCGGAGGGTTTAACGAACAGACACACACTTTCGCGCAACCGAGTAACGCAACGAATATTGGCACATTGCTGAAGCATGCGGGTGAGCTTCTACGAACGGAGTACATCAAATCCGAGCGAGCACATGATCAAATTCGGCTTGAAAACTTCTTAAAGCTGCTAACCGAGGATTATACCACCAGCGTAAACAGACTTGCTGCTGAAACCCAATTGCAAAATCACAGGCGAAAGAAAGTAATACTTCCGAGCATAGAAGATATAACGAAGCTACACAACTTTCTCACATCCGGACGTAACGAACACCCCAAACAACTGCAGCATACATTTTCGTCCGAATCGTGGCGAAAACTTGCAGAATACAGTCTCATATCACTGCTAGGTTTCAATCGTCGTCGCGCTGGCGAAATTGCGCGGGTGTATTTAGATGATTTTAAACCTTATCAAGCTGTTGACAGAGTAACCGATAAAGATGCTTACGAAGCGTTATCCAAACAGGGACGATCGATTGCTAAGAAGTACGTACGTTTTATGATTCGCGGGAAACGTAACAGAAGCGTACCTGTGCTGGTTGCCTCAACAGTTTTCAACTGTCTAACTCTCATCATACACCATCGCAACGACGCTGGAGTTTCGGCTAACAATCCTTACCTGTTCGGTATACCGTCAGTCGATGATGACAGAGATAAATATCTACGCGCCTGTGGCTTACTAAGATCGTACTCGGTAGCGTGTGGTGCGGATGTACCAACCTCGCTTTGCGGTACTCAATTACGAAAGCACATAGCCACGAAATGCATCAATCTCAACTTGTCAGAAAATCAAGTTACCGATTTGGCAAATTTCATGGGTCATCACAAAAATATCCACAAGGAGATTTATCGTCAACCTGTAATAGAGAACGACATCATAAAGATCTCCCGACTCCTCGAAATGGCACAAGGAACTCATTCGTTAAACGAGAATAACGAAGAGAGCAGCAGCTCAGAGGACTAAAATGATACCGAAGACTGTGACGGTATAATTTTTTTTTATGAAGTATATACTGATCGATTAACAGCTGCGATAAAATTTGCGACCGCCAACTTTTCCTCAAGCTCTAAAAGGGTATTGTTCGGCCACCAACGGCGTGCCTCTCGACCGTTTGAAATATTTTTCCGTGGGCGCCAGCCGGATTACCAATTAATCGGCACGGTCGGTACCGGTGTTCGTGCCAAGCACGCGCTCTCACTGCTCCGGCAGCTGCAGCAAGGCTAGGGTAGAGGGGTGAGGGCGGTGAAAATTTGCTACTCCAAGAATATTAAGATGCGAAAAATAATCGGCCGAAGCCACCCGATTTATTACAATTTAATACAATGGAAAAAAAATCCGCGTACTGTGACGTGACATTCCACGCCGCGTCAATCCGCACGGTTTTGGTCGAGCAGTGGGCCGGATTTACGTCCCTGAGGACGCCGCTCGTCGAACCGGCTCGATCGTCGACTCGCCTTGAGAGGATCTGATTTTAATTTTATTTAATTTTATTTTAATTTTGTTTCATTTGTTCGTAATTTCGCGTTATTCGCCTTGTTTTCTTTGTAAGTTTGTTATAGGCCGTAGAGAGTCTTGCGACACTTCGACCCGACCGTCGGGCGGTTTTGCCCTCGGTCGTGTTCACTTGGTAGTTGGCCTAAGGAGGCCGGCGAGTGCTTCGTTCGGTAAGCAGGCGGAAGCCGAAGACCAGCTTCCGCGGAATAGGACGCCGGAGGGACGAGGGTTTGGACCAAGATAGCATGTTTCCCGTCCCTCCCGACTACACGGCCTGGAGCCGTTCCTGTCCCGTAGTTTCTCCGGATGACGCGGACCGCTCATCACGGCGCCTCCACTTGCGGGGATTACGAGGGAAGGATGGACGAGGAGGTGCAGTAAAGTGGCGTATCGAGTGGGCCCACCGTGAAGGATAAGGCCTTAACTTCACGAGGGAGGCCTCCCCTCGCGTTCATCTTACCCCACCGGATCCTGGGAGGAAGGAGTCCGGGGAAAACTACAAGAATTCGCTGCGAACGGAAGATTCTCGCGGGGAGCGGGGCACGGCCGGCGGCCGAACCGGTTTTCCGGCGTCTTAGCCGGCTAGCGTAGGCTAGGTTTCGGGAGTCGCGAGAGAGGGGGAAGCGCTAGTGCGAACTACCGGGAGCGCGTTAATTTATTCGGCAGTCGGTGATCGAGTGCGGTGACGAGTGGCAGCATTAGTTTTTGGGTAACCTCCCGGGCTGTTCGCACACCGCTAAGCTTCCGTCTCTCTCTATTGCTCTGTGCTCTCCGGAGAGGCCGAATCCGGACCCAACTATTTTCTTTGTCTTGCGTTGTCGTTAATTATTCTCTTTATTTTCGTTTGCTTTCGCCTTTGTCGCTTCAGGCGACGGGTTGGGTCCGGCGAGGCGTTTCCGGTGAGATTTTGCGCTGGTCTCTTCCTTTTTCTTTTATTCGCGTTCTTAATTCTATCTTCCATTCTCTCTCTTGGCTAACCTTTCCGTATCCCAATTATGGTATCCCAGTGCCTATGGTCGTTTCGTTAATTCCGTGTGCGTTAGGGCGTTAATCTGCCCGCTTTTGGCTCTGTATCGCGGTATTCCCCCTACGAACTTCCTGTCGGCGAAATACGTTATTTTCGCGGCCCGCTTTTGGCTCTGTATCGCGCTATTCCGCTACGAAAATCTTGTAAGCGAAAGTCGGCATTTCGCGTCGTGCCTTTGGCTCTGTAACGCGATATTTTCTACGAAAATCATGTAGACGAAATTCGGCATTTTGCGTCTTGCCTTTGGCTCTGTATCGCGATCGCCCTTACCAAAAACCACGTAGGCGAATTTCGGTATTTCGCGCCCTGCTTTTGGCTCGGTATCGTGGTATGTCATACGAAAATCATGTGGACGAATGTCGGCATCTTTTGCGTCTGGCCTTTGGCTCTGTATCGTTCCGCCCTAGGAAAATCATGGGAGCGATTTGGTTATCGCGCGTTGCCTTTGGCTCTGTTTCCCGAGACGTATGGCGAATACCCGCGCGGCGATAATCGTCGGTTTTCGTGCGAGGTTTCGGCTGGCGAGACAAAGGGACGACGAGCGCGTCGTCCAGCGTTCGTCAGCCGTGCAGCCGCGTGATGGCTATAGGGCGCGTAAAGGTCACGGGCGCGCCGTGTTTACATCCAGCGGCCCGTTCCGAGAACCTTCTCGATTCCGTTGGCTATCTGTCGATCTCGCTCTATTCTCGCGAAGCGTTTGTGGCTTTGTTGATTTCTCGTTCCCGGTAGCGTTAAGTCGATCCTCGTTCGGGTAGGACGTTCTGGCAATCGCAACTACCGTATTGTTTTCTTTTTTTTGCGTGTTGATACGTTGGCGTGTTTAGCGGTATTAGTTCGTCGTTAGGGACCTAAGGTTTCGCGTCTGTTTACATTAATTTTCACCGACGGTTCGACTTTGGCTTCGTTCCGTTTCTGGCAATAATTATTTTCCGTGCTCTCCCTATTGGCTTCGTTTATTTTTTTTTGGCAATAGTTTTCTCCCCTTGGCTATGTCTACCCTCCGGCAATAGTTTCGCTTTGGCTATGTTCCCTCCTCAGCGTCATTTTTTGAAACCAAACACACACTCTCCTCCACTCGACGCAAATCACGCGCAGGCGATCTCCCCGATTTTCACGGTGCCGGTGCGGCGAGAGGCCGTCCAATTCCCGGCACTTATTATTTCCGGAAACAAAAGAAAAATTAATAATTCCCCAAGAAACAAAACACGAAAAATAATCGACGGACAAATAAGCTTTTGGTCTGCCCCGGGACGGAACTCCACGCCGCGATCGAGTCGCGGGCACGCTCGACAATAATGCGCGCAAACCGATGAACGAACGCGCGTCCGATTATTACTTGTCCCCCGAGAAACAGAAGTCTTACCGCGAGAACTGATGGAAACGGGAATAATCCCTGCCGGTACCGATTGCCCCCGTCCTTCCAAAGTAACCGGAAAGGAAAAATCCGCCGAACGGCTCGATAAGACGTCCTGGGGAGTCACGTACAACGGGAACGGATCTCCATCAATCCCACACAGCGAGCACACGCGTCGTATCTCCGTCGCTTCGCAGAAGAGAGTCTCGACCTAATTTTCGGAGTCGCGCTCGCCGCCTCGCTCGTGTTGTCTCTCGCTCCCCACTTTTCCCGATTTTCGGCCGGTGTCCGGTACCTGGCGACATCCTACGATTCTCGCGAACTGTCGTACGCGCGAAATTAATATTCGAACGACAGCTACGCTGATGTTCTGTTCGAAATCTTACGCGACGTTTCGCCTGAATCGTAGTTTACGAGGATCTGTGACGCGACCAAAAAAATACCGCGTCCCAAATTATATTTTCTTATTTCAGACATCAACGAACCCGGTTGTAGTGGAGAAAAATCCGTGTCGATATCAACGACGAGAAAGTCGAATGCCAACAAAAGTGGTGACAGTAGTCGACTCGGATCAGGCTATCGACCTTGGACTGCTCAAGCACGGGACGTTGTTCTGGCAGCCTTTCATCGAATCGGAAAAGTGCCGAATGGAGAACAATTGCAGAAGTTGAATAATGATAATGAGTGCCTTCGCGGCCGTCAAGTTCCTCAACTTCGAACGTGGCTCCATATACAAAAAAAAGATGGGATAGCCTACATCAGCTTTATCACAAGCAGAGAAAAACGGCGGTGCCAATAAATTAAGTTCGTACGTAAGTTACCCAGCCAAAGATTGAATCGGAAAAACTTGCAATACCTAAACTTATTTAACATTATCATCACGTTATCGTTATCACGATAGAGGGCTTAATGTACTCCTTTTTTATTATTATTTTTTAAAAGGACCGATTACACAGAAAAGGAATGTGTTGTATTTTTTTGTTGTTGCTTAGCCTTGGTATTATTTTATTATCAAAAGCCCAAAAAGATTTTTATTCGTCGAAAAAGGATATTGTGCGTGTACGTGAAACCACGGTTCGTTGTTCAGGTACTTAAGTAAATTAAATAATAACGTATGTAAAACTTTTCTTATGTTGTCATGTCATGATTGAGGACTAATGTACCGTGACTACCGATCTACCAATTATTTTTTTTCACTATTATTTTTTAAAAAGGTCCATTACCGAAAAAAGGTATCAAATTTATGTTTTTTTCTACCTTGGTATTATTTTATTATCATAAGCTCAAAAGGTTTTCTTATTTAATAATTTGCTGCTATGCTATTGTCGACTGTGACTGATTAAAACAGCGATTCGCTGTCCTCGAACATAGTAACTTAAATAAAAATTAATGTAAAACTTTACTTATGTGACTCTTTACTCTTAGCAAATAAATAGTTAAAGAAGTATTCACATGAAAATTGCATTTTCATACTTTATTTATAGTGATAATTTTGCGAAAAATTTTCTGTGTTTTTCTTCATTTCTGTGTTGCCTATAATCGTTATTTTTCATTTTATTCTCCATTTCCTTAGAAAAACGTAGAATAACTACGCTACGAATGGATTTCATCTCAGAAATCGTTGGTCAGAGACGTACAATGTTTTCCACTAATCCCGAGATTTTACTAGACAGCAAAAGATCGATAAGACTATCATTATCATCATAAGCTTAAGAGATTGCGAGGAAAATATACAGTAACGGTGTTAGTCTGAGGTAGGGCTATATTATGAGGTAGATAACCTAAGGAATCAACGTAGGGGGTAGGGATCAACATAACCTCAAAATATTTTGCATTCATTTTTCTACGAAACGGTTTTATAAAATAAAAACAAATAGCGGGGCTCTCTGCGTATTTGATTAACCCAGTGAGCTCCGCAATTCGTTTTTCATTACATGAAATCGTTTCGGAGAAAAAAGTGAAATAAAATCGTACAATGGTCGATTTTAAGCAATTATAACGATGTATATATATATATATATATATATATATATATATATATATTGTGATGACGCTTCCTGGTCTTTGACGCTGCCAGACGGGACAATCGGGGACTTGTAGGGCGAGGGGGACGGGGGAAATAATACTCCAGAGTTTTGTGTAGAACGTGGAAAAATAATAACTTTTAATGATAATTCGTTCGGTGAATATTAACAACAAAAGAATCATAAGCAAATACTGCCGCTTCAACGCCGTTACGGGTACGTTGAAGGGGGTCGATAACCAAAAATAAACAATCTCAATAATAACCAAAAAGAAAAGAAAAGTTCGCAATAACAATGGTAATAAACAATAGCAAATAAGGAATGACGGGGCGAAAAATTCGAAAATAAGAAAATAGAAAATTACTCAATACTCGGGGGGGGGGGGGGGGGAAATAAGAAAATAGAAAAATAGTTAACGCTGGACAGAATACAAAAGTCGAAAAGTAAGTAATACGCGGGGGAAAATACTAAGGTCGAAAAAATAAGTGCCACGCAGGGCGAAATACAAAGGTCGGACAATAATTACTAGTCGTGGCAAAATATAATGGTCGGAAAATTATCAAAGCTCAAAACGAGAAAAATGGGATAATCGGAAAATAATTAACTCTCAAAAAAGTAGGGAAATCGAAAGAATAATCAATAACAAAACTTACGAAAATAACACAACTCAGGGTAATCGCCGGGACGGCAATTCGCAGGGTCAGTCGCAGGGGAGGGGAGGGGAGGAGGGGCTGGCCGGTTGAGATTCTACACAATACTGGTCTTACGTTAGCAATTCAAAAAAAATCTCCAAACTCGGGGAACAATCACGGATTTTTGGGCGCCAGCTACTGTATCGGTGTAGCACCGCGGCGCTCGATTTCGTTAATCGAGAGCAAAACAAAAACAAGAAAGAAAGAAACAAAAATCTATTACGTTTTCACGTCACTCGGCTAGCGGGAACGGGGGAGGGAGGGGAATGAGACTTCTCAGGCCGCAGGCACTGTCCAGGGCTTCTTGACAATATTACCTCGGCACAAAAAAAATTACGGAAAATTCCGATAATTACAACAACAACAAAAATAGATACGATAAACGATTTTCTAGTCTCGGGGAGAACGGGGGAAATACGCGAACGGTCGCGCGCTGTAAACCTCCGCGATCGCCACCACTCACGCGCACACGAGAATTAAAGAAAATGCCGGCGCACGTGGCGGCCGGTGATCGACGGTCGAAAATTATACAATCAAAAATCACTTAAAATTACCAGGGGGGTGACGGGCAAATTTCCAGGGGAATGTGGGAAATGGGACTGTCAATCAGGTCGAAATGGGGGAAGGGAAACTCGAAATGTACTCACTCAACCGGTCTTTATCGCTTACAATACTCCGTGCGATAACGTTCTCACTCAACCAATTCCGTTCAATAAAATCCTCTCGGCAAAATCCGTTCGATAGTCCTTGTTTTGCCGAGTCGTTGTACAATCCAAAATCTGGTCCAAATTCGTATCCTTTATCTCTGCCTCGAGTCGGTACTCTCCGGGGGTGGAGTCTGAATATAACGGGGGTTTTCCGGGTCGTATAATTTCCAAAAACTTTTCTCAATAATCTGTTCGCCTGTCACACACTCGCTCTCTCACACGCCGTGGCTCGAAGTGAAGAAAGCCATGCCGTTTCCGGCTTCTTCTCCGACCTCAGGGTCGGTCTTGCAATTTGCGATTTTTCGGCGCAAATCGATTGGTCTGTCTCGGGACTAGCTGGGCGGTGGGCGTCGTAATTGGCTGCGGCCGATTGCGAATATTCGTCGCGACGGAAGGCCTGTCGCGACGCTCGGCGCGCGCATCCATCGACATCGATTCGTCTATCGATTGCCGAATATTCTCAACGTCGGGAGGTGCTGGTTCCTCGCGGCGAGCTGGTGAAGTATTGCAGTCTGACAGTTCAGGTGACGTTTTCACGGTGTTCGCCCGCACGACACAACTCGTCGGTTTACACTCGTTATTTCGAGCCGAGAGTGTGTCGTCGGGTTCCGGGCTGTCCATGGCGGGTCAGACGAGTGGAGTTGTCTTCGCAGTGGCTTTCAAGGGACGGGACGACAAAGTTTTGTCCGTGTACCGGGGTGTCGGGCACGTTTGGAGGTTAGTGCCGTGTTGGTGGTGCAAGTGTATTTTATTACACCTTTGTCGTATCCCTCAGGGTCGATCGGTGTCAGGCTGTCTTCGGCAGGGTCTGTCCAAGGCGTAGGGGAGTCTTCGATGGGCTGAGCTGGTCTTCGGGGTGCTGCGGTGAGTCTTCGTGGTGCTGCGGTGAGGCTGCGACGAGTCTTCGATGGGTTGCGAGGGCTTCGGTGAGTGAGTCAAGGGACTGTCAGGATGGCAGGGACTGAGGGTAAGTCGAGGGGAAGGTTTAACAATAATTCAGTTCGTTGCTTAAATAATAGGTTCTAATCCTAGTGTATTTTTTTAGGTGAGTGGTGGGACGTCGAGCCACGCTGGGGAGGGCTTGTGACGCACCACGTCACAATATATATATGTTTTATATTTGTCCTCATATTAGCCGGTACACATAATGAGGCTCATAGTAACCACTTCTTATAAAATCCTTCGATTCAATGAAAACAAGCGTATATATTCTATCAGAAATAATTGCATATAGTCCGAAATGCTTTCCGGTATCAGTTGCAAGCATTATGTATAAACATATATTTGTGACCTCAAAGTATACCTTACACACACACACATATATATATATATATATATTGTGATGATGCTTCCTGGTCGTTGACGCTTCCAAACGGGACAATCGGGGAAATATAGGGCGAGGGAAAGGGGGAAATAACACTCCAGAGTTTTGTGTAGAAACGTGGAAAAAATAACTTTTAATGATAATACGTGTTCAGAGAATATTAACAACAGAATAATAATAAGCAAATACTGCCGCTTCAACGCCGTTACGGGTACGTTGAAGGGGGTCGATAACCAAAAATAAACAATCTCAATAATAACCAAAAAGAAAAGAAAAGTTCGCAATAACAATAATAATAACCAATTCGAAAATAAGAGAAGGGGGCAAAGAGTTCAGAAATAATAATAGAAAAACCGGAAATAATCACTACGCGAGAAAAATAAGAAAATAGAAAATTACTCAATACTCGGGGGGGGGGGGGGGGGGAATAAGAAAATAGAAAAATAGTTAACGCTGGGCAGAATACAAAAGTCGAAAAGGAATTAATACGCGGGGGAAAATACTAAGGTCGAAAAAAAATAATTGCTACGCAGGGCGAAATACAAAGGTCGGACAATAATTAATACTCGGGGCAAAATATAACTGTCGGAAAATTATTAAGGTTCAGAAAGAAAAAGAAAATCGAAAAAAATACTCAGTAACAAAACTTACGAAAATACTAGGACTTATGGTAATCGCCGGGACGGCAATTCGCAGGGTCAGTCGCAGGGAAGGGGAGGGGAGGAGGGGCTGGCCGGTGGATATTCTACACAATGCTGGTCTTACTATGGCAAACTCGGAAAAATCTCCAAACTCGGGGAACAATCACTTATTTTTGGGCGCCAGCTACTGTATCGGTGTAGCACCGCGGCGCTCGATTTAGTTAATCGAGTGCAAAAAAAAACAAGAAAAAAGAAACAAAATCTATTACCTTTTTACGTCACTCGGCTAGCGGGAACGGAGGAGGGAGGGGAATGAGACTTCTCAGGCCGCAGGCACTGTCCAGGGCTTCTTGACAATATTACCTCGGCACAAAAAAAAGGTACAGAAAAATTCCAATAATCACAAAAAAATAGATACGATGAAACAATTTTCGAGTCTCGGGGAGAACGGGGGAAATACGCTAACGGTCGCGCGCTGTAAATCTCCGCGATCGCCACCACTCACGCGCACACGAGAAATATAGAGCAAAATGCCGGCGCACGTGGCGGCCGGTGATCGACGGTCGAAAATAATACACTAAGAAAATCGCTTAAAATTACCAGGGGGGTGACGGGCAAATTTTCAGGGGAATGTGGGAAATGGGACAGTCAATCAGGTCGCAATGGGGGAAGGGAAACTCAAAAAGTACTCACTCAACCGGTCTCTTACGAATCTTATCGCTTACAATACTCCGTGCGATGACGTTCTCACTCAATCCGTTCGACAAAATCCTCTCGGCAAAACCCATTCGATAGTCCTTGGTCTGCCGAGTCGTTACACAATCCAAAACCTGGTCCAAATCGTGTCCTTTATCTTTGCCTCGAGTCGGTACTCTCCGGGGGTGGAGTCTGGATATCACGGGGGCTTTCCGGGTCGATATAATTTCCAAAAACTTTTCTCGTATATTTCGCTCGCCTGTCACACACAATCACTCTCTCACACGCCGTGGCTCGAAGTGAAGAAAACCATGCCGTTTCCGGCTTCTTCTCCGACCTCAGGGTCGGTCTTGCAATTTGCGATTTTTCGGCGAAACTCGATTGGTCTGGCTCGGGACTAGCTTGGCGGTGGGCGTCGTAATTGGCTGCGGCCGATTGCGAATATTCGTCGCGACGGAAGGCCTGTCGCGACGCTCGGCGCGCGCATCCTCGGCATCGATTGGCCTATCGATCGCCGAATATTCTCCACGCCGGGAGGTGCTGGTTCCTCGCGGCGCTCGGACGAAGTATCGCACTGACAGCTCGAGTGCAATTTTACGGTGTTTACCCGCACGACACAGCTCGTCGGTTTACACTCGTTATCTCGAGCCGAGAGTGTGTCGTCGGGTTCCGGGCTGTCCATGACGGGTCAGACGAGTGGAGTGTTCGGTGCTGTGGCCTCCAAGGGACGGACGTCGGTGTGGGAGCGGAGCATCGGTTTGTCGGATTTTTTTTGGAGGTTAGTGCCGGACTGCCGTACCAGGCTTTAATTCCCGGTCGGTTGACAATTTTTGTAGGCTGGTTCTGGGCCTGGCGAGGTCAATCTGGTCGATGGTGGAGTCTTCGATTGTCTGCGATGGCTGGGATGGTCTTCGGGGTGCTGCGATGAGTCTTCGTGGGTCTTCGGGGAGGCTGCGACGAGTCTTCAGTGGGTTGCGAAGGCTTCGTGGAGTGAGTCGAGGGACTGACAGGGTGGCAGGGACTGAGAGTAAGTCGAGGGGGGAGGTTTAACAATAGTTCAAGTCGTTGCTTAACTAATAGGTTCTAATCCTAGTTTATTTTCTTAGGTGAGTGGTGGGACGTCGAGCCACGTTGGGGGAAAATTGTGACGCACCACGTCACAATATATTGGTGCACGTTCAGCGTTATGTGTTTGACCAGGGACCTAACGTAACCAGTGTTACTAACGTACAAATCGGTCCGGCGACGCTACAATCCCATCGATTGTCGTAACACTGTTTCAGAGCCTTTGGATTTCGTTCATTTCTGGCGTCCGATTCATGCATCAGGCATTCTCATTGTTTGGACGTGACAGTAATACGAATAGTCGCGTCCTATTGAATTTAGAGACAATCGATCAAACCGTTTAACCCTTTCAGCCATACATTTTGACACTATAAAAACAAAACCTCGGTGTTTAATGTCAAGAAATTACTTCAAAAAATTGAAAACTGAGCGTAAGTTAGTGGAACACTCTATGTCCCACCGTGACGTAAAGGCTTAAATTTTATGACATTTAGAATTTTTGAATTTCATGAAAAATTAGTATTTTATTTTAGAGGCAATTTTCCGTATTAAATCCTTAAATAAATATTCATCTATGAATATTTAATTAAATTATTTCGTTATCAGCGTGGCAAAATATATTGTTTTCTTGAATGCCGCTTGAAGGAAAATCGAAAGTGCAAAATAAAAATTCACCGCATAAGTCCATGAATTTTTCGCGACGAGCAAAGTGAAGCGTGGCGTTGATGTATTTTTTCGCACTGAAGCTGTAGTTTTTTGAGGTTTCATTCTATAATGAAACGGTATGAGATTTCCAATGTTTGAAAAATTATTATTGTAATTCCCCCATTTCTATTCTGTCCGTTTTTATTCTTAATTTGGATTCTGGAACGAAAGAACACGTTTTTAGTCACCATCTTATTAAGAAAGTACGAGTACCATGCATCATCTATTTACAATTTTCGAATTTCGACTTCAAATTCGGAATCGGCGAGCCCAAAAACTGTGTATGGATATGTGTTTGAGAATTGCCAAGCTGAGTATAGCGAGTGGATAGGAAAAGAAGATGGTAGACGATAAACAATGAAAATAAATGTTTTTTTTTAACAGCAGTAAGATGGTAACAAAGGTTCCATGACAAAATATCCGACGGCACGATATCCGCGGCAAAATATTCGCAGACTCAATCTCCATGCCACATAATATCTGCAATGTAAAATATCTGTTATCAAAATATACACGCAAGAAAATCCTATAAATGATAGTGTAGTAAAGATCCATGACAAAATATCTCTTCGCGCGAAAATTGGATATTAAGATTGAAACGTCTCCCCCCCCCCGTCCAACCCCGCGCACGCCACCGAGGCGAGGCGGCCGGTAAGATCGAGCGCACGACAGCGGCTACGCAGAGGCACGCAAAGAGGCCAAGTGGCGCCATCGTGCGGGATCCAGAATGACCCGATCGATAGGGAAGCCACGCACACCCGGAGAACACAAGCACACTCCGCAAGCGCCACACAGCGCCGCGGAAAGGAAACAAGAGGCCATATCGATCAAGGCCAACCAGAGCGAAAAAGCGAGGGAAAAGGAGAACAAACGATTGGACAAAAATGACCCCACCGCTACCGAGAAAGGCATCCGATTAGAGATAAGCCGAGAAGGGCAATGACGTCACTGGAGAACCCACCGGTAATTGGAGAACAAGGGAGAAGAACCTTGAAGGACCAATAGAAAAATTAAACACCAAGAACGAAATACGCGTGCGCGAGTCCGCCAAAAAGATGCAATTTTCGCGAGTGGGAGGCAAAAATTAGCATATAAAAAGGCACAAAATCGACCGGAAATCAGTTAATCATCTCACCGGGTCTACACCAGCTCTCCAAGGACTTATAGTGAAAAGTGAAAAGTGAACAGTAAAAGTGCGTAAAAGTGAATAAAAGTGACTAACGTGAAACCGTGCCAAAAGAACTTATAAAATTCTGTGCAGATTCGGACTTATAAATTTTTGTGTAGACTCGGACTTATAAATTTCGGTGCTGAATTGGACTTATAAAATTCGGGCAAGAATGAGACTTATAAAATTCGTGCAAAAATCGGACTTATAAAAATATTCGGACTTATAAAAATTTTGTGCCGAGTGAACTTACGAAATTCGTGCCGAAACCGGACTTGTACGTCACCGGGCTAATCTCGGGCTCAGAAAAAGTGTGAACGTGGACTTACAAAAATTAGCCACGCAGGACTAGTAATATTAGTGCCGAGAACTCATTAAAAAATTGTGACACGGACTCGCAAAATTCAGGACACGTCGAAATTGCGTGTCAAGTTCGAAATTATACTTTGGTGCAACGATTGGCGCGAAGCGGTAAAGTGACCAAAGTGACCGGTCAGGAAAGCCGAAGTGACGGGTGAGCAAATTTCACAACACCGAGGACCCGAGAAAACCACTCACAGGGCTTCCCTCACGGCCACTGCATTTACCCATAACGAGAAAATCAGGTAAAAACAGTCCGCGGTCGCAGAAACACAAAGTGCAATCCGCGAGGTGAGCGAGCTGTCACTGCCGACGCGGCCCCGTGACGTCACAGCGCGGCCAGCCGCGGGCGGCGGCCATCTTGGGAACACGAGCTATCGAGCCGCCGACCCGAAATCATAGGGCGTTCGCATGTGGCGACGGTAATATAACCGGAAAACGGTCAACGCGCGATAACAAAGCAGATCGATAATACTCTCCACCTCAAGCAATAAAAGCGCCAGTAAAAGGGGAAACAAGATAAGAAAATAAGAATAAGCATTTTGTCAATCAAATTGGTTAACAAGTAAATATATATTGCACAAAGAATAAATAACAAGAAGTAATTTAAGAAAGGGAAAAAACTGTAAAGACTTGAAAACTTGTCCGGTTACGAATAAAATCATTATTTCCACATCAAAACCGTCTCTGATACGCCAACCCATAATTCCTGGACACTCGAGCACACGAATCCCTCCGTTTGAGCGCCCATTCCTCTACAGGAGGTGCACGAATTCGGAGAAAATATTGTAAGGAAGCTTGCTCCTGTTACAAGATTTGAGTTAAGAACGAAGTCAGACTCGGCGGATTTTAGAATAATTCACAATTTAATCGTCGACGTAATTGGCAATAAGCGTTTACGTTCGACGGCGTCCTTAATTTCTAAGTTAAACGCGCGGTTTTAATAACCGGCGGACTAATAATTTAATTAAGTATACACGCGGCCTGCCTGGTGCATCGTCGTTACAAATTTAACATCAGATTTCCGGCATTCGTTCAATACTCTATTTAAGGCTTCCTATAACATCCTAGGAGCGTTCTGTTAGGATTGCTCGAATTTATGAAACGTTTCAATTTGTAACGAGGTGACCCCCGGTCGTCCCGTTATAATATATATATATATATATAGGCCGATACAGTCGGCCTCAGCTTTGCTTCATGGCACCGAACATATGTTGAGTTTCGACGAGAATGTAAACACGGACTACAGCTATATCTTGTGGCACACACGTACATGTCGCGAATATTTCGTCGTGGAACCGAGCGTATGGTAAATTTACCGGTAACAATACTGGCATTTGTTATTACCAAGAGTAATAATAATACTATTTTATAAATATATAATAATATATATATTTTTTATATGGTTCCATGGCTAAATTAATATTTTATTATTAATTATTGTTTTTATTATTATCATATAATAATGTTTTTGTTATGCGAATATATTGTCGCGTTACGGGTAACAAATACAAAACGATGCACTGTGCATCTTGCAGAGAGTAATCCGATGAGCAGTGCGATTTTGAGCCCGAAACGAATCGTTAATTATATGAAAATCGCTGAGACGCCCGGGTGAGTTTTACCGTGTGCGGCACTGCACGCCGCGAACACCTATGAGAGCACGAATCTCTCCGGCGAAAATACGTGCGTCGCGTAACCGAGAGAAATAACTCGCGCTGTGCTTCGTGTGAGCTCAAACGATATCCCGAAACCGGAGATACTAATGAATGAGATACTAAATAAGCAAACCGATAGCACGTGTCAAAAGATCGCGGCCATTAGCAAGAAAAAGGAAAAACAAGCCGGTTGCAAACGGCACGACAGCGACTTCTCCCCGCTGCGCGTGCGCGAGCGTTGCGCGTGAGTCTGACCGAGCGCGGGCGGGAGGTCCTGCCGCTCAACTGCCGCGCCGCTGTCGTTCTCAACCGAGGCGGGACGTTGGATTCTCGAACAGTATGTCCTATGTATGGGTCGAATTAAAAATCTAATAAAAAATAGTCAATACCACAACATCACCATACCATAACAACATACTATAACATCAATGTCAACGAAGGGGTTAACACATACTATAGGTATGTTTTTGAAGTAAAACTTCTTTAAGAACGTTTTGCATTTTTAGTGTAGTGTAAGTCGCGTTACTGGCACGTCGGTAACGCGTTTCCCGTTACGCGTAACGCGTTAAGGGGATTCCATAGTAGAGTAAGTCGAATTATTAGGAGTCCGTAACGCGTTACCCGTTACGTGCTACTCGTTATCCGTTACGCATTACGG
This sequence comes from Stenichneumon culpator, assembly GCA_964017025.1. NCBI lineage: Eukaryota > Metazoa > Arthropoda > Insecta > Hymenoptera > Ichneumonidae > Stenichneumon > Stenichneumon culpator. Next base: position 11,544,168 of record OZ024771.1, read on the forward strand.
AGATTCCACAGTAAAGTAAGTCGGATTATTGGGATTCCGTAATGCGTTATCCGTTACACGGATTTCACAGTAGAGTAAGTCGAATTATTGGGAGCCAGTAATGCGTTGCGCGTTACGCGCTGGCCGTTACGTGTTATGCGTTAAACGGATATCACAGCAGAGTAAGTCAAATTATTGGGGGCTCGTAACGCGTTACCCGGATTTCACAGTGGAGTAAGTCGAATTATTGCGAATCCGTAACGCGTTACACGTTGCACGGATTCCACAGGAAAGTAAGTCGAATTATTGGGAACCTGTAAGGCGTGTTTCTCGTCATATAACGATGTTTGTCTAATACAAAGATAATTTACATACAGTTAGGGTAAGTTGGAATGATATGGCCCTGGCATTTTAAATAATGAAAATTGGACGTTAAAAAACCGATCAATTTCTGGTCGCAACCAACTCTAGAAACATCGGACTAAGTTAATGCCGTTTAGAATTGTCGATATTTTCGATGCGTGATTGAATTGCAGCTCTATAAATAAATATTTGCGATCGGCTATATTATCCCGACACTATGGATGATATGGCCATAGTAATAATGGTAATGGTAGTCGATATAGGCCTAGAAAACAGCCATATAGGCCAAACCGAAAGAGATCCATTTTATTGGCCATATCAACCAGAAATTTCGGGGAATATGGCTATGTGGCATATCGTACTGACTCTTGTACATGCAACCTTATAACTTTTAGTGCAATCGTATTGTATCTACATATAATAAAAACTGTGCACACAGCAGCACCATTCGTTTGTTACGTTACAAGATATTACGGGTAGCCATATCACACTGAGTTACTCTATATGGTGATTTTTTAAAGTAAAAGGTACGCCAAGTACTTAAAAATTGTATTCTCGTTCAGAGAATATGTTTATCAAAAGAAACCTCCTAAAAATAAAAAAATCTGCCAGAACAGATGTTTATCAAAACATTCTCTTAACAAACAAAATCTTCCAAAAAGCCGTTCATCAAAGTATTGAAAAAAACATGTGTATCAAAATCTCAAAAAAAAGTCGAAAAGAAATCAAATTAAGGGAGCTTTCCAGTGTGACAGCCCGAAAAATCGCTGTTTTTCGCGATTTTTTTTTTAAAGAAAAAATAATCTAATCGGTCTGGTTTTTTTTGTATATTAATTGGGTATTGAAGAATACCAAACAATTTTTTAAAGATCGATTTATTTATTAATTAATATCTATAAAAATGATGAAACAATTGTTGCAGAAAATGCACTTGGATGTGGTGTCCACATTGGGGGTCACAATTTTGATCTGAAACAAAAAACACAAAAAGATTATTGATCGGTATATAATTGGCTTTCGTGCTATGGAGGCTTTTTTTTTTTTTTTGCAAAAATGGCGCCGGTTTGAACAAAAAGTATCGACTTTAGCATTTTTTTTGCAGTTTTTTTTACAAAAAAATAGGAAGATGTCAAAAAAAAAAGCTTCCATAGCACGATAAACAATGACGTTAAGAATATTGTGTAAAAAATTCAACTCGATAGCTTTAAACCTCTGCCCTCCAAGTTGGACACCGTTTTGAAAAATGCTGTTTCGAGAAAAACGCGTTAAAGTTTAAAGTGAGGAAATTTTAGGTAAATCGTTTACTTACGGTCAATCAGCGATGCCAGGTCCATACAATATCCCTTCTGCTTCTTCGAAAAGATCGTGCTCAATGGATTGTTCAGTCCGACGAGCTGTCCTCGCCTCTTTGCTATCCAAGGACGCCCGGCGGTTTGCTTGGGTGATGCGCGCATTCTTGTACTTAGCGGCGAAATCTGCGGCGCTCGGCCCTATCGTGCATCCCATCGTCTCCAAAATTTTTAAAATTGGGTCGTAACCTTCATTGAAGGTGCACACAGCACACTGCGTAGCGATTTCTACTATCTGCTTGCCGCAGAATACGTGCTTTGGGGCTAGTTGCCACACACAGTGATTGAAGCTCTCATTATTGTTTTGAGTGTTCGCGCTCGTACACCGTTCTAAGAGATCCTCCGTTGTTAGATCATCGTAAATCGGCTTTAAAACTTGTTGTACGTCTTCGTCGAGTGCTGGTGGATGGGTGTACTCCTCTCCTGTGGCCTCGGCCTTGCGCCATTCGCACCACGAATCTTCTCCCGGAGGGCAATGCTCATGCTGAGGATTTTCATCAGTTGAGCTTTTGTGATGAAATGTAGCCCATATGGATTTCCTCATATTTTCCACGGAATTGGAATTTCGACGCAATCTGCAGGATTTTCACGATTCCATAATAGGTGTTATTATTGAAGTTTGCAGTTAAATCCATCAAGGCGATAAAATTTCTAATGCCATTTATGCCGATGCCGACCAATCGCATGGCAAAGCAGAAACGACGATTGATTTCATAAGCATTTTTTATCAAAGGACAAGAATCTATCTCAGCCGGATCTGGACACGAACACTGAACACAAATTTTAAAGCCCAATCCGCGAATCGATTTTTTTTAAAACTTCACGTCGCTATTATACTTTTTGCACTTCAACAGTTCCTGAATAGCGCCGAAAACCAAAAAGAACTCCAAAATCACATAGCCAAACGTTTGATCGATTCGGACTTCAAACTCTGGACTCTTTTTCAAGATTTTTGCTGCCGAAGTGCTCGCAAACGTTAGATCCGTTTCGATATCGTGTCGACTTGTTCCCTTGAAACCCGCGGATCTTTTTCGTTCATTTCGCGGATGTCCGCTTCTCGAGCCTTTTCTATCCTGCCACGCACATTTCTCTTTCGTAGATCTATCCATTTTGAATGTCGAAACCGAACTGAAAGACGAACCGGACTCACGTTGGAAGGTACACGAACAGGTAGGAACGAGACAATAGAAATAACGGTCGCACGGGCAGACGGCCGACGTGGCAGCTGTAGCGCTCCTTCTTCCAAGAAATGCCGTACAGTAACCGAAATAATCTGAATTTCGGCATGAAAATTTCAGGGAATATTCGGAAGAGTGTATACTATTCGATAAAGCAAAAAAAAATCGATTTTTTGAAAATTTCACACTGGAAAGCTCCCTTAAGCACTGCGGCAAATGAGTAGTGTATCGCGTTGTCTTATTATCAGGATAATATTGCATACTGCTGTTGCTAGGTAAAACAGTATAAAACTCTTCTTTCATTTTGATTTTCCTTTCGTATTCTTCTTCTTGGGTGGAGCAACCGTTTGCACTCTGGATAATTCTGGCTCGTAAAAAATGCCGCCAATATCTTCGTCTTGAAGATCCCGCAAGACGTATACCACAGGCCGTCTGGTGTATGACACGCGGTGTATTTTAAATAGCTCACTGCTCCAACCGCTCTCGTAACCTTTTGCAAAGGCTGCCTTTGCACTACTGATGCGTACAATATCGCCTACCTTGTATTTAGGAGGCCTGAGATATTCCGGATCCTTGTATCGCCGCAGCAGATTAGCCCGAGCCCTAGCGGCTGTAGTAAGCGTCACAGAGGCTGGAGAAATTTTTATACTACTATGTTGTGCATGATTGTATGCCGAGACAATATCTTGCAGAACGTCAATGTAACGTTTCTCTCTAGAGTACGTGAAATAACGCCCCATTCTTTCTTTCAGAGTTCTATTAAATCGCTCCACAACGGCGGCTTTTATATCGGGGTTTCTTGCCGCGCGAAACTGAATATTCTTCTTCTTCAAGAAAGCCTGGAATGCAGAACCTATAAATTCCTTACCTCTATCCGACTGGAGACAAATAGGCGATCTACCATTACTGCCTTTTTGTGATAATATACGCGTAAATGCTTTAGTCACGGTTGTAGCAGTCTTATCATGTAGAGGTTCGACCCATACATATTTACTAAGAACATCTATGACTACGAGAAGATAAACATAACCATCGTTGTAATCCTTGATAGAGCGAAGATCTACAAGATCCGCCTCCCAAACATCGTCAATGTTACGCACATTGTAAAAACGCCGTGGAAATCGGCGTCTCACAGGTCTATGCTTTGTGTAAGCATCCTGAGACTCAAGCCACTGAAGCGTCTTTTTACCGGAGACTAGACCACAGCGCGCGCTGCGCGCGCGATTTAGACGGGTTGCGCTGCAGCGCTCTTATACAGTAGATTTGATTTACATTTGTAGTATCATTTTTTGATGATACTTTAAAAACAAAATTGTAATATATACAATAATAAAACATATATATATAAAACATAATATATATTTGTGTCAAATGTATATTAAAATGAAAATGCGATGGGGGCCCCCTCCTGCGCCCTCATCAGTGAGACTCGCCTGGCTTGCACCAGATTTAGGCGCCCGATCATAATTTGATGGGGAGCGAATCTCTGGTGTATTATAGTCCCTCCTCGAAATAATACGATATTAATTTATAAATTTTATTTAGTATTTTTTTTGCGGTATTATTTTGTTTCGTCAGTTTCTAAGCAATTTTTTAAACTCTTATAAGCATTTAAATTATAACCAACGATTATAGTAATCGATACAAATTTTGCAATGGTTTTAGGGGTAAATACCTGTTGGGTTACTGGACAAAAGTTCTCGTTCATTGGTGTAACTCCTGGTATACAAAATTCTTTACCATTCCATTTTGTTGTGGTCCTAGATAAACTTTTAGAGATTCCCAAGAACGTACTCGTGAGAACGCCACGTACAATTGACCGTGATTGAATACATCCCTGCGAAGATCAACACTAATCTTCTCGAACGTTTGTCCCTGCGATTTGTTGATGGTCATCGCAAAAGCTACCTTCACTGGAAATTAACGTCGTTTAAAGGTGAAGGGATACTCATTCTCACAATAAAGAGTTATCCGATGCAAGAAAACTATCTCTCCGGTTTTATCACCGGACAGAATCTCACATCGTAAAACCATGTTGCCTAATTCTAAAATTAACAACCTTGTACCATTGCACAAACCTTGGTTGATGCTCAAATTTCGGATAAGCATAATGATACTGTACTTACGGAGACGTAATTCGTGAGGCGGCAAACTCGGTGGTAATAGTGTATTCAAGTACTCGGGCAAGATTACTTCGTTAATCTGGTCGTTGTCGCCACAATTCTCTGTGCTGTCAACGCTCGTGTAGAGTCGTTCAGTAGCCTTATCGTATAAGTCCATGACCCTGGAGTTGAGTAGTAGTAATGAGTTTATTAACAATACATAACATGTAACAGATTTTTTTTTTAAACCTAATAGACTTTCCTCTTTACCTCTTTACAGTATATTGCCAATTGGCCATCGACCGCAGTCCTTCAGCCATGAATATTAAAACGTTGTTTTGGCGTTTCATTGCTTGCGTGAATGTATCTCTTACTGATTAGTAAGAGTAAATGTTCAGTTGTCTATTTCATTGACCATTATTTCTAATTGTTGATATGTTGTATGAATGGGATATTTAAATCTACGTGGTACATTTTCTTCGAGTTGTATGCAAAGCGGTTTTATATTCTGTATTTGAGTCTCAGCAAATCTTCTAGATAGTTCCTGTGTTCTGGTTTTTATAGGAGTAATGCCCGAAAGCTCGTAGAGGAGAGTATTTCTAGGATTATATAGTGGGTTTGCCGGGTGCCGGATGCGTGTCAAGCGTCGGATTGCGCAGGTTTCAGCAGTTTTTGCCTTATTGATTGCTGCTTCTTTGCAGTTCAAAAAAATCGGATGGCCGTATTCTAGGATGGGTCTGCATATAGCTTTGTACATCTTGGATAAGTGTTTTATGTGTATCTCGCGGTGTTTAAAGGTAATTTTCCTAAAGTGTGAGGCTCTTTGTGTCGCTTTGTTTTTACATTGCTGCAAGTGGTGATTAAAATTCAATTTATGGTCAATATGTATTCCTAAGTATTTAGCGTATTGTACAGCTGGTATATCGACGTTGCATAGACGTATTTTTGGTGATTGCGGGCCTGGAGTTGATTTCTTCGACATCGACACTTCGAGCAGACAGCGTGGCACACTTTGCCACTGCTTTGTATCGTTTTGTTCTCACTAATTGTCCGTACGTATCTTCAACTATATCTCGACCCGGAGCTGCCAAACAACATTCAGGAACTTGGAGGTTGTCGTTCGGATCATTAAGAATTCCATCACCAACGTTGAGTAAAAATTGAGCGAATTCCACTTCGTTGGGTAAAACTCTCATGTTTTGAGTTAACGCGTACTTGGAAAAATGTCGCCACAGTGCACTGTATTTGATTGATAGGTTCACTGTTTCGCTACGAGTGCCTCGTATATTGACTGGAAGGAGTTGACGAAAGTCTCCTCCGAGAACAATAACTTTTCCACCAAAAGGTTTGTCATTGTTCATTATGTCCTGCAATGTTCGGTTTGCCACTTCGAGTGCATAACGCGGAGCCATAGGTGCTTCGTCCCAGATGATAAGATCGACGTTCTTCAAATATTCACCTTGTTTCGATTGCACTTTGATGCTCGATGTGAAATCTGAGTATAAAGGTACTGGCAGTCCAAACGTTTTGTGTACTGTCTTACCTTCAGGAAGTAGTATTGCTGCGATTCCGGTGAAAGCCATGGCACTAACACATTTGCCTCTACCTCGAACGAGATTTGAAAGGGTTGTATACGTGAAAGTCTTGCCGGATCCTCCGGGGCCATCGATATAGAAACAAGTTTGTTCGGCATTGTCGTTTTCTATAGCACTTAGGATGGCATCAACGAAAGTTTTCTGGATATCGTTCAGTTGGCCGTACTGTTGCATACCAATTTCGGTAAAATCAGCAAGCAACGTTTCAGGCTCGTCTTCATCCAAGTTCTCTATCTGTTCCATTCCTGGGAAACGAGATAGACTCGAACCTTCTCTATTGAGCATACGAGCGATTTGGCTATACGCTTTTCTTTGCGCTCGTTGCATGCTCATGCGTCTCGTATAATCTTCCGACAATTCGTCTTTGAACGTTTCCCATAGTTCTTCTGGATGAATCGGTTGACAATGAATCAAAATTCTAACGAATAGTCGTCGCAACAGACCAGGCATCATCAAACCGCCGCTTCTTCTATAGCTTTTCGCCATTCGTCATCGTCCTCGATTAAACCTAAAGCCAGACATGTTGCGATAAAACTTTCACGAACTTCGCCATCAACGGTCCTCAAGTCCTCGAAACTTTTGGCTCCTTTAACCTTTAACAACAGTAATCGAAGATGGAATAATTCGGTTTGTGCCGGACTTACCGAATACATTCGTCCAATTGCATTATGTCCACGTTGTCGTTTTTCCCATCATCGGGAAACAGTTCTTCCGTCAACGTTCATTTTTTTATACACATAATGCGATGGAATGTCTGGGTATGAAACTTGTCTTGCAGATGCATCCCGAACGTTCAATTCGAAGTAATCCATGAGCATAGTTACACGACCTATGGCTTCCCTTAGTCCATCTTCATTCATATCTGCTGGAATTGTAACACTGTGTTCGTTGGGTAGATGTACAGGAAGGCGTATCACAGGGTGACTTTTTTCTTGCATTTTTTTGTCGAGCATTCGCCAAATTGCTTCATTCGGACCAACGTAGCGAGCTTCTATGTGGTCCTTTACTTCATCGTGATCAAGAACTTGTTCGTTCACCTCTCCGTTTTCACCGTTCGTTATCTGAATAGCCGCTGCATCGTGTCCCTTGTAAACATATTTGTACAAGTATTTCGGAGCAGTCACACTCGTTACAACTTCCACGTTAATGTGGCTGTTGAACATGAGTGATAACGTTGGGCAGTATGGGACAACCCATCGATTATCCACTACATGTCCTTCTCGACGCTCGTACAGAGCTCCGGTGTCACTTCTGCGGTAGCATGGGTAAGCATCTGCGTCCATTGTCGTTTCCTCTCGAAATATCTTTGGAAAACGTTTGGAACATTTTCCGTTTATTTCACACCATGCCCCGCAAGGACCGTGGATCATATTACCTATGACGATTTGGTGCAACTCCGGATACAATTGAGGGTCTGGTATCTCCGCTGAGATAAAATGGTCAACCATTTCTGGAGTTGTAAGTTTATACTTTAGCGTCACCAGTAAGTGAATATGCAGCAAGCCACGTTTTTGCGACTCGATCGTGTAGACATATGCTTTCGTTTCGCCAAAGAAATTTTGTCGCGTGATTAAATCAAGAAACCGTTTTTTTTTCATATCAAAGACACGTGTAGTAAGGTCTGGTCGGTCTGAAGGCTGTTGACCGGGAAGTAAATTTTCTCTGATCTCCCGCCAATTCGGATTACATGTCATCGTGATGAAAAGATCTGGCTTGCCAAACTTTCGAACTATTCCCATTGCATCTTGATAGTGCTGCATCATATTTCGCGGTGAGCCAGTGAAGCTCGATGGTAAGATGACAATTTTTCCAAGTCGTGCATTTGCATCATGTGCAGTGGTGTTCAAATAATCTATCAATCCAGTGTAGGTTTCGGCACGGATCTTGGTTTGGTTGGCCCTAATAAATTCAATGCGATCCTTTTCGACTTTTACGTAATGGTCGACGACCCATTGTTGGAATAGACGTCGCCCTAAAAGAATAGTGTTTCCTTCATCGTTTTCACGGATTGCCATTCGATGTCTTACATACGCTTCTCTGGAAACACGTTTTGGATTGTTACCCGTTTGTTTTAGATCCCGATGCCAGCCTCGAGTACCAAATGGATAAAACAATGGGTAGACCCAAGGCTCAACATTGGGATCCATGGTACTGACATACTGTAGTTTCTTTGTGTTCTTGTTACATATGGTGATGTATGATTCGGGAATCTCGCCATCCGCAGTAGTGGAGAACACAGCAGCGACTTCGTTACTTCGTTGGAAATTAAATCGGCGGCGATCCATTCCTGGCTTTAATGTAAATAGTAACTGCAACTCACCAGGAGGTTGCATGTCGGTGGATTGATTACCTCGTTGTCGTTGAGCTTCCAACTCTTCGCCCATCATCTGATAAGATTGAGCGAAAACGTTATTGTCACGTATAATGCGATTAATTGATCCCAGTAGACCGTGATCAAGAGCAGTGTTTCGACGCCGTAAAGAGTCTACTGCTTCATCCGAATCAACTATAAAGAGCTGACCGTAGCTTGGTAATTCGTTAGGAGCTGGATATAGTGCTGTGTTTACTTGATAGTAAATTTGGCCTTGTATTTTGAAGCAATATGGCCCGGGACGTCTTCCATCGAAATTAATCAAGTTGGCGTTAAAGGACGCAAATGAAAACGAAGCGTTGTAGTTTCGAATACGTTCGAAAAACACGTTTGATTTATCATGTGTACCAGCGAATAAGGAACCCAATTCCTCTGGCATAGCTGGAAGTGGTTCAAGCTGCACTTTCCCGTGGCTACAACAATCATGGAAAGAATTTCGCATGTTCGATACTTTTTCAGACACAAAATGTGCAGCTTTACAATGCGTACAGAGTTCCGTCATGCTACCTCCGTAGTGTTCCGGAACATTGTTGATCCTCGCAGCAAATCTGTTTCTTTCATCCCGAATTCTTTGATTTTCGCCGCCAATATAAGTCACTGCCAATTCAAGTGGCGGTTCTATAACGCATTCACGTTGCACTGACAATACAGCTGGTGTTTGTAATTCTAGAACCTCCATGGGTCGTTCTCTTGGGGCAGGAGGATTGGCATTAACACGACGGTGACGCTGATTTTCAGCATTTCTTTCTCGCCTGTTGCATTGAATTTCTGCTCTTTGCTCGGGTGTTCTGTTGATGCGATTGCATTGTGCTGTTATTTCTCCAGGTATTTCTATGCAGCGAGTTAAAGGTATTGGTAGCTGGTGTGCTAGTACCTCCTCGGATAGTACATGTCTCTTATTCTGTGGAGCATTTTTCGTTCTGTTGCGCCGCTGATTTTCAGCATTTCTTTCTTGACGAATTCGTTTCAATGCTGCTTCTTCTTCGGGTGTTCGATCAATTTTCCTTCGCCCCATGATGACGTATTTACGAAAATACAAAATCGTCCAGCATCGAGTATAGTAATAATTCTGTATAATAGTAATCGCTGAACTTGAACAAGATGAATAATTAAACTATTTATTAAGTAGTAATTGTAGAAATTGATATCGTCTTTAAAAAAATTTACACGAGTGACGATTAATTCAGATTAATTCAGATTGTCAGATATCTGATTATTTTAAATTGGGATACTAACGAAATTTATTTCGCTAGTACCTCAACTTTTTTCACAATATAACAAAAAAAGCAATAGCAGTTTTATCTATCCGACGTTCAAATTATCATTGAGATCTCTTATCATAATCATCATATTCATTTCGCAGCTTCAATAATCAAAAAATGTAGAAGCGTTTCGAGTTCAAGTATTTAAAACCGGACACGCGGCGTGTATCGATGTGTCAAAATAATGTTTCATTACAGGTCATAATCGTTTTTCAATCACTTTGCAATCAAGATCGTACTCTCATCACCCTTATCACCCTTTTGATCTAAATCCCCCCCCCTTTCGACCTCTCGGCCGCTTGATTCTGAAATGGATAAAAAGCATTTTTTAGAGTCGAACATTTTTGACGATATATGATAGCCGAAAGGTAAATCTTTATGACGTTCATTAACATTACACGAGAATTAGTTCAACCGCCATTTCTGCTATTTTTGCCAGTCATATTCCGTGCATATTACCACGACGTATTTCGCAAAATTGCACCAAATGCTTAATTAATATACAACGCATCGAAAATTAGAGTTTCTGATGTTCGAACGGATATGAACGGATTTACGATCGGTTTTTGTATCCTATGCTTTATAAAATTATCGGTCTGGCAAACTTTACTCTGTCCACACGTGTATGCGAAAGGGAATGTATTTTTATTGTTAAAAAAATGAATCCACCGTACAAAATAAAGTAAGACAAAGTAGTAATGCAAGGTTTTTATAAGACGGGTCACTTGACGGTCACGTGACGGTCCCACGACGGTTCGTTGAATCGTCAAAAAAGACCGATTTATTTGTGATTGATTATTTGAATTTGTCAATCACCGTTTTTTGGTCGGCTTTGAGCTCGAACTATGATAATTAAACTATTGATAGCTTCATGAAGAAGAGGTTGCATTAAGGGGCTGCTGGACCGTCCTTTTTTATCGACCGAAACAGGTGATTTCTTAGTTTCGACTTCACACATTTAATATGCTACGCATTTGCTTGAAATCGTACAGGAACATAATATGAACAATAACGCTTTAGCGTGCACTCGAATATTGCTTGAAAACGTACAAGAAAAGAAGAAAATTGAATATTAGTAATCGTCGGAAAATCCAATATGGCCGCTGAAATGTTATCAGCATTTGTTTTGTGCGACATAAAATATTCTGGATCTTAGATACATCAAACGAGAGTGCACGCCGATTCGTTGAGGTTCTCCGAATATTCTAAAATCGTCGGAAAGTTGATTACACAAAAGATAACTACGTGAAGTGTAAACTGCGTTTACTTAGTTTATCGACTTGCGACGGGTGATCAGAGCCGCTGACAACGGCATGAATGTAGTGTAGGACACGATGCAGCGCCTCTGTGCGTCAATCGTGACACTACGTTCATACACCTTCGCAAACTATAATATTTGGTTTTCTTAATTCCTTGTAAGTTTTCAATCAAAATTCGATTGCACACCGAAGGGTTTATGTCAATATCATAACCCTGCATGATTTGACGCATATGTGTAACATATTAACAATGCTAAGTCGGAACTGAAAAATTGTCTGATACTGTCGGTCAAACAGGTTAAAAAAAAGAAAAAAAACAACTCCAGCATCCCCTTAAAGGTTTTATAAGAAATCCTATCCTCTCCTTATTCTTGTCCTAACTGAAAACGGCCCCCGTTAACTTTTGTTTCTTTATAGAGTAAAATAATATATTTATCACCCCTCAACTCGAATAGATCCGAATACATGTGCCATGTGAAAAAATTGTGATAGGTGTTTTGGTAATTTGACAGTCATGTAGGACCGTCAACTTACACCAAAATGATCGTAATTTTTGCTTAGAAAAATGAGTGAAAAAGACTGTCAAATGACGGTTATTTTGTCGTAATTTGACCGATCGAACATAGATGATCATTTTGCATCACTAAGGTAAGTACAAGTTGCGTGTGAGCGAATACGCGCAATATGAGTATTAATTTTCACCGAACGAAAGTAATTTAACCGAAAAGAACGTCGTAGAGATTAGACTTTCGGCAGTCACCCAAAAATCCTCATATGAGGCATTCTCTGTCAATTCAGCCACTTTTTTTTGACCATCTCAGATGTGCCTCATGATTGGTCATATCAAAGTACCACTAAAAGGCATTCTATGTGAATTTTTTCAGATTTTTTAATCCATAATTTTAGAAAATGCCGTTTTTTTTTAAGTGATCGTATCTCGGAAACTTGAAGTTACCGAAAAAAAATGTTTTCATATAAAAGTTGTTGTTTTTTGTTAGCTTTTGAACAGAATATTTGAAATAATTTTCACGTTGCTGTAACACTGATTTTTTACCGAAAAACGGGGAAAATATTTTTTTATTCAAAAACGGGCATTTTTTTGGGGCTGAAAAAATTACAGAGTCTTCCCACATGTCTGACAATATCACAAAAAAATCGCCAGAGTGGCACGGATTGCGGTTACGGTATAAAAAAAAATTGTTTGGAAGTTCCGAAAATCGGGATACGTGTAACTCTGGAGGGAACACGACTCTCCTATTTATTCACGTAAATCATTTTGAGTTTATTTACGAATTTATCGTAAACTCCAGAGTTACACGTATCCCGATTTTCGGAACTTCCAAACAATTTTTTTTTTTTATACCGTAACCGCAATCCGTGCCACTCTGGCGATTTTTTTGTGATATTGTCAGACATGTGGGAAGACTCTGTAATTTTTTCAGCCCAAAAAAATGCCCGTTTTTGAATAAAAAAATAATTTCCCCGTTTTTCGGTAAAAAAATCAGTGTTACAGCAACGTGAAAATTATTTCAAATATTCCGTTCAAAAGCTAACAAAAAACAACAACTTTTATATGGAAACATTTTTTTTTCGGTAACTTCAAGTTTCCGAGATACGATCACTTAAAAAAAACTACATTTTCAAAAATTATGGATTAAAAAATCTGAAAAAATTCACATAGAATGCCTTTTAGTGGTACTTTGATATAACCAATCATGAGGCAGATCTGAGATGGTAAAAAAGAAGTGGCTGAATTGACAGAGAATGCCTCTTATATTTAAACCTAGAAAAAATCCCGTCAATTGAAAACTTGCTATTGGAAGCACCATTTTTGTCGAAAATTTGAAATTAGAGTCCAATTATGTTGAGAATTAAATTTTATATAAATCAAACTTTGTCGTGAATTTTAATAGGAGTTAAGTTTTGTAAAGAATTTGACAGTTGTGCACGTTATTTTAATGATAGATTAAGCTAATGCGGAGCTTGCGTGCCTTTAAGTAAAGTGAAAGTTTGAAATTGGAGTCAAATTTTATAGAGAATTTTTAAATTAAGTAAACATTTTTTGTTCGTAAATTTTTTATTATAAAAATTTTTATATTTATAATTTAAATGTTGGATTTTTTTGTTTCACTCTTTGCGTCACAGTGGGACATAGGGTGACCCACCTTCTTTCGCTCAGTTTTCAATTTTTCAGTCAGATTTTTATTTAAAAAAAAATGTTGTCCATCAAAATTTAAGTAGCAACTTTTTTTCAAAATGAGAAAAAATTGCGAACCACGCTCTCTTATAGAAGCTTCGTGAATAAACAGAAATTATGAAAAAAATCTGTGTAATTTTTCAATTTCGAGGGTATTTTTTCGGAACTTATACTTGAGGTTACATGATCATCATTTTTTACTTACTTAGTATTCGTAGCCGAAAATATTTGGAGACCTGCCTGGCAGAACGGTTAGGCAACGATGCGATTATATTTTGGCCTCTGTAGTCGTTGATTTAGACTACTATATACATGATATGTACATGAATTTATATGTATTTATATATATACACAACATTATTGTCACAGCACTATATTATTAGTCACCGATATTTAGATTTGGTAACTTTTCTGTTGTGAAGCGTTTAATTTCATCGGCTTTTTTTACTTGCTCGACGATTTAGTTTCAGTATTTCGTTTGCTGATGAACGGATTCGCAATTGACGTCTTGGTAACAAAAAAACAAATGCAAGAGAGGACACGGAGGATGGGGTAACATATAAGGTGTCCGAATGCATAAATGTTTTCAGTTTTAACTAAAAACGGGCTCCAGAGCGGCCAGAAGTAAAAAGTGATGCGACTTAATATTGCGTGCGAAACATTATTTTCATTAATCGTGATTTTATACTTTCTCTTCACGAAGCACGGGTAAGTTAACCGACCAATGAGCGCTTGCCATTTTCAAACAGCGATCTCTCATTCGTCGGTTAACTGTTCATATCGAAAACACAGCGTGTAAATCGAAGAAAACTCACTTGAATACTATAACTAAAAAAATTAAAAAAATAACTATCAAAAGAATTTCTGTACTATATTCTACTTGCATAGAAAGGCATACATCCATACTCCGAAGAAGTTATGAGCTACGACTCACCGTGAATGAGATATGGCTCGTTGAGTTTGAGGATTTTAAAAAATCAATTACGTTTTTTTGTTCTAAATTTTACTACCTAGTATGAGAATTTGTTCGTCACACGAGTGAATATATCGAGCGATGAAAAAACGAATAGGGAATGCATGATAAAATATATACATGGTATTTTTTACAACTGAAAAAAGTAATTGCCCCAATATATAGTATTGTTCATTTTGTTTTCAATGTACAGATGGTTATCGGCTATCTACTTTCTTTTTAACTGGGTGGGGGTGAAAATTTTGAACAAAAATGTTGAATGGTCAATATCTCGAATTTTTAAGGTGCCGAAAACTTATATGGAGAAAGTTTAATCTTTCGAGCCGCTTTGAAACATAAAAAAATAAATCGAGTAGATAGAAGTAGAAATATATTTTTATCGAAAATAAATATAAGAACGAACAAATTGTCAAAAGCTAATACATCGCATTGCTTAATTTTCGAACACCTTACAACACGAGTGTTCAAATTTTAGTATTGCGAACATTAAGAAAGGTTAAAATTTCGAATTCGTTAAAGCGAAGGACTAAAAAGGCGAACCGTAAAATAACGAATGACAGAAAAATTGAACCATAAAAATAGCGAAAGACCGGTAAGTCGAACGGTCAAAATAGCGAGCCGTACGGAACGTTAGGAACATATTTCTCATTCCTTGAGCTACCGAACGGAGCTGGCAGATGGCAGCTGCTAACCCGAGTCGAATCCAAAATGCAGCGTACCCGTGCGCTGATGGGTTTCCCGTGTGGGCTAGAGGTGCGCCTTGCACTGTCGTTGGGCCCGATGCTGACACCGTCGCGAGGCCGCACACCCGTGCCGCTGCGAGGGGGTTGACGGCTTCTCAGCCTGCATCCGCTCATCGGGGTCCACCCCCCTGCAGTCCCACGGGTGTCGCTGGCCGAAGACGCCTCGGCAGTCAGGGAAATGTTCTCGGCCTTCGTGCCGTCAATGTCGTTTTGGAACGGTGCGATAGTTCTGCGGCCCGGTCGACTGGACCCTCAGCATCAGGACCCCCCTTAGATCCGCGACTCTCGGGCTCCGCGTAGCCCGCATCATCATCGACAGGTGTGACGGAACTGCAGCCGCCGTGGCTGAACGCGAACAGGTTAGAACCGCGAACGCGACCCACCCCGATAATCTCATCCCGCAAAACGACCCCAACAACGACCCCGACCACATCGATCCCAACCCCAACCCTAACAACGATCCTATCCGTACAACGGGTATCAGGATCCTGCAACTGAACATGAGGCGTTCAGAGGCAGTAACTGGTGAGGTGCGTACGCTCGTAAAGCAAAAGCATCTTGACATCCTGTTATTGCAGGAACCGTATGTCAAGAAGCCGGATGCGAGCCACACCTTCTTCGGACTAGGGACTGCGGTACAGGTAGCAGCTGTCCGCACTGAAAGAGCCTGGGCTGCCGTTGCTCTTTGCAACCCGGCCTTTCAGATGATCTTCGTCTCGCAGCTCAGCACTGCCCACTGTGTATGTGCGGAAGTGCGAGCTCCCGGCTTCTCGTTTTACGTCGTCTCGCACTATTTTCAGTTCAGAGACGACATCGAGTTGCACCTCAGACACCTCGATAAGGTGCTTCGTGCTCTGAGGGGGAAGAGAATTCTTATTGCGTTAGATGCGAACGCGAGGTCGTCTCTGTGGGGTCCACAGGAGACTGACGAGCGTGGTGCCCAGCTGGAGGAACTCATTCGAGCCTTCGGTCTGGACATTGTCAACGAGGCTGGTCAGCAGGCCACCTTCTGGACCCCGACCGGTGAGTCATTCATCGACGTCACCCTGGGGTCGCCCTCCATGTCCCGATTCATCAGGGACTGGAAGGTGAGGGTGGACTGGTCTACCAGCGATCATAGGGCGCTGGATATCAGACTGGGGATCCCAAAGGTCGCAAGGAATGATCGGCGAAGCGGGACCTGCCGGTTCAACACTCGTCGGGCTGACTGGGACCGCTTTGCCGAGATCTTGGGCGCTCTCTCGGGAGCTAGGCTGGAGGGACTCGCTCTGGATTCGGCGGAAGATGTGGAAGAAATGGCTGAATCTCTCACAGGAGTGCTCACGGAGACCTGTGTCGAGACGATGCCGCGCAAGGTCCGATTCAGGAAGTCAAACCCGTGGTGGACTGCGGAGTTGACTAACCTGAAGAAGACCGTGTATAGGAAAATGCGGGCATACCAGAGGGTAAGAGCGCATCCTGAACGCCTGGAAAAATTGCAGGAGTACCGCTCTTCTTTGCGGTACTACAGCAAACAGGTGAAAAGGACAAAGCGTGAAAGCTGGAAGAATTTCGTCACGTCGCACGGCAACGAGGAGCCCTGGGGCTTCGTATACAAGCACCAGGCGGATAAACTCCGAGTTGAGAAAGTGCTCAGCACTATCCGGCTTGGCGAACATTCTACCATGGACATGAGAGAAACCGCCAGCGGCCTTCTGGATGTCCACGTTCCGGACGATCGAGAAGAGGACGACACCCCCTGGCAACGAGAAGTGCGTGCCATGGCGGAAGTTGTCCCCGAGACTGCGGAAGCCGCCGCCTTCACCGCGGCCGCGGTGAAGGCTGAAGTACGCAGCTTCGCCAACGGCAAAGCCCCGGGCTCCGACCTCATCGAGGTCGAAGTACTGAAGAAGGCTGTTGCTGTTATCCCCGATCAGTTCGTCCGACTTTTCAACGGGTGCCTTCAGTGGGGGGTCTTCCCCACGGCCTGGAAGGAGGGCTCTCTCCGGGTACTCCTGAAGGGCGAAGATAAGGACGTGAAGGACCCGAAATCCTACAGGCCCATCTGCCTCCTCTCCGTGATAGGGAAACTTTTCGAGAAACTGATAAGGAGGAAGCTCGCGAGGTTGATGGATGGCGGAGGCATCTCTCGTCGACAGTTCGGCTTTGTCCCGGGCAGATCGACGGAAGATGCGATCACGGAGCTGCGCGACATGGTGGACGCCTCGCAGGCGACTTACACTGTCGGGCTGCTCTTTGACATAGCCGGTGCTTTCGACAACGTGTGGTGGCCCCTTGTCCTTAGGAGCCTCGGTCAACGAGGATGCCCTGCGAACGTCTATAGGGTGCTGCAAAGCTACTTTAGCGGACGCAGGGTTAAGATTTCGTGGGGGGATGAAGAGGTCTCCAAGCGTGCCACAAGAGGCTGTCCACAAGGTTCTGTGCTCGGTCCGGCATGCTGGAACCTCATGTTCGACGATCTCCTCTCCCAACTGGATAACCTGTTCCCCGAAAGCTTCGTTGCCTACGCGGACGATCTTCTCGTCCTCGTGAAGGGTGAGTCGCGGCGGGAACTAGAGGTCAGGGGACAGGAGGTAGTCGATTTTATAGTAGAATGGTGCGGAAAGGCCAAACTCGAGCTCTCGGCGCGTAAGACGGAGGCTATCCTCCTGAAGACCGTCTGGGTTCGGAGGGCGCCTGTAGGGAGGAGAGGAGGAGACCGTCCCGATAGACAACCCCGCGCGCAAACGAAGCCAAACTTGGCACGTAGGTATCCGACCATTAGAATCGCGAATACTCCGATCCCTTTTAAAAGCAGCGTTAGGTATCTCGGCGTCCATTTTGATAAGGAATTAGGGGTGCACACGCACTGTAGGTATTTGCGCGACAAGGTCGGGTCGCTTTTCAAAAAGCTAGGTAAACTTGCGGGGTCGGGCTGGGGATTGCGCTATCAAGCGCTCAATACAGTGTACAGGGGGGTTTTCATACCTGTGATGGCGTATGCCGCTGCAGGGTGGGCCGACCTGTGCACTAGCCACGACCGTAGGGTTCTTCATTCGGCACAGCGTCTCGCACTCATAGGGGTCACGGCGGCCTACAGAACGGCGTCGCTGGATTCCCTGTGCGTGGTCGCTAATGCCCTTCCTATCATAGTCCTTTTGGAGCAGGCTAGGCAGAGGTACTTCGTCAGGGCGGGTGTGGACGCCGAGATCAACGGCGTGGAGATTCTCCACAATAGTGAAGACGCGGTTGCGCGTATAAAGGACCAGGCGATCAATATGTGGCAGGCCCAGTGGGTTTCTTCGGAGAAAGGCCGTACCACATTCGCCTTCTTCGATAACGTTCGGGATCGAATTGCCGCGGCAAAGTGGTTCCGACCGGACCATCACACTACGCAGGTGCTCACCGGACACGGAGATTTCAGGGCGCGTCTCGCGTCCATGGGGCTCGTGGCCGGTGGGAACTGTGAGTGTGGTCTCGAGGACACAGCCCGGCACTTCCTTACCGAATGCCCCAACTTCGGCCCGCAGAGGGTCGCTCTGCGGGCTTTCATCGGGGACAGAGATTGGCCAGAAGCGGCGCGCCGATTGGTGTCGTCGGCGGAGGCGTTCTCTGTCCTCAGCGATTTCTGCAAGGAGTCTCTCTGGCTTAGGAGCCAGGAGCGACTTGCCGGGGCAGCGCAGTAGAGGGGGGAGGGTTTAGAATAGAGTTAAATTAGTATATTTAGTTAGGGCGTGTAGCGTGTCGTCCGGCCCGAGGTTTGTCGGAACCGAGGGAGATAGGGGAATGGGCCCGCAATCCTCGCGGATCACCCGTTAACCTGGGCGGCAACTAGATAGGCAGGTTTCTCAATTTAATCAATGTTTCTTCCTTACAGCATTTTGCAGCTGCACTTGAACTGCGCAGGGGTCGTATTGTACAATACGACTTGTTCAAGGCAGCTACGTGGGGTTCCATTCCCCCGACAATCGCCTGGATATTTTCCGGGCATCCTGTAAGCGGACTGAGCAAGTTGCTCACGACTCCGCCTCCCCGTTTGGCCCCCGCTGGAAATGACTTCGAGGGATTCGACTTCGGTCGGATCGCTGGAAGCCCAACCAGGTGAGTCGCTACCCGCTGCAGGGCAGGGTAGGTCCAATCTGTTCAATGATTCTTAACTGATGAGAGCAGGGTTTTTCCAAGCCTGGTTCCCCTTGTCAGTGTTTTCAACGGGAAGTGGGTATATAGGTGGTTTGGTGGCGTTTGCTCTTTATGGGCGAGAGGTCTTCGGACCGAGCATTGGAGTGCGGTTTCCGACCGTGCCTCCAACACATTAAATGTCGTTGGGCCCGACCAAATTGAAAGAAAGAAAAAATCTTACGCGGTTGGCGGGTTAAACCACTAAGCAGGAGAAGTACCTGATTCCCATTCACGTTCAATTGGTGTTGTTATAGAACGAAATTACCGTTTTTGGCAACGATCTGGATATAAGTCCTGCTTTTTATTCTTTCGATAGTACTCGTCAAGATAAGAGTACATCGTATTTTAATATATTATATAATAATTTTTTAAATATATTTTTTCTTCAATTCACCATTTCAGGCAAATAATTGTGTATAATGACGAATAACTTATTGTAGACAACTTTAAGACGCGTCCAATGTCCTTAAAATTTAACATGTCTGAGTGGTTAATAAGATTTCCTGACTAGACTCCTGATTAAATGTATCTGCCTGTAACTGGTCATCGTTTTATTTACTGGCACAAGTAGGAAGTGAGGGCAAACTGACGCATTATCTTGCGTTATCCATGAATAAGAGTTTATTATACATATTTATTAATAACTTTTTTTTTAATACAGCAACGGCCCCTATTGCTTTAGATTTTTTAACCATGTAGTTTTTTAGTAATGCGTGTACAAAGCTGCATAAAATACCGAGTAAACGTTTTTTCGGAAATCGTCGGTAACGACAGAACGTAGCGATTTTCGCCGCTGATTTCTGTTAGATTGAAATAAAAAATCTACAGCGAAGAAAATAGTATCAGACAGATTGTGTCCACATTTTATGAAGATGTACGGTTTTTTCTGAGATAAATTCAATAATCCAAAGACTATCTCTGCCTATGCGTTTGCTTTGTCTGCGTTTCTCACACACTAACTCGCACACTGACTAACGTGATCAGTGGAGCCCCTCTCCGATTGCCCTCCCACGATTTTGGCCCTAGCCTTTTTATGAGTATGTGCAAGAGTATGTGCGCGGTCAATAATAAATACTACAATCAACTTTTCTCACAGTTTCTAGCATTCACGATCAAAAGAAACATCTCATCGAAAGCTGAGATGATATCCTCTTTCGATGTGACTTTTCTTTTAACCGCACATGTGAAAAACCGCGAGAAAAAGTTGATTACAGGTTTTGATGCCGACTGAGCCCGACATGGACAAAGAGCGAGGTGTTTCATATGGCATTAAGGTGATGTGAAATACCGCCGTCGGTAAAAAAAACTGTACTGAATGCCGTTTTGAATCCGCAGTCCGCCGATGAAAAAGAAAATTGTCTATTCCGGGGGCTCGGTAGACGCAGGGAAAGACAATTTTGTTTTCTCTCAGCGGTTTGAGATCTCAAAACGGCAGTCATTACAGTTTTTGTTACCGGCTGAAGACGGGCAAGCGGGCGGGAGGGTGTTGCACATCACCTTAAGGTATGACTACATTCGTTAACAAATTTTCGACAATACAATAATTTTGCAAAATATTGTTACGCACTAGTTAACGTAAATATGCAGCATCTGATGCATTAGGGTTCCGTTGCTTCTCGTTCCATTGTTCAGGAGCAACAATTGTTTCGCATGTACGGATCCAATTAAAAAATGGTATTCCAGTTTCGAAACATTGCGAACAAATACGGACACATTCATGCTGTCCGTCTTCATACATTGTGCTGCGCGTTCCGTTTTCATATAGATCGACAAAAATTAGGTAGATATGTTTTCTGTGTAGAAGCCTGCAAAACACAGCATTCTAGTATTAGCTATCTGATATTACTACCTAAAGATTTGCGACCCCTTTCTATTTATGACCATTTCACTTGACAATCTATTTCAAGAATTGTCCACATCTCCACGAGAATGAATACAAATTCATTCTGAAAATGAGGTTTCTTGTTACGATTGAAATTCATTTTGACGGTTGGACAGCGGTTCAATTTGGAGACTTGATTTAGCAGACTGTAAACTTCTTCTTATATGCGACTTTTATTGGGAAATGTAAATGATTAAGTAAAATAGTTCAATTGAAGCTTTCAACGTCATATGTTAATCAGTTTAACTACATCTGCTCGCTACATAGTAGATCATAAAAAAAGTACGATAAAAAGCACTTTTCAGTGCTTTCGTGCCGGTTACTTTGACCTAGCTAAAGGGGCTGAACTGCAAACTGTCGTCGAATATCTGAGACCTGTACATGCCGTGTACAGATAATTAAGCCTTCTTGATAAAAATATTTTGTTGACACAGTAGATAAACTTGTAAGAGGTATCGCGCCAAAAAAAATGTTAGGACTTTTGCTCCGACTACTTGAAAATAATGAAAGAGATTAAACTGCAAGCCTTAGAGGATCAACCATACCGATATTCGTTATGAAGGAAATGAAACATTGTGCAGTGAGTTCGGACAGCAGTACGACTCGAAAACTGCGGCAAGTACGAATTGGAAAAATATTTCATGAACCGCATTATAAAATTAGTGTTCCAAAAAAAATTACCGGATCTATCGCATAAGTTACAGATCAAATTAAGTAAAAAATTGGTTCCCATATGAAGATTTGCAATAAAAAATGTACGTTCTGCGCAGAGCCTTGGAATAACACCTCATATACGCAGACCATAAAGTATTTTGATTCAAGGAGATTGAGACCTTGCATAGTAATTAATGGTGGTACAGTGGCGCATTCTGAAAGCTACAAGTGAAAAATATAAAAATATTGTCTTCCATGACAATATTTTTCAGATTAATTCCACTGAACCAAAGTTATTGCGCAAGATCTCATTCTCTTCTTGACAAAAATCTTTATAGTCTAAGAATGGGAATTCTCATTCCAAGACCATGCATAGAGTACATGGTTGTTTGTATTCAAATATTTCATTTCTGAACCATTTTTCTGATGCACAATTTATTCTGTAACTTCTGCGATATAGCTGGCAATGGAAGCTCCCATAAAGAACTATACTCGGGGCATAAAGAATCTTGCTATGAAAGTAATGAGTCCTCGTATAGTCACTATACGGTTCAGTGATGCAATTTGAAAGCTATGGCAAATACAAGTGGAAGAATATTGTCATCGATGAACTGCGTTACAGAATCATAATCTTGTTGTTTGAAGTCTTTCAAATTCATTCTTTCATGGAATAATTTTGATGTAAGTAGTTCACCGGTGACAATATTTTTTTGCTTCCTCAGACAAGAAGCTTTGTTATGGTGAAAATAAAAATTCGAGATTTTAATGAAAACATGTTCATAATGTTCCAAAACATCGAAAAATCACACTTAGAAAAAATGTCCGGATGTGTGTGTGTGTGTGTGTGCGTGCGTGCGTGCGTGCGTGCGTGCGTGCGTGCGTGCGTGCGTGCGTGCGTGCGTGCGTGCGTGCGTGCGTGCGTGCGTGCGTGCGTGCGTGCGTGCGTGCGTGCGTGCGTGCGTGCGTGCGTGCGTGCGTGCGTGCGTGCGTGCGTGCGTGCGTGCGTGCGTGCGTGCGTGCGTGCGTGCGTGCGTGCGTGCGTGTGTGTGTGTATGTGACTCAGATGCGAAAAATTCTAACCGCTATAACTCGAGAACGCCTATACCGATAAGCTGAAATTTGGCACACATCAAGTGTGATCAATAGTCAACGTTTAGTCAAAATTTCATCCAAAAATGTTCAGTTGTTTTTTATATGCAATTTTTCATTTCTTCAAAAATGTCGGTGCGCGCTCTAGCTCCTCCAATTTTTTAGCTATAGGTGTAAGAAGTTGTACACAGATGGAGTGTGATCGTCTGATGATCCCTATAAAATTTGGGGAAAATCGATCGAGCTGTTCAAATTTTGTATCATTTTGAATTTTTCGAATTTCATGAAAAATTAGTACTTTAGCTTAAACGCAATTTTCCTCATTAAATATTCATTTATGAATAAAATAACTGTTAGATTCGTGATCAGCGTGAAAAAATACATGGAATACAGTCCCGGAGTGACGACTAACGAAAAAATTTATCTGTCATTTATGTAGCCAAAATGGCAAATATGCGTGATTTTGCGTATTTTTAAACGGTGATTTCTTTGCTTCCCAATGGCATCGGGAAAAAATCTAGGTGCCTATTATGTTCTACAGCAAGAAATATACAAGACGATGGATATGACGGAGTTAAAAGAATTAGATATAGCAGTGTCATTTGGCCTTCGCGAGTAAAAATTGAAAGATCGAAAAAAAATTTGGAATACATAACTCCATGTATTTTTTCGCGCTGAGCACAGATTCGACATCCGTTTTGACCAAAAGCGTAAGGTTGGTGTATTTTTCCGCGCTAAACCTGATTCGGCCGGCAGTTTTGCCTAAAATTTAAATACGACAATGATGTTGAAAAAAGTTGAAAATTGATATTTTCATAACGCTTCCTCATCAAAATTGAAAGTTGAAAGTTGAAGTTTTTATAACGCATTCTCATAATGACCCGCTAAGCTTCCTCTATGAGGAAGCAAAAAATATAGTAAATGCTTCCGCATAGAAGGAGCTTAGCGGATCAAGAGTCATTATGAGAATATGTTATAAAACTTTCAACTTTCAATTTTCAACTGTCAACTCTTTTACTTGTCGTAGCTTTCAGATTGCATCTCTGAACCAAAAAGATTGCGCGGGTAATCATTCTGTTCATAACAAGATTCTTTACGGTCTGAGTATAGAAATTTCCATTAGCTTCATCGCTAATATTACAGAATAAATTACGTAAGAAATTGATGCTTGAATACAAATTTACCGTGGAAACGAGTATATATTCTATGCAGGATATTGCAGAAAAATATAACTATAGGAGTGATGGGGGCTAAACGGGCACCACCATAACTTTCTTATAAACGGCCAGTTTTAGTTTTCTGATGTTCCTTCTAATGTTCCTAATATTTCCAGAAAATAGATGTTTATGTATATTTTCACCGCGTGAAAATTTTGTAATCACAAGATACATTTAATTGCTTCTCACCTGTAGCTGCGTCAAAGAAAATTAATCTGTTTCCAAAAAAAAACATGTTTATCGAACATAACATTTTCCTTGACGCAGCATGGGTTCTATTTGTGATATTTCCTTTCAATGGGAATCATACAATGAATTTGTATAATCGAAGGATCCGAGTGAAACTTTTGGAATCACACGAGACATTTCCTTCTCACCTGTAGCTGTTTCAATGGCTGAGAATAAAGGGGAGAATGCAAGCTGCGTTAAGGAAAAATTAATCTGTTGCAAAAAAAATATGCTTATCGAAGCATAAAATTTTCCTTGACGCAGCATGGATTCTATCTGAGACATTTCCTTTTGTTGGTTATGATAGATAGAATTTGTACAATCAAAGGCTCTGACCGAAACTTTTGTAATCGCAAGATACATTTCCTTCTCACCTGTAGCTGTTTCAATGGCTGAGAATAAAGGGGAGAATGAAAGCTGCGTCAATGAAAATTAATCTGTTTAAAAAAATTATGTTTATCGAAACATAACATTTTCCTTGACCCAGCATGGATTCTATCTGAGACATTTCCTTTCAATGGGAATCATACCATGAATTTGTACAATCGAAGGCTTCGAGTGAAACTTTTGTAATCACAAGATACATTTGCTTCTCACCTGTAGCTGTGTCGATGGCTCAGAATAAAGGGGAGAATGAAAGCTGCGTCAAAGAAAATTAATCTGTTTATAGAAAAAAAATATTTGTCGAAACATAAAATTTTCCTTGACGCAGCATGGATTCTGAGACATTTCCTTTCAATGGGAATCATACAATGAATTTGTACAATCGAAGGCTCGGAGTGAAACTTTTGTAATCACAAGATACATTTGCTTCTCACCTGTAGCTGTGTTGATGGCTCAGAATAAAGGGGAGAATGAAAGCTGCGTCAAAGAAAATTAATCTGTTTATAGAAAAAAAATATTTGTCGAAACATACAATTTTCCTTGACGCAGCATGGATTCTACCTGAGACATTTTCTTTCAATGGGGATGATACATAGAATTTGTACAATCAAAGGCTCCGAGTGAAACTTTTGTAATCGCAAGATACATTTCCTTCTCACCTGTAGCTGTTTCGATGGCTAAGAATAAAGGGGAGAATGAAAGCTGCGTCAAAGAAAATTAATCTGTTTAAAAAAATTATGTTTATCGAAACATAAAATTTTCCTTGACGCAGCATGGATTCTATCTGAGACATTTCCTTTCAATGGGAATCATACAATGAATTTGTACAATCGAAGGCTTGGAGTGAAACTTTTGTAATCACAAGATATATTTGCTTCTCACCTGTAGCTGTGTCGATGGCTTAGAATAAAGGGGAGAATGAAAGCTGCGTCAAAGAAAATTAATCTGTTTAAAAAAATTATGTTTGTCGAAACATAAAATTTTCCTTGACGCAGCATGGATTCTATCTGAGACATTTCCTTTCAATGGGAATCATACAATGAATTTGTACAATCGAAGGCTTGGAGTGAAACTTTTGTAATCACAAGATACATTTGCTTCTCACCTGTAGCTGTGTCGATGGCTTAGAATAAAGGGGAGAATGAAAGCTGCGTCAAAGAAAATTAATCTGTTTAAAAAAATTATGTTTATCGAAACATAAAATTTTCCTTGACGCAGCATGGATTCTATCTGAGACATTTCCTTTCAATGGGAATCATACAATGAATTTGTACAATCGAAGGCTTGGAGTGAAACTTTTGTAATCACAAGATACATTTGCTTCTCACCTGTAGCTGTGTCGATGGCTTAGAATAAAGGGGAGAATGAAAGCTGCGTCAAAGAAAATTAATCTGTTTAAAAAAAAAAATGTTTGTCGAAACATAAAACTTTCCTTGACACAGCATGGATTCTATCTGAGACATTTCCTTTCGATGGGGATGATACATAGAATTTGTACAATCAAAGGCTCCGAGTGAAACTTTTGTAATCGCAAGATACATTTCCTTCTCACCTGTAGCTGTTTCGATGGCTGAGAATAAAGGGGAGAATCCAAGCTGCGTCAAGGAAAAATTCATCTCTTTCCAAAAGAGGTTTATCAAAACATATATTTTTCCTTAAACCAGCTTGGATTCTCCCCTTTATTCTCAGCCATCAAAACAGCTACAGGTGAGAAGGAAATGTATCTTGCGATTACAAAAATTTCACTCGGAGCCTTTGATTGTACAAATTCTATGTATCATCCCCATCGAAAGGAAATGTCTCAGATAGAATCCATGCTGTGTCAAGGAAAGTTTTATGTTTCGACAAACATTTTTTTTTTAAACAGATTAATTTTCTTTGACGCAGCTTTCATTCTCCCCTTTATTCTAAGCCATCGACACAGCTACAGGTGAGAAGCAAATGTATCTTGTGATTACAAAAGTTTCACTCCAAGCCTTCGATTGTACAAATTCATTGTATGATTCCCATTGAAAGGAAATGTCTTAGATAGAATCCATGCTGCGTCAAGGAAAATTTTATGTTTCGATAAACATAATTTTTTTAAACAGATTAATTTTCTTTGACGCAGCTTTCATTCTCCCCTTTATTCTTAGCCATCGAAACAGCTACAGGTGAGAAGGAAATGTATCTTGCGATTACAAAAGTTTCACTCGGAGCCTTTGATTGTACAAATTCTATGTATCATCCCCATTGAATGAAAATGTCTCAGGTAGAATCCATGCTGCGTCAAGGAAAATTGTATGTTTCGACAAATATTTTTTTTCTATAAACAGATTAATTTTCTTTGACGCAGCTTTCATTCTCCCCTTTATTCTGAGCCATCAACACAGCTACAGGTGAGAAGCCAATGTATCTTGTGATTACAAAAGTTTCACTCCGAGCCTTCGATTATACAAATTCATTGTATGATTCCCATTGAAAGGAAATGTCTCAGAATCCATGCTGCGTCAAGGAAAATTTTATGTTTCGACAAATATTTTTTTTTCTATAAACAGATTAATTTTCTTTGACGCAGCTTTCATTCTCCCCTTTATTCTGAGCCATCGACACAGCTACAGGTGAGAAGCAAATGTATCTTGTGATTACAAAAGTTTCACTCGAAGCCTTCGATTGTACAAATTCATGGTATGATTCCCATTGAAAGGAAATGTCTCAGATAGAATCCATGCTGGGTCAAGGAAAATGTTATGTTTCGATAAACATAATTTTTTTAAACAGATTAATTTTCTTTGACGCAGCTTTCATTCTCCCCTTTATTCTCAGCCATTGAAACAGCTACAGGTGAGAAGGAAATGTATCTTGCGATTACAAAAGTTTCGGTCAGAGCCTTTGATTGTACAAATTCTATCTATCATCACCAACAAAAGGAAATGTCTCAGATAGAATCCATGCTGCGTCAAGGAAAATTTTATGCTTCGATAAGCATATTTTTTTTGCAACAGATTAATTTTTCCTTAACGCAGCTTGCATTCTCCCCTTTATTCTCAGCCATTGAAACAGCTACGGGTGAGAAGCAAATGTATCTCGAGATTACAAAAGTTTCACTCGGAGCCTTCGATTGTACAAATTCTTCATATCATTCCTATTGAGGGGAAATGTCTCAGACAGAATCCAAGCTGCGTTCAGGGAAAATGTATGCTTCGATAAACATATTTTTTCGGAAACATATTAATTTTCCTTGATGCAGCTTGCATTCTCCCCTTTATTCTCAGCCATCGAAACAGCTACGGGTGAGAAGCAGATGTATCTTGCGATTACAAAAGTTTCACTCGGTGCCTTCGATTGTATAATTATTGTACAATTTAATATCGTTCCCATTGAGGGGAAATGGCTCGGACAGAATCCAAGCTGCGTCAAGGAAAAATGTATGCTTCAATAAACATCTATTTTTTGGAAAGATTAAAAAATGTAAGCACTTGGCATACCACGTTAAAAAATAGAAATGGATTTTTTTTAACATGGCATGCCAAGTATTCAAACTTTTAAATCTGTTCCCTCTGCACGTTTGCTCCCATCTTCCCTACTCAGATTATAAAGGACCCTTTATGATGTAAGAATAGAAATTAAAGTATATACGGAAATATATTTTTGGAAGCCACAAAAAGGTCTTTCAACGTTAAACGTGATTTGCATTCGGAAAAGTTTCGTTTTATCAACAGTATGAACCATTTTGATCATCCCCTCTTCCATTTATTATTTCATTGTAAATCACACATTGGTAAAAAGAGTGCAGTTGCTCCAGATAATGGTGGTAGAAAATTTAATAACAAGTTGATTATTATCATTTAATCGAATAGATTAATACGCGATGCAGTGAGCAGAACCTGATACACCTTTCACATTCCTTACATTTTATATTATATAGCATAAAAATGAAGAATTTTCGGAGATTTCGGTACCCTAATAAAGAATGCATTGGACAAATCGATGTGTTCGCTTCTGCGAAAAACAAGATAAAAAACGCAACACACCGCCTAAAACCGTACCGAAACGGGAGTGCATGAACCACGAGAAATGAAGCTTGAAGAAACTATCGTTCGTGAGGGTCAAACATTTTTATTTGTACAGGTAAGTGAAATTCATCATTTGTGAAACTCGCCGCGATAAAAGAAAAAAATTGATGCGCGTACTTCCAAAGTAGCACTGATTAGAAAGGACTAATATTTGATATATGTTATGAATGTATATTAATGCGATCCATGTTTTCATTACATGCATTCCTTCAACTTCCCGTAACGCCAAAAAAGTTCTTTGTATCATGCTGTGATTGGATGCAGTAATCTAAAAACAGTCTGATTATTAGTGATTGATTCCGGCAGTCGCACGACCGATAAAATTTTTGAAAAATTGAAACAAGAGGTGAACGTCTCCGGATCGCGCGTTGCCGCCAAGAGTATCGGTTTTGCACGCGCCGCGTTACTCGCAGCGACTCGCCGACCCCCACCACGCGTCCCGCGATGCCCCCGTGAAAAAATATTCATTCCTGACGTGGTTGCAAGTGCGTAATGTTCTAAGCCATTGCAGATATCCATTTTCGTGAATTTTTCCATTGTTTATTATATTCTTTATTATTCATTTATTATTCATTTATTATTCATTTATTATTATATTCTTTATGCCTTGTGTTTTTGTGTGCCATTTTTTTAACATTCTTATTTATCGCGTGCTTAGTTTTTAATCGGACGGATACTATAGATTCGGGTATTTTTTGTGTGTTTTTGTGTGGTTTCTTGTGTGGTTTTTGATATAATTTTAAATATATTATTAATAATATGCCTCGTGAACGCCGACGTCGCAGAGGACTGCCACTGGCCGAACGGATACACGACGGACGCGTGTTCCAGAAAAGCGGTTCCTCTCGCGATGGACGTACCATGTAAGTATTTTTTTTGTTTACAATGTTGACTGTGTTAATGTGCAAATCCCCGATCCAAAAAGAAACAGAGGGACAGTATGCTTTTCTCGAGACGCGAAGCAACTAAGATGACAGTTGCCAGCAACGTCCCGACACCTGACAATTACGCACGGACCCTCTTACGTACTATAGAAACTATCGAAATGTCGAATATAGAACGGTCAAAAATATTTGACAGCAACAAAGAAAATAATCGTGCCCATTTATAATCGTAATCATCATTCATAATGGATTGACTTATCAATTGATCGACATTATGAATCCATTATGAATGATAAGTATAAATTTAAGTATAAAAGTGTAGTATAAATGGATACGATTATTTTCGTTACGTTCAAATATTTTCGACATTTTTCATAGTATGTGGAATAGTTTTCCATAGAATGTGGACCTGTAAGTAACTATCGGACATCAGAGAAATAAAGCGTGTGAAGAAGGTGGAGAAAGAGGGGTGTCAAAAAGTTATGAATTGATACGATAATTTTCGTAGTTATTTTTTTTTTTCAAAGTTTTCAGAATTTTTCTACAGTACGTAACGAAGGGCTATGTGTAGCCATCAGCCGCCAGAGACTTGGGCAAACAGAAAATTGGGGAGGGGGGGAGAGCTGCATCGGAACGTTGCGGCTACCGGCGACTTATTTGCTCGCGCCTCAAGAATAGCATACTGTCCCTCTGCTTTGTTTTGGATTGGGGATTATCAAGGTGGTCGACAAACGTCAGTCTAGTGTATTGTATCCCAGGATAGCGATTGTTCCATATAGCTTCTTTAAAAACGGGCTCTCCTGAATCTCATGGCCTAGTATTATTACTTCGTAACTTCGACATGTATTTACATACGTTGAAGAGACCTTCATTTACTTAAATTTTTATTTTAAAAATTAGTTTGAAAAACACGAATAACGAATAAATGTTCTCATATTTTATAAAAATATTTTTCAGGATATAACATGCTAAAAAAACGATTGTTAAGTGTATAGTGTCGCACACTTACAGGCGGACGTACTCGGGAAATTGGTAAGAAGATCGGGAAAAGGAAAACTAGGGAGCCGGTGTCCTCGCGCTTAAAGGTAACTGTGTCGCTTCGGGCTCATTTCGCATAAGTTCGAGAAAAATAAGAGAAAATTGCACATACTTCTTGATGGTATAAAAATCTGACAAAATGTATGCATATTAAAGGTTCATAAAAGATTAATTTTTCATAACAATAACACGAAAATGTTATTAACAAATTAATAAAAAAATTAATTGTTGAACAAATTACCCGGCAACCAAACTTTTTTTAATGAAAATGACTCGTTCATCGTTCTCAATACGTATGAATTTTTTTAGATTTTTCAATTAGCTTTGATTTTTTTACATGGAAAAAATGTGTGAAAAAACACAAAAATCAAAACTAATTGAAAAATCTGAAAAACTGCATAAGTATTCAGAAAAATGAACGAGTCATTTTCATAAAAAAAAGTTGGTTTGCTGAGTAATTTGTAAAAAAAAATTCATTTTTAAATTAATTTGTTAATAAAGGTTTTGGAATTATTATTATGCAATATTAATCTTTTCAGTACCTTTAATATGCATATATTTTGTCAGATTCTTATACCATCGAGATGTACTTGCAATTTTCTCTTATTTATCTCGAACTTAAGCGAATTGAGCGCGAAGCGACACAACTACTTTAAGATAGCTGGGTCTTGCCCCACGTGAGATACAGAGAGAATTGCGAACACTTTTCGAAAGGACAAAGATCTGAAAAATCTGATTTTGCACAATAATAATTAAAAAATGTTATTAACAAATTAATGAAACAAAATTTGTTCAACAAATCTAAAAGATTTGTAACTTTTTCTGAATAGGTATGAGTCGTTTTTATTTCAAAGAGAAAGTAGGTTTTCGGTTTTTTGTAACTAATTATTTTTTCATTAATTTGTTAATAATGTTTTGAAATTATTATTATGCATAAACAATCATTTCAGCACCTTCCATATGATTGATTTTTTCCGATTTTTATACCATCGAGAAGTGTTAGCAATACTCACTGAATTATCTCTGAACTCACATGGTCTCAGACTACGTTCAGACTAACTTAAGTGACAAAATTTAATATTTCTTATCGTGAATTCTAAGATCGTTCGCGCGCAAGTCAACTCGTACGTTTCATCTCGGTTCGACCTGCGACGATCTGCACTCCCGCTCGGTTCTTGATCGTTCGACTTGGTACTACGGTCAATGCGTACTCCGTATCTATATGTCGTTCTCGCCCGTTGTTCGTGATGTGCGAGTATCGCTCACCTTTGGCGACGTCACGTCCCTTTCACGCGGATTTTTTAACACTCTGCCATCCTTATTCTCATCCCCCAGACATGTTTGCACACATTCCTTATGCTCTACATTACACACGTACAGGCCGGAACACATTTCCCATCGCTTATACAGTCTCCGCGCTATCGTGATCACAGTTTCGCGTAATACGACCTTCCTTTAATTTCGTAATTTGTCGATATATTTGACAATGTCGTAGGAACGTTTTTCTCTGTTTGGATTCTCTCCTTTATCCTCAGCCATCGAAACAGCTACGGGTGAGAAGCAAATGTATCTTGTTATTACAAAAGTTTCACTCGGAGCCTTCGATTGTACAAATTCTTTGTATCATCCCCATTGAAAGGAAATGTCTCAGATAGTATCCAAGCTGGGTTAAGGAAAAATATATGTTTCGATAAACATCTATTTTTTTTGGAAACAAATTAATTTTTCCTTGACGCAGCTTCGGTTCTCCCCTTTATTCTCAGCCATTGAAACAGCTACGGGTGAGAAGCAAATGTATCTTGTTATTACAAAAGTTTCACTCGGTGCCTTCGATTGTACAATTACTCCATATCGTTCCCATTGAGAGGAAATATCTCAGACAGAATCCAAGCTGCGTCAAGGAAAAATGTATGCTTCGATAAACATCTATTTTTTGGAAAGATGAAAATATGTAAGCACTTGGCATACCATGTTAAAAAATAGAAATGGATTTTTTTAAACATGGCATGTCAAGTACTTAAACTTTTAAATCTGTTCCCAAAAAATAGATGTTCATCGAAACATACTTTTTTCCTTGACGCAGCCTGGATTCTGTCTGAAACATTGCCTGTCAATGGGAGAGATATGCAGAAATTGTACAATCGAAGGCACCGAGTGAAACTTTTGTAATAACAAGATACATTTGCTTCTCACCGGTAGCTGTTTCGATGGCTGAGAATAAAGGGGAGAATCCAAGCTGCGTCAAGGAAAAATTAATCTGTTTCCAAAAAAAATGTATGGTTATCGAAACATATATTTTTCCTTAACCCAGCCTGGATTCTCCCCTTTATTCTCAGCCATCGAAACAGGTACCGGTGAGAAGCAAATGTATCTAATGAGTATTTATGACACGCTTCGAGTATTTATGCAACGCATAAGCGTATCGTAAATACTGTGCGCATGCGCACATTCGTCTGTTTTTCCTTTATTGTCACGCCCGATCGGCAACATAACCTGGCACCTTTCATGCATTCGTCACAAAAAGTAGTATGCGATACTTGTACGTAAAAGCGGACGCCCGACGGCGGTTGTGAAGTGGCCGCACTCACCTTCTCGCGCCACAACAGCATTCGGCTTCACCTCGTGCCGTTGTAGCGCTCGATCCGGCTCGTGCAGCCACTTCCCAACCTTCGCCGAAAGTCCGCTTTTATGCACTAGAATCGCAAAGTACTATTACTTTTGTTACCGCGAAAAAATGAGATGGCGCACAAGATGTTTATTTTATTTTGTTTTTGTGTTCGAAACAATATATACATATAAATGTATGTAATAACTAAGGGGTATCTCCGTTATGCGAGCAGAAAAAAGTGATTAAAAAGAACAGCGTATGAAGGGAATAAAAAAAAATTGTGATGGTAGACTGAAAGACCGTGCTAAATTTCGTTCATTTTCGTTTTGTTCGCAAAAAAAAAAAAAAAATAGGAATACGTTCCTAAGACATTGTCAAATAAATCGACAAATTACATTATAAACGGAAGGCCATATTAGTGTATGAGCTATGGGAAATGAGATCCGGCATTTACTTGTGTAATGTAGTGCATAAGGAATATGTGCAAACATGTCTGGAGGATGAAAATAATAATGGCCTAGTGTTAAACCTGAGCGATGCCAGCTAGTACGTTACGCACGACGAGCGAGAATGATAGATAGATACGGAGTACGATTCGAGCGAAGTACCGAGTCGGACGATCAAGAAACGAGCGCGAGCGCCCATGCGTCGAAAAGGGAGTGACAACGTATACGATCGAGCGAACGAGTGTGGTGGTCGAACCGATATGAAACGTACGAGAAGTTGACTTGCGCGCGAGCAATAAGAAATATTCAATTTTGTCACTTAAGGTAGTCCGGACGTACAGTCTGAGTCCACGTGAGTTTAGAGAGAATTTACAGCGATTGCGAAGACTTCTCGATGGGACAAAAATCAGAAAATATGAACCATATGGAAGGTGCTGCAATGATTGATTTTGCATCATAATAAGTCCCAAACGTTATTAACAAATTAATGAAAAAAAATGTTCAAAAAATCACCCGACAACCTAAATTTAGTTTTGAAATAACAACGATTTATATGTATTTAGTAAAAGTAACAAATCGTTTAGATTTTAAAAAACGTTAGGTTAATGGATGATTTGTTAAACAATTTTTTTTCATCAAGTTGTTAAAAACATTTTTTCATTACAGCTATGCAAAATCAATCTTTCCAACACCTTCTATATGCTTGATTTCTTTAGATTTGTGTCCGACTAGAAGTAATTGCAATTCTCTCTCAATTCTCTCTGTATATCACGTGGGGCAAGACCCGGACTACTTTAGCGCGAGGATACCTTCTCCCCGGTTTAATTCTTCCCGATGTGCTTCACGATTTTCCGTGCACATCCGCCCGCAAGTGTGCGAGACGACTCACTTAACAATCGCATTTTTAGCATGCTATATGCTGAAATATATTTGTATAAAATGTGGGAAAATTAATTCTTTATTCAATTTTTTTGATCTAATTTAAAAAATTAATTATATTATTCGAATTTAGAATGACAGATTTACGACCAAAAATGAATTGTAATATTTTTTATTTGCTGTTTGAGTGCCTCATTGAATTCAAAATCG
This sequence comes from Stenichneumon culpator, assembly GCA_964017025.1. Classification (NCBI taxonomy): domain Eukaryota; kingdom Metazoa; phylum Arthropoda; class Insecta; order Hymenoptera; family Ichneumonidae; genus Stenichneumon; species Stenichneumon culpator. The sequence continues at coordinate 11,579,271 of OZ024771.1, forward strand.
ATCGGTAACATGATCATGAGAGAGCTAGGAATTTGTTACATCGGGACGTATTTTGCCAAACTTTCTAAAAATATATTACAAGCTGAACATAAATTATTTGTCGTCGTTTTTCGAAAATTTTCCAAAAATCAATAGCTTGCAATAGTCGAACGGGTCCGATTAAAAAACTGCACAAATTAATGTCTCTTCAACGGATGCAAATACATGCCGAAGTTGCGAAGTGATTCAAGACCATGAGATGTACGAGAGCCCATTTTTAAAGAAGCTATATGGAACAACGTCTACCGTGCGATATACACTAGACTGACGTTTGTCGACCCCCTTTCTAATCCCTGATCCAAAATAAAGGAGAGGGACAGTATGCTATTCTCTAGCCGACAATGTTTCGATGCAGCATTTACCTTCCTTTTTTGTTTGCCTGAGTCTCTGCCGGCCGATAGTTACACATAGATCCTCTTACATACTCTTACATACTGTAGAAAAATTATAAAAACTTTGAAAAACAAATTACGGAAATTATCGTATCATTTCATAATAGTGAATAACGATAATAGGAGTTTTGATAATGTTGAATTTTAAAAGTTTTTCTCGAAACGCGAAGCAAATAAGCCGACGGTTGCCCGTAACGTTTCCATACCCCTTTTCCCGCCTTCTTCACACACTTCACGTCTCTGATGCCTGAGTCACGCACAGGCGCACATACTATGACAAACTATTTTCCACGTATTATGAAAAATGTCGAAAATATTGGAAAGCAATAACGAAAATAATCGTATCCATTCATACTAGTATAATTCATAATGGATTCATAATGCCAATAGATCATGTCAATCCGCTATGAATGATGCTTACTATTATAAATGGATACGATTATTTTCGTCGTTGCTTTCAAATATTTTTGACATTTTCCACAGTATGTGCGAGGTGGGCAAGCGTCAGAGACGTAAAACATGCGAAAAAGGCAGAAACAGCTATTTTTGAAAACAGATTAAAAAATGTAAGTACTTGACATACCATGTTAAAAATAACGTTTTTTTAACAGATGGTATGCTAAATACTTAAACTTTTTATTCGGTTTCTAAAAAAATAGACGTTTATCGAAACATACATTTTTCCTTGACGCAGCTTGGATTCGCCCCTTCATCCTAAGCCATCGAAACAGCTACGGGTTTGAAGTAAATGTATCTAGTGATTACAAAAATTTTACTCCGAGCCTTCGATTGGCTCAACCTGCTGACTGAGCTGAACACTTTCATCATTTCTGATAGATATTTACGGTGTCAGAAGCAGACAATCTGCCGAGGAACAGCGAAACTAGAGAATGGTGTGATCCAAATTCTCCAACGTCATTCAGAGTACTGTCTGCCTGATGAGAATTTTGGTTTCATTGCCAGGTTTAAGCAAGCCTTGGCGGAATCCCTGGCACTTCACTGGTACAGATTGAAGGATCTTTCACTGGTACAGATTGAAGGACTGTGTAAGTTTTATGTTTCAATTACATCCTACTTCTTGTTTATTATGATTGAAGTCGTATTTTTTTGAACTAATAAATGTGGGTCCATTTTTATAATCTGAAAATGTTCTTGCAACCTTTCATCAATCAGATGTCTGGCAGCATTCTGTGTAATTAAATAAATCAGTATGCCTTTTTGGTTCTAAATTTCATCTGTAATGCTTTTTACCTTTCTTCGTAAATAATATATTTTATTATTCGATTTTCATGGTACCCCAAAAATGTTAACGTAGTACTCATTTTCGTGCAGTCGAAAATGGTTTAGAACATTATTGTTGCGTACTCACATACGTTGACGAACAACCTACACAGACACTTACATTGCACGTTACTGTGAGTGGCTGTGTGAGCTTGTAAGATCTGTCTGTAAAAGTGTCTAGTGGTCCTGTAGTTGATTATTAAGTAAATTATTGACGATCTACACAATTAAAACGAAAGCCTCTTCTGAATTTCGTACAGTATACTCTACTGTTTGGTATTTTTTGTTATGTATAGTCATCCAGAAGCAGCGGAACATGTTTCCTTCAGAAACATCCGAAGCTTCATGAAAAGGTGCAGAAGAAATTCTTACCCCGCAAGCCCGCGAAATCTCCAGGAGTTCGTTGATCGGATCGCAGATCCGGCTAACCAGCGTAATTTCGAGTACGATACTGGTCGCCTTTCAGTGCGGATGATCATCGATACCGACGGGGCTCAACACGTTATGCTATTCGATGAAAATTTCGTGCGTACCGAAATGTCGGCGGTCAATAAGGTGTTGATCGATGCAACATTTCGATCGAAACCTCAAATTCGAGGAGTGTACCAGCTGCTGACCATAATGGGCATCAAACTAAACCACGTAAGACATTTCTTGTATCTTATCACCTAACTATTTATTGGCGAAAGCTTCTTTTTAGTTCGATTTTTTATTTTTATTGAAAATAATAACGCAACCAAATATTGCGAAGTCAGTTTTTTTTGTGCACTGACTCCTCGCGATTTGTCACGCCCTTTAATCTATTTTATGCATTAAAACGTAAGCCTGCGGGCTCATTCGATGCCAAATCATTGATAGTTACAAATTGATCAATAAAAACGTTTTATGTTAAACCATTCCGCATAAAAATGCAGAATACCGGAAGCTGGTCCTTCAGGAGCGGACACCATAGATTACGCGGTAAAATAACCACACATTCCTATAGCCACTTTGAGTTTTTTTAACTTTGTCTTTTATCTATCGTTATTATTTATGTTATTTTTTTAACTGACGCTCAATTCGTGAGCGAACAACAAAACGGTGCGTATTTTCCGAATTTTGCACAAAAAAAATACAGTGTGATTACAACGTTAGTCTTGTAACCCGAAAGCTCAAAAAATTATATTTTCCCTGAACTCGTTTGCGGTCAGTTCTTGGATGGAGATCGCTTAAAGGTCTTAGATGAGTAACCAAAAATGAATGAGCTTGTTTTCAGCTTGCAGTCACCCATTCAAGTACTGGCCGCAAACGAGTTCAGAGAAAATGTAATTTTTTGAGCTTTGTGATTACAGAACTAACGTGGTAATCGCGCTGTATTTTTTTTGCAATATTCGATCAAATGCGGATCGTCATATTCTTCGTGATGAACTGATTGTAGAATTAAAAAATTTAAACAGTTTCAAACGATAGATAAAATATAAACGTAAAAAAGTTAACGTTGCAATAAAAGTCTGTGGTCATTTTACCACCTGACAGCGTCCGATGAAGTGCTCCCCGTATTTTACATTTTCATGGGTAACGGTGGAATATCAAACTTTTTTTTGGTTCAATTTGGAACTATCAAACGATTCCGCGTCAATTGAGCCTAATTAACGTTAATTTTGTAAAAAATGCATAAACGATTGACTTTCAAACGTTAATATTAGTATATCAAGCAAACCCACACGATCATGAAATGATTAATAAAAAAAGAAAAAGAATAAAAAGTTGAAATTGGCCGGCAACTTCACGCAGGTGTGGAAAAGCAGATTTTCGATGAAGGCCGTGCGAGCTAGAAGCAAGTGCCAACTTCATACTGTTCGTCGAGATCCGCTTTTTCGTACTCGTATCGCATACGACTTTTTGAAACAAATGCACGAAATACCACTTCTCGTGCTTGTAAGGCGTGCAAAAAGTTCACTCTTCACACTAGTACGAGAAAGGAGTGCGGAAAGTTTGTAGTGGTGCTTGCGCGCATGCCCAATGTTTTTCTCGCACGCCTTGATAAGAAGTGCCACTTTGGCCACGCTTAACACGCACGAAAAGTATGACTTTTCATACATGCGTTACAAAAATTCGTTTTTGTATTATTGGCCTCTCCTTATGCAACTGTTGATTGGAACTTTCCCCTTTCATATAGAACATATTTTATACTTCCGAACGAACGGTTCAAATGACGTTGGAAACAAACTCCGAAAAAAAAATTATAAACAAAGACATCAGTTTATAGCTAATTATCTTTCGTTCGATTCCATTCTTTTGCATTATAGGGTTTTCCTTTCGTATGGGTCATAATGACAAAAAAAACGCAAGCTGCGTATACCGCGGTTCTGCAGTTTTTTAAAGAACACATCGTTCCCAACAATGCTATTTCACTAGCAATGACGGATTTCGAGCGTGCTCTACGGAATGCCATTACGACCGTACTCACCACGGCGCAATGCACGGGCTGCAATACCCATTACGATCGGGTATGTATCTTGTAATTGTCAAAAATAACTATGGATTTGGGGCATATCTCACCTTTAAAATTTTATAGAAATCACGTTTTGTGAGTTACTTCGATTTTTTTTCTCATTTCATAACAGAAATGCAGTCGGACGCAGTGTTGAAGCTTCAAAAAATTCAAAAGTTTTCACCCCTTGTATATATCTTATATGATGGATCGGGCTTTGAGAGCAAGGGATTAATTTTTTTTAAACCGATGCCTGGCTCAGACGATCTCAAATATAAAACCTAACTGGCAATTGTTATGCTTGCAAAAACAAGTATTCGATTGTTAATGCAATCCGGCTACCAGTCGTCGGCTAATTCGCGAGTACAAATATCTCCCACTCAGATTTGTCCCTCTTCTCCTTCACATTTAAACTAATGCCACTCACTCTCGCGGGGATGATTCTACGCAGAGCGGAAAGCCCGTATATAATTTTTCCCCCACTTTTGTATAGGGTAAAAGTGGGGAATATGGACCGGTCCATGTTTCATTGATTGACGTGTTAATTGGGGTGATCCGTATTCACCACGTTTACCCTATGTTCATGCCGTTATTTTTTTTTCTTTTTGACATGTTCTGCACTTCGGTAAGTAGTGTAAGCTCAAAGTTGACGTTTGAACATCATACTGAATTATTTGTAATCCTTACTCCTCTTTTGTATTTGTTCACGCAGTAATATTTTTGGAATAATTTTTATCTTTTTGATTAAATATGAAGCATGTTTTGGACATTGCTGCATGGTGTAAATTTAGTCGAATACATTTCAGATTAAGACAACCAACAGTTGCAGCGCCAAATTCCAAATATTCTATCAATCCCATTAGTACTTTGTGAAAGAACAATTTTGTGGTTTTCAGCGTGAAACAACCGTGACATCGCGGTGATCCAGTAATAAATAAAACATTTTATTTAACTTTCATTAAGGGGTGATACGTGAGACATTCTTAGATTGAACATCGCGAAACTGGTTTAAAGGAATATGCAAGGTGTGAAAAGTTTGATTTTTTGTAAATTTATTCGATTTTGACCTCTCATAGAGGAAGCTGTTTTTTTGTCTATTGTAATTGTGCACGGAGAAAAATGGTTTAGTTGCTGTAACAAAATGAGTTTTGTTGGCGATGACCTCGTTCCCGCAGCAAAACGATTCGTAACAGTAACAGAAGAATTACTACGTAGAAGCAATCGGTTTTGTTATCACGACAAAACTTTCTTGTTGCTACGACGATTTAGTTTGCTATGAGAACAAATGACGCCTGCTGTAATTTGACTGCTGAGTAATAGCAGAGTTATCGATATGTACATATATTTATTTGAAGATTAACTCATTGCGTTTATATTTCATTATTTTATTATATCGAAAATAATGTCGGTATTTGCAATTACGAATTTTTGAAATTTGCTGTATATGGATGTATTAAACTGCGAAAGGTAATTCCACTCTACTTTTATTTTGACTCCAATACAAAGGAACTGTTTCCTCGCGTCTATTTGTTTTCATTTTACGCGTCGAGCGCGTCTCAAGCTCGTCGTATTGTTGGCATATATACGAGCGGGTCGAATGCTAATACATAACCGTGATTGGTTGGCACGTTTGTGTAGTGCCCGATCGACTTATTTTCGATGCGGGTAACCGGCAGTAGATCCTTACATCTTTCATCGAATAGTCGTGGTGCCATGACAGGTCTTAACGACGAGCTGTGCAACCGATTACGTACGTGGGGCCTGACAGATGATCACGTTCAACGTTTCAAAGGTAAGTGGTTTTACACCTAGGAGTTAAAAAAAAATGTGCATGCTGCGTAACGCGACCGGTATGTGGAAGTATATGGGGCATGCCACGTCAAGTTGAGCGGTGAATAAAGTTTAAGTATTATATCAGATTTTTATCGGCTCTCGATTGTCAAGGTAGCAAATAGGTGTATTAATATTAAAAATTATTATATCTCAGAAACTTTTGGTCTTACGGAAAATGTCGTGTAGAAAAAAATGCTATTTTTTATCAGCTGTCTTGGTAAATTTCTTCAAAATTTCCAAGCACGAGGAAAGTACAAAACCAGACAATTCTAATTTTTTAAAATGCAGTACGTATGACTGTATGCATTTTGTTTAAAATTTCACAGAATGTTCTTTTATTAGTGTGAAACAACATGTGTAAATGTCAGAATGGGTTGGAATTGTGTTCAATTTCCGCAGGAGTTTAAAAATGTTTTAAATAAGATACATGTATGACGCATTTCATAGCATTTAGACCTGTGTGTAACTTTTTTTTTCTTCAAAAAAACCGAAAAAAAATTCCCAAAAATGCAGTGTTAGGCGTGAAAAAATGGTCAAGAGATAACCCATAATCGGCTGATTCTTTTTTTCTAATTTCTTTCACGGTTTATTCAAAAAGAATGTGGAAAAAATAAAAGGTCTACTCCGGCTTAAATCTTAACACTACGTTTAAATTTTAGTCAAATAATTTTATTAATTACAGAAGAAGAAATAGACGAGGAATCTTTTTCATTGTTGACTCCCAGAACAATAACTCGACTACTCCCCAAGGAGGGACCCAGAGCAAAGTTTAACCGAGGATACAAGGAATATCAGCAGCAACAGCAGCAGGTACTGCGTATTACCGAGGTTCATGTTTAGATATGTAAAAATACATGTATTGTCATTTCATGTTTTGCTTTCTTTGGAACTCCATTTAATATTAATTACGCTTTTAAAACTGCTTGCTAGGTCGCGGAAACTTCGTCGATTCAATTTTCGGATCGTAAGAACATTAAACCCGTATTTACGCATGCACTTTTATTAAAATCCAGGGTGACTCATATTAACTCTTGGAATACTATAACTATTTTAGAGTCACTGTTGACTATTGATATAGGCATTTAAAACTCTAAAACATCATTTTTCTGATTTGTAGTCAATTACCTTGAGGAAAATGGAATCATCGTTTTGGATTTGCCCAACGATGTCGTAGACGTTACCGAACAGAACTCGGATCAATTGGACACGAAGTGTGACCAGGCTACAGCCACCAACGTGGTTGCAAGTTGCGAATCGCGGGTACATTCCGGATTGAAGCGTACTTCACAATGTGGAGATTGTGACATACCGGAAAAGCGACGCCGAGACGTAACTACTGTATGTTACATCCATATAATACAATTCAGTAATAGCATATTGTATTATTTTGAGCTCGGTCGTATCTCGTGTTTGACAATGTGTGTATGGAGATTTCTTCAGTAAGAATGGTTTTAATGTTATTTTTCCGTTGATGTAATTGAAATCATATAGGCCTTAGAAGAGATTCTCGATTGTTCTCCGGAAGGAAAAGCCATTCTATCATGGTACAAAATTCATCATAATCTCGACGACAACTTTCGTAATCACGTAACGGAGCGCGTTATTTCGAATGAACTAACACCGGATTACAGAAAAAAGTAATCATATAATGACAATATATATGAGAATGTACTGTACTTATTGCAGCATTTAGCACTTCAAGGATTTAGTTATCCAATTTACACAAATTTTGTTAGTGATAGAAATGTGTGGTATGACATTGTCGTTAAATATCAGTACATATCGCAATTTGTCTTCCAGAATTTCCAGAGATCGATTCAAAATCCTCGCTCAGAATATTGTTGCCCTTTTTCCAACCGAATGTGAGGTAAGCAACATATTTTCAACAATTAAGCAAATCATTACGAGACAAATATAACTAATTTTATGTGATTGTATTTTAGGAAACGTATTTCGATTTACATTGCAAAAATAAAAAACAAATCGGTGCAGGTAAATTATTACAACGATACTACAACCTGCGAAGAATTCTCACAAAGGCTGGACTGCTAGCGGTAGAGGTATTAGCTAAAGATCCTCACGGTATGTAAATATTTTATTTTCGAAGCGTTGTTCACTTTTCTCTATGATGCTTTTCGGATACTATTTTGATTGCTTACTTGTCATTGCTTGTAACAGATCCCGATAAAAACGAACACATCAGCGATGCTGATGAAGCAGTCAACGCTGGTATTCGCTGGCTCCAAAATAGTTCTAAGCCGTGGGCTCAGGTTGTAAAGAATTGGGAAAAAACATTTCCCGCGCGACTCGACCTATTCAATTCGAATCAGGATAATACTCTTTTCGATTATCTGGATCAATATCCTGCGCTGAAAGACGAAAATGGTTATACGTTGGTGAGTTTCTTGGCAGATAAGCTGCTATCTTCAATTATACTTTATATTCAATGACATTTTTCGTTTCAGTTAGAAATCGATTTTAACCAGAACTATAAAAGTTCGTCTGAACAGTTGTTCGCAAAGTGGGATCACTTTAGTGACTTTTGCGTTACACGGTTGGCGCATAAAGATCAATTGATCCAGTGCACCGAAATTTCAGCGGGTATGTTCTGATTCAAAATTATCATATTTGCTGTGTTCAATTTGTATAATTTATTACATATTTGTTTTATAGATGAACGTACAGTGAGAATCCTGACGAACATTTCAGAACTTTTTAAAGTCCGGAACTTGGCAAAATCTCCCACTGCTCTAAAAAACTCCCGTGCTTGGCGGCCATCGCGAACCGAAATACAAGAAGCATTTGCCCTTCACATTCAGGTAATAAGAATAAAAATAAAATGTCAATCAATATAATCATGCTCAGAGCCGAGATCATCACATTTGAAATTGATAATTGTAAAATTTAATCGTAGTTAATTTTTTTGACTTCCAGAATCTAACTGGAATTTGTAATTTGTACAATTTTACTTTAAACTTTCCGTCCCTTTATTATTTAAATATGACTGTAATATCTAGAGGTATTGAAAAGAAATCTGCTATTAAAATCTTAGAAAAGTATATCCGGCAGTACTGATCGGTGTCTCAACTTTACGTGAAGTATCGAACAGTAAATACTGAATAAAAAATATCGGTACTAACACTTATTTTTACAGGAAATCGGTGATTTGGAACCTCGAATAGCAGCTCGAAAAGAAAACCTCAGGAAATATGGATTCACGCTTCAGCCCGTAGCTGTCTTCGTCGGCCCACTTCAAAAGATCAGACAGTGCATCGTAATTATCGATAACGTTCGGTGGACAGTAGAAACACCTTTAAAGGCGGTAGACGTAACTTTCAAACTGTTTCACGCCCTAAACGCAAACAACCCAGCTGAAGCTCGACACGTTTGGCTTTTTTTGCAACAAGCAATTTACGGTTTCGAGACCAAAGATGATTATACAGGTGCTCCGAATCTCAAATCCTTTCTAGCAGCGACCCTTAAGGATTATAAGTTTTTCAACTCGGGAAAACAATAGTCGTTATATTCGACTACATTTATTTCTTTTCTAATCAAGTGATATCGTACGAAATGTGCATATTTCATACATAAATTGATTTCCAAATAAAGTTAGGCATACAACATGCCCAAGTTTGAAGCGTGCACCGCGTTGCTGCCTTCAATTTATACACTTCGACTTCATCGAAAGCCGTTTCACCCTGACTTGACTAACCATTCGTTTAAATGCGTGGAATCCGATTGTTATCGAACTCTGAGTTCCTGGAATTCGTACACAACACATTTACGTACCGAGCATATGTGTCGTGACACAACGCCAGTACAAGTTAATTTCGGAACGGGTAAAACGTGTACGACAGAGCCAACTAACATAGAAAGCGAGACGGCAAACATTAAAGTTATGTCCGTCGATGAAGAGGCGCCATCGTTCAACATAAGTTTAGACGATTTTAAGATGAGTATTCAGTCACAAGCGACTAAATTTGTGGCGAAACTATATAATAATCTAAACCTTCCCCGCAATCATGTTCAACACGTCATCGACGACGTAAGCAATTTCTTTTCCAACGGGGTTATTACGATTTTGAAAGAGAAAGTTTTGGAAACACTCAACCGATCTGATGCAAAGAATACTGAAATATCGGAAATAAGTTCCATGTTTGATAGTTTACAGTGTCCATTCGCTCATCTTTCATCAGAGTATCGCCGACTTCAATATTTTAAAGAGTCACAAGCTTATATATCGCCAATCTCTTACATTATTGCTCAAACAGAACGTAGCATATCCACGAAAAATGGAATGAAATTGCAAATGGTAAATTGTTGTGGGCAATATATACCTCTTCAACCATTATTGAAGAAGATATTCGAACTTCCCGAAGCTTTTTCATCTGCTTTATCTTATATGGCTAAAGTTTATCAAGAACCGGAAAGCATTCAAAGCTTTATTCAGGGTTCATTGTGGAAAAAAAAGATATCGAAGTATCATGAGTTGGATGTAATTTTTCCTTTGTTCGTATATTTCGACGATTTTGAAACGAGCAATCCGCTGGGTCCTCATTCCAACAAGTTGGGGGGTGTCTACATTTCCTTGCCATGCTTACCCGAAGAATGTCATTCTTCGTTAAATAACATTTTGGTCGCTCTGGTCTTCAATAGCTCAGATAGATCAAAATTCGGAACGGAAAAGACGTTTGCACCGCTAATTCAGCAACTTACCTTATTAGAAAGTGATGGAATAATGATCGATATCGCAGGCAATGATAAACGTATTTATTTTGTCACGGGTCTATTTCTCGGTGACAATCTTGGTCTAAATTCTGTTGGGGGTTATGTCGAAGGATTCACGGCAAATTACCCGTGCCGGTTTTGTAAAATCAAGAGAGACCAGCTGATTACCCAAAGTGTAGAAGACATTACTTTGCTTAGAGATGAGGTGAATTATACAGAGGACTTGCAAACTCAAAACCCATCACTCACTGGTGTAAAGGAAAAATGCGTTTTGAATAGCATACCATCATTCCACATCACGTCGAATTACAGTGTTGACCTTATGCACGATTTGCTGGAAGGTGTATGTCATTATGACATGCTCCACGTCCTAAAACAGCTTATCCCAACATATTTTTCCGTTGAAACGTTGAATTATCGGATGCAAATGTTTGATTACGGTCTCAGTGAACATAACAATCCACCGTGCATTCGTGTTGATTTTCATTCGCGAACTAAATTAAAGATGACGGCATCCGAAACATTATGTTTCGTTCGACTCTTTGGGGTGTTAGTCGGTGATCTAGTTTCGGAAGGAGATAAGCACTGGAAACTTTATCACAAATTACGTGAAATATTAGACATTGTCATGGCCAAAACTCTATCGCCAAACGCGAAGAACGTTTTAAAAATTTTAGTTGAAGAACACAATACAATGTATGTAGATTTGACGAAAGGCTCACTCAAACCAAAGTTCCACAATCTCGTCCATTATGCGCGAGTAATTGAGAACTGTGGTCCCGTTTCTCACTTGTGGAGCATGCGTTTTGAGGCGAAACATCGAGATTTGACACGACCAGCACATGTCAATATGTCACGAAGAAACACAGCCTATTCAGTTTTGGTAAAACATCAGCTAAATCTTGGGTACAGATTTATAGAAAACGCATCCGTTTTGCCGAATACGTCGATTGGTCCTAGCGATGAAATCGTTCTCACCGATTATGACGCGTACAAAAGTTTTCGTAAATTGCTGCCCACGCCATTTACCAAAAATAACAATTATTCGGCGCACTGGGTTGTAATCAAAGGTACTCGATATAGCCCTGCGATGACTCTAATTGTGGATGTTGACGAATTGTATCCTGTTTTCGCAGAACTTAAACTTATAGTTACAAACGACGACGATATTTTGTTTATCTGCCAAAAGTTTACCCTCATTGGCTATAATGAACATGTGCATGGTTATCATGTGGAATACTCAAATAATTGGTGTGTTACTAAGCCACAGGATCTCCTGGACGCAATCCCCGTGCATGCCCATTCTATGGCCAATGGGGAAAAACATGTTGTGCTCCGGTACAACCTTTAAAACTATATTATTGTGTTATAAACATTTGAATGTTATTTTCCCTCTTTAACTTATGAAATTGTACTTACTCGTGTACTTATTATCGAATACAAAACTTAAATATATAATATTACTGTATTTTATTGCCCCACTCAGTCTCATAACAAGTTTTTTTGTTACAGTAACACAGCCTGTTTTGTTGTGGTAACAAATCCCTTCAAGCGAAAAATTTTGTTATGGTGACAAGCTGGTTTTGTTATCCCAATATTAACAATCTAAATTTGTTACCGTAACAAAATTCTTGTTGTAATAACAAATCTTTTTTCTCCGTGTGCTGTCACGAAATTTCTACAATACACGATATGGCCATTGTACTGAATTGCTAATTGCCTGGTACGCACAGACCGTACATTTTAAGAGGATCCGACGAGCAATCTTGGCCCTGGTCGGGGCCTGGTTGGGGCTGGGGGCGCTTTAGACTATAAATTCCAAAGTATGCAATAATGAACTGTGCACTGTGCAGTACTCTAGAATTCGTGTTAACAAATTACTGTTTTCCAGGCGATTTACGGTAAGGCCAAGGCTCTTGGCCTTCGGAATGTTATTTGCACGGACGGCGATGCGAGAGGCTTTTTTAAAAAAGTGTTAGCCCTGGCGTATTTGCCGGCTAATTTGATCGAGGGTCAATTTCAGGCGATCAAAGCTAATTTGCCACCAGCTATGCGTAGACGATTTAGCCAATTCTGCGCTTATTATACGCGGTATTGGCTACGCATAGTTACGCCATCCGGCTTTAGTGTCTACGGACTCGGGCGACGAACAAACAACATTATTGAGTCGTACCACAGCAGATTAGGCCATCGCATGCAAACTCGTCCTGCAGCCTGGGATTTTGTTTGTAAATACCTTATAATACTAAACATTCCAATTTTCAAATAGAATACTTTTTATATATAATCGTTGAAATTTCTTATGTAATAGGCAAGCTTCTGAAATTGCAATCAGATGTTCGAGCGGATATACGTCGGCTGCGGAACAACACGCAGATCAGCAGGCACGCGCGGTATTCTACGGTTTTTAAACAAAAAAAACTCGTGAGAGGTCAGGTTCAATGTATTACTAAATTAATTTGCAATCTGATTTGGCAATCGATTAATTGTCTTCCTTCACTGAAAAAGGGATAATAAGTGTAAGATAATAAGTCTTCTTAATTTTCGTACGCTCTGAAATGTTTGGTAATGATTTGGCTAACACCAGATGATAGAGCGTATAAGAACATTCATGGAGCCGCAATAGAATGTTGTAGAGAAACGAATTAAAATTTTATAGCGTGGCGGGCCTTACACATGCGCGACATCACGGTCGACGAATTTATGGATCGGGCAGCTTCGCTGAAAGGCAATGTTGGTGAGCTTATTGCTCTAGAAAACAATCAGCGACAAGGCATCGACTATGATTTGCAGGAGCGTCCAGTAGTCGTACCATTAGGTAATATTTTTCGACCTATTAGACAAAGTAGAATTTTTAGTCCTATGTTCGATCTTGATTTCAATCTTAAAATCAAACTTGGATCGAAAAAAATAGACTTTTAAAAAGAAAGTGCACATACGAACTGAAACCAGTGAATTCTTTTTGCCTTCTGCGTATATAGATTGTTATCCGTTTTCTCGGTTTCACAAAGCGATTTTGTCAAATATAATCGTATGGCTTTAAACAAAAACGATACACGATCGTTCGGTGGAATCATTGTAACAGCAAATAAATAAGAATGCGAGGATGGCGGCTAGGATTGCGGCATACATTAAAAAATCGCGAAAGGGAATCTATTACAAGAATCTCGTCACGTAAACTCAGAATTTCTGAGTTTAGCTCATATATGCACGCTCCGTCGAAAATCAGATTTTTTTCACATATATGTTCGATCGTAATTTGGATCTAAAGCCAATTTAGATCCAAATTGAACCAAAACCGGAACTCAAGATTGATTTTAAGTTTGAACTTACTACTGAAAATTCTTTCTACTAGTCTAATTGCACTCTTGACTTATTCTTAAAAATCACTGATTTTTTTTTTCGTTCGTACGTTCGTCTAGCGTGAAACAATTGGCTTATTCTATCAGAATTCCCGTTCGTTCTTATACTTACCTCCACAAAGTCAACCTCCCTATTAGCGAGTTTTTTTTTACAAATATTTTTTTTTTCACTAAAAGTATTTTTACCTGGCTCACATCGTGTTGTACAACAAATAGCAACAGTTTAGCCGACTAATTTTTTTTCTGACCTTCGCGCTACAGCTAATTGTATTTCGGTAAAATGTACAAGTACTACAGTTAGTGTATTTTAAAAAATGTTTAACTATGGTTATTATATCTATACTAGAAAATGATCCGGACTATGAGCGAGAGCTATTTGTTATCGAGCCACCAATCTGGCTCATTGACAATGCCCCAGCTGCACCAGACGTTCCGGAAAATGGTAATTTAAACTAATTACATGTATATACAGAGTCGCCACAATATTATAGTCGATAATATCTTAACACCCAACAGAATTCGATACAAACTTGACTCTAATAAGAAATATTTTTATTTTATTAAAAAAAAACGTTCTCAGATTCAAGCGATGGTGGATCCGAAGATGAGAGCACCGGAAATTCTAGCGACGAATCTGAGGAGGAGGTGGTTGTGAATGAAATAGGTAATAATTGCACGTCTTTAATTAAGGGCAAGCAGGGGCTCGATGGATGAGGCTTGGGTTCGCACGCAGCGGACCCGGGTTCGCTTCCCGGTTGACGCTATTGGAACTTTTTATTATCTTAAATACTTTTGGTAAAATAATATTTAAATTTTCCTACGTAGAAAACGTCCGCTCACCGCAATCGGAGATCGCAGAAGACGATAGACTGGAATCACCGATCAACGACTTTGGTAACTTTTCAGAGATATTTCAGAAAACCACTTATAATTTACTCGCTTTATCTAACAATAATACTGGATCGATCTTTTACAATCAATTATATGTAGAAGGCATCCCCGCACCGCATGCAGGGAATGTGGCGGTCGAAAGGAATGGGTCACCGATCAACGACTTTGGTAATTTATCGTAGATATTGTTAAAAACCTTTCGTAATTTAACCCTTTAAGGATGTTTGGGCCAGAACGCGTTTCTGTTCGATACCTATAAACCTTTGCTACATTCTAGGAAAAGACCCACTGAATCGTTTCCAATTTTTTCAGATTTTTTGAACGTGTAGTTTTTTAGTAATGCGTTTACAAAGCTACATCAGGTACCGTGTAAACATTTTGGAAATCGGTCAATAGCAATAGAACGTAGTGATTTTCTCCGCCGATTTCTGTTAGATTCAAATAAAAAACCTACCACAGAGAAGGGCATACTATCAGACGGATTGTATCCAAATTTAAAGAAGATTCACCGTTTTGTTTCTGAGATAAATTCAATAAACGAAAGACCCTATCACTGTCTACCCGCTTGCTTTGTCTGCGTTTCTCACTCGCACACTGACTAACGCGGTCAGCGGAGTCCCTCTCCCATTCCCCTCCCGCGATTTTGGCCCAAACATCCTTAATCTAAAAATAACAGTGGATCTTTTATAATTTAATCTATGCAGAAGACATTCCCTCTCCGCAATTCGATCATGTTGAGGATTACGGACGTATATCACCACCGATTGTCAACAGCGATGAGTCCGACGAAAGTAATAATAATTCCAGCGACGAATCGGTGGTGGAAGTCGTGAATCGAATAGGTAATGATTAAATTCGATAAAAAATCGATTACCACCACTTAAAAACGTCCGGATGTCCATGATTAACGACCTTTCTAAATTGTATCTTGTAGAAAACAATCGTTCACCAGACCTCCCGTTTGAAGAAATGGACAGGGGAATTTCCCCACCGACCGGTTTCGATGGTAATTTTTTTTTTTCAAATGTCACTTAAAAACTTTCACACAAATATTTCAACCGTTTGCAATTCGCTAATTTCTCTGAACTATTTCACTCATCTGACCGTAATGTCTGATGATCTTTTACAATTTATCCTGTGCAGATAACGTTCCCTCTCCACGATTGGGCGCGGTTGCGGAACACGGTGAGAGAATTCCGCCACCCGTAGATAACGGTAATTTTTTTTATTTACTTAAAACGATTAGTAGATTGAAAACCACTAGCCTTAAAAAAAGTAATATCTCGCAATAAAAATTTTCTTTCCTTTGAATCAATGGAACTTAATGTGAGATTCATTGGAACCAGCGCAGCGAGTATAAACAAAGGGCAATTTTTATGGAACGTAGACCATGGAATATTTTTCAGATTAAAAATGTTTTAAGGTGATGGTGTATATAGATGAGTATAAGTTTGCCAGAAGTAGAATTTATAATAATCAGTAAATTAATTTACTATATAGAAGGTCGCACTCGGGGCCGGAAAAGACGGAGGCGAAGATCACGCCGAGAACCGAAAGTTGCGGTAGAACCAGCATCAGAAAGAAAGCAAAGGCGAAATAAAAGGCGAAAACGTGAGTTATCATATTCGAGAAAATTTGCGGCTCCGGCGCTGTTCAGACAGTAACGGAGAGAGTAACGCTTGACTTTCTCATCACATTAAGTTGAAGTGCCAAAAAGGATTGATTAATCAATTCGAAATTCAACACCAAAACTACTTTTATATACAGAAGACAAACAGCAAGTTTCGCTGCGATCTGAAGTCTTAAAAAGTTATCGTGTTTTCGATCGAGACAGACAGACAGACAGTCAGACAGACAGACAGACGGAAATGGGAAAATCCCTTTAACTCCATTTCCTCAGAAATGGAGAAATGCGTAATATAACATGTAAAACATGTTTCTAGACCATAATCTGACATTTCTATTTTTTTTTTGCTATTGCAATACTTTCTGGCTTTACATACTACATATGTGATGAGAAAGTAGAAATTGAGAAAAATAAATGACGTTTTGAAAATTGCAGTAATGAAAAAAAGAGCCATAGCACGACAGCGGGACGCAGCAGCGCAAGAACGCGCAGCAGCAGGAGAACGCGCCATAGAGGAGCAACGCGCAGAAGCAGAACAACGCGTGGCAGCAGAACGCGCCGCAGAGGAGCAACGCGCAGCAGCGCACGAAAGGGAAAGGGACGAAAGGGAAAGGCAGCTGCGCGCTGAACTCCTTGAGATCCAAAACCGTCTGCAGATAGCAGAAAATAGGATCGCAGCGACGAGAGATAATGGTAATTCTATCATTGTTGATATTTTTACGGACATGAATTTTTTTTCGATAAGACTTTCATTTGCTGAAGCTGGTCATCAACTTTGTAAGATACTAATGTTAGTTTCTAGAATCACTTTATTAAAGACGATTAGTAATTCTGCTCAATAAAATATAAAGATGTCACTTTAGATTTCAGTGTTAATGGTTACATATATCATATACGGGTGATTCCACTATTTTTCAATAATAATTCAGAATTTGGGTTGTTTTGAAAAAATTCGACCGTAAACAAATCTTATGTCCGATAGATAGTGGTTTGTATCATTTGGTTTTAATAAATCCATGAAAAATGCATTACTGTAAGGTTGGAAACCAGTTCGTTTGCTAGTTGAATTCCAGATTGGTTTCGGGTTGGTCGAAACGCGCGGGCGACAAGTTAAAAATTTTGTATTCGTAATAATAACCGCCATCGCGAACCTTAATATTTTAACGAAAACCTTTACTTGCAAATTTAAAAAAATTCTTGGATATTGTGTACACCGAGCGAACCTCTCCTAATTTGTTCAGTTATAAGTAATAAAAATTCATCGAACACTACGACGCTAGTGTCGGCCAGTAGTAGCCATAATCGATAATTGGAATCACCCATGTGTGTTTTGACTTTGCATTTACTTTTTGACCACAATGAAAAATGGAAATTTTATTGTTTTGTCACATAATAACAAGTTCATTTTAGAGTATTAGAACACTAGCATAAGGATTTGGTCCTAAAAACACGACGGTTTCCAATATTTTTCAACACGGGTAATGTAAAACTAGAAGGATTTACAAAGGTTAAATTTTTGTTATTGAAAAATATTGATCGATAACGGATGTATTAATAATAAGCAAAATAGCTTTGGCCGCCACGTAACAGCACCCACCGTTTCGGCCGTTACAGTGATCTGAATCGAACAAACAAAAAAATAAAAAATGTTACTTCTAAAAAAGCAATAAAACTATTAAATGATCAGATACTTTTCTGAAATTTTTAAAGTTCAGAAAATAGTAATCCATAAAAAAATCAATTTTTAAACTCTATTTTCAGCGGGTTGCGATTTCGCAATTAAAAAAATGTCCAATATTATCCAGTCATTGGATATATTGGATAATGCCTTGGATATTGGATATTGGATATTGCCTTGGATATTGGATATATTGGATATATTGGATATATTGGATATATTGGATATATTGGATATATTGGATATATTGGATATATTGGATATATTGGATATATTGGATATATTGGATATATTGGATATATTGGATATATTGGATATATTGGATATATTGGATATAAGTTGTATTGCTCTTTTGAAAACACTTTTTGTCTCGAATCAGTGTAGCGGCCGGAATAGCGCGCGCCGTTGGTCTACGCGACGGGCAAAGGTCCTGTGTTCATTATTAATAAATGCGTTGTCGATTAACATTATTCATTTAAAAAAAGTAAAACTTTCAAGACCTTTTCCTAATTGTATGTAAAAGTCCAATCTTATTCCTCCGATACTGATGGTCGAAGTATTAACATGTCGTTTGGACCAAATCGTCCCAGGTAACAAAAATACCTGGTATGAAAAAGTCATCTTAATGGGGTATATTTAATATAAGGTTAACCTAAGTCCAAAAGTTAAGTATTGGACGTGGGATAGCTTATAGTTACCATCCGGGTGGACATACGTAACCCATTTAAATGACTTTCATATCACTTGTCTTTCTGCTAGCTCAGCTTATACTGGTGGCCCAAGTAACATGATTGTCATATATTTTCCATCATTGTGTCTCATTCGATATTTCTCATGAATTGCATATGACCGCTTCGACATTAATTTTTCTTAGCAAATAACTTTAAGAATGATTTTGTACATGGAGTATTCTTTGAAAAATCGACACACTCGTGGACCCCATGATCTTCGGTTGCCTCGTACCTTTGACATGCGCTCACAAATGTTGAGATGTACCCCATTAATTTTCTCAAATTTTTAAACCGACCCGTTTGGCTACGTTTGGATACACTCATTTTATTTACAATTTTTCAAAACTGACTTCATAAATAATTTTCTTTCTATATATAAAATTTAAAAAACACGGAAAAAATATAGTCTCATGAGAAAACTCTCAGCCTTCCAACATACATTTTACTGAACAATTTCGGATTCAGTAACGTACTAAAGATAAATCAGAACAATAAAAGACCATTTTTCGTCATAAGCTTTGAATATTCCTATATTCAAATAATTTTTTTATTCCTTATAGTATTTTTTTCCTATTTGCTGAAATTTCCAAACTGGAATCAATCATAGTTTTTGTATGATACCGGTATACAAAACGAACAATACATGTTTTTGTGAAAAAGTCTCGGATTTGTAATAATTATATTGCCGATTCGATCAACACGTAAGATCGTAATGAAAAGTTGTTTGAGAATTGCCAGGATGAGATATAGCGGAACGGGGGTTAAATGATTTCACTCAAGATGGTAACAGTGAAAATAAACCTCTTTATTAAAAAACACATAACGATGAAAAGCGCGCGAAAACACTGTTCAATGAGTAGACCGTGAGCATGAGCGTGACAAATAACAACAATGAGAATCCCAATGAGCACTCCAGGTTGACAATAACAGATCGTACAAAAATGAGCGCACTCCGGTGAGCCAATTAAATTATATAAATCCCGTTGACCGCCGAGTGAGCAAATATACCCGCGGCGCTGTATCGCCGCGAGGTAGCCGTTGAGAACGTGAGCCATTCCGGTGTGATCACGCGTGTTGCGCGCCCGAGAAAACACTTGCGTTATGCTCCGTGAGTTTCAACGATATCCCGAAACCGAAGATACGTTGACCATGATGAGATGTACCGATAACTGTGTCGAACCCGTGAGAGGTACCCGTGAGAAAACCGAATAAATCCGGCGATCTACCCTACCGCGTGGCGACCCGTGTCAGCCATTAGGCGTAGATGATTCGCGAAACCTGTTGCACGCGGCACGTAACCCGTGCCGCTTGCCTCGAGATCTGATACGCGTGCGCCAAGGGCGCGCTTGAGTTATACCGAGACGCAGCCGGGAGGTGCTGCCAGGCAGCGGCCGCTCGGTAAGCGCGCACAGCTGCGTTAAGCGCCTCATTCTCGAACAAAAGTACAAACAAAAATTTGTATAATATTCTCAATCATGAAAATTGACAGAGTGGACCCCATTTGTCTTATTGGATATTTTCAACAACGGCTACGGTTTTTTCAAACTGAGATGCCCTTGATTTATACGAGTTATAAATATTATTTTCATTTTGAGTTTTTTTTTCTATTTTATTCAAAGCGGATCGGAGAAATATGCATTATAAAGTTGGGAATTTTTCACATATACGTGTATTTCTCCCAGATTTAATAAAAATACGTTGCATACTGCAAACAAGCAATTTGTAACCACATTTTTGAAACTTGTCAAAATCAAAACGGTGCCGGAGGCAAACAGGTACCAGTTGAAAATCTGAAAAGAATGAATGAATATCTCCTCAATATATGTGAACACACGTCGAAGTTACGACAAGTCGAAGTTACGTTGTGATCCAAGGCTACGAGATCGACCAGTGTGCAGGTTTTTTAAAGAATTACTTACATGCGTACTATATTACAATGATATTATTACGACACATTTTTTAATTCTCTGCCATTTCACGTTAACTCAACGAAGAATAGTTAAATAAATAGTTCGTTAAAAAAATTACAGTTACGATTAACTAAATGTTATTGTGTGTGGACAAAAGACTTTTTATACTTTATTAAAATCTATTGATATTTTACAGCTTGCTCGATAAATAATATAATTTTTTTATGATTCTAACACACGAGGCTTTCTCGGGAAATGATTTGATTAAACTGCGTCCTTTCTAACGCATTACATCGTTTGTTAGTGTAGTTAAAATCGATTACGGCAATGTTAAATTTACAATTTTTTTCATTGAAGTGACATGAAATGGCCGATACGGGTAATGATTTCGACGTTTCAAGGGAAATTTACATATCAACTTGAATGCTTTTCGATCGAATAATATTTGATGAAATTGGCTCGACATATTGAATCAATAAAATACAGCCTTTACCAGATAAACCCCGGTAAATCCATTACAATAGTTGTCAAAATCATACCTATTTATATTGAACCTAAAATAGAAATATTCGAGGTTTTTAAAAAATAATGTTAATATTTAGAGTAGTAAAGCGGGTCCACAAGGAATTACAAAGACAGGACAAGAGTGAATATAACATATGCATTTTCGGCTTTTCAATAAAAGCCATTCGGCTTAAAAATACATTTAGATATAAACCCGAATAATCTGGCAGAACCAGATTTTTTTTTTCATTCAGAAAAAAACTGAGTTTTTCCTTGACGAGAAGCGTGTAAGATGCGACCTAGGAATCAGGTGTGTTGAATCGATCCTCCGTACAATTTCACTTTTCGGTCGCAATGATAGGCTGCCGGCGTCGAATATGTACAGTGTACCGTGCCCTCAGGTACCAGATCCGTACGGTCACTTCTCTTTAGAGTTACTGTGATCCGCGGTGATGCCAGTGTTTGTTTCAAGCGCTGGAGGGAAATGTGTCATTCGTACTGCTGTCGGTCTTACTTGCAATAGAGTTGTCGTATTGTGTCAGTTCAGCGCCTTAAAATCACAATTAACTTCCTAATTCAAATGATAGTACCACAGGGTTTGAGCGTCCGCAGTGTACCGTGCCGCCAGGTACCAGATCCGCATGGTCGCTTTTCTTTGGAGTTACTGTGACCCGCGGTGATGCCAGTGTTTGTTTCAAGCGCTGGAGGGAAATGTGCCGTTCGGACTTCTTCGGTCGTATTTCTGAATTAGCGTTACAGTCCACATTTTTCAAAAATAGTGTTAGGTTTAATATTGAAACGGGTTCTAGAAGGCAGGTGTGTACAATCGATCCTCCGTTCGATATCACTTTTCGGTCGCAATGATAGGCTGCCGGCGTCGAATATGTGCAGTGTACCGTGCCATCAGGTACCAGATCCGTACGGTCACTTCTCTTTGGAGTTACTGTGATCCGCGGTGATGCCAGTGTTTGTTTAAAGCGCTGGAGGGAAATGTGTCATTCGTACTGCTGTCGGTCTTACTTGCAATAGAGTTGGCGTATTGTGTCAGTTCAGCGCCTTAAAATCACAATTAACTTCCTAATTCAAATGATAGTACCACAGGGTTTGAGCGTCCGCAGTGTACCGTGCCGCCAGGTACCAGATCCGCATGGTCGCTTCTCTTTGGAGTTACTGTGACCCGCGGTGATGCCAGTGTTTGTTTCAAGCACTGGAGGGAAATGTGCCGTTCGGACTTCTTCGGTCGTATCTCTGAATTAGCGTTACAGTCCACATTTTTCAAAAATAGTGTTAGTTTCAATATTGAAACGGGTTCTAGAAGTCAGGTGTGTACAATCGATCCTCCGTGCGATATCACTTTTCGGTCGCAATGATAGGCTGCCGGCGTCGAATATGTGCAGTGTACCGTGCCATCAGGTACCAGATCCGTACGGTCACTTCTCTTTGGAGTTACTGTGATCCGCGGTGATGCCAGTGTTTGTTTCAAGCGCTGGAGGGAAATGTGTTATTCGTACTGCTGTCGGTCTTACTTGCAATAGAGTTGGCGTAATGTGTCAGTTCAGCGCCTTAAAATCACAATCAACTTCCTAATTCAAATGATAGTACCGCAGGGGTCGAGCGTTCGCAGTGTAACTTGTTGTCAAGCAACAGATCCGTAGAGATGCTTCATTTCGGAGTTAATGTGACCCGCGGTAATGTGGGCGTTTATTTCACGGGTTGGAGTGAAATGTGCCGTTCGGACTCCTTCGGGCGTATGGCTGAATTAGCATTAAAGTCATCGGGTCGATTCAAATTGCTAACATCGTCGATTACTTCTTAATTCGAAAGATAACTCACGTGTCTTCCGTGGACACTGCCGTCATGCATTAGATTCACTTCTGTTTCGAGTCAATGTAATTCGCAGTAATGCTGGTGTTTGTTTTGTAGTTTTGTAGTCCCGCTTGTCTTCTAAGTCAATGCAACTCGCTGTAATGCCAGTACTTATTTCAAGCACTGGGGGAATATATCCTTTGTACTTCTTCGAGCATTTCAATTGTTTAATTGACACGTATATCGTTAATATAAACATCCACATAGCGGGCTAGATTGCCAATTAAACGGAAGGGCCCACCGCTCAATTGTCCGTTTAGTCCGCTAATGGACTCCAAATATTCGTGATCATACCTTTTTCTTTAAAAAATTATGACGTTTATACGTTGCTGGAATTATATGTCGTTTACCACCGGTAATTTCTCGATGGCAACCAAATGTTTTGTAATTATAATTTTTTTTATTAATGCCTCATGGTTCATATGTAGTGAGCAATACCGTTTAAGAATCCATTAGAACAAAGAAATAAAAATGTCGGCGTCTAATATTTCTATTTGCGCTAATTATTGCAGATAAACAAGGCGTAAGAATGATAGCTTTTTAGTTGAGGTTTCAACCCAACCCGTGGATATTATTCTGACCAATGAAATGAAATATGTGGTTAAATAAATTTCTAATGCCACAAAATCTTGAATTCCTTGAAACATCGGTGTCATTACCACATACGTGACTCTATGTGTCATGGGTTAAAATTTCGTGTACTCCTTGTTTCAATTTTATTTTACAGCACTATGCAAAGTATGCCTCGGGTCAACATCGACGCATACGTTTTTGCCGTGTGGTCATCGCTGTTGTTGTGC
This sequence comes from Stenichneumon culpator, assembly GCA_964017025.1. NCBI lineage: Eukaryota > Metazoa > Arthropoda > Insecta > Hymenoptera > Ichneumonidae > Stenichneumon > Stenichneumon culpator. The sequence continues at coordinate 11,603,386 of OZ024771.1, forward strand.
GGCCTGCGCTGATCGAATATGGACCATGTCCGTAGTACGCACCTGTCCCTTGTGTAGGGAACCTTTAACGGCGCCTCCGCAGAGGATTTGGATTCCATCGGAATAAATATTAATGAATGTAAAAAAATATATGAATGTACGCATTAAAAAATAATTTTAAAAACAAAGTGATTTGTTTTTGTTTCATATGCTTGCCAAATAAAATATTGTGTTCTGGTTTATTGTGTCTACCCATCCTGATTATACCGGAAAAATTGAGAAGCTTCAAACTTTTTTAACATTTCAGGTACCTAAGCTACATAATACATAAGCTGGATAGATGATACATAAGCTAATGATGCGCTCACGATACACATTTCTGTGGATTTTCCAAGATTGAATGGATCTTTGTCGCGTAGATGAAAATTAGCAATAAATGAAGCTGTAGGTCAATTTGATCAAAAGCTTTGAAATTAATGTTACGTAGAATAAATTAGGAAATAAAAGAGCTGAAAAATGTCAATGAAATTTTTATAAAAATTGGGATAACTCTGTTCGCTATTATTACGTTCGCCTTTTTTGGCATTCGCGTTTTTGATATTCGATATTTCGGTCCTTCGATATTTTGCGTACATATGTAGTGCTCATTTTGAATTAATGTTCTCGATAGCTTTCGTTTAGGTACGTTGGCTGTTCAGAATTTTAACTATTCGCCATTTTCAATTTCGGAAATGTGAACATTCGATATCATTCGAATCGATATTCGTTTCATTCAAAGCAAGGATTTTCTTAAAATAGTTTTACAAATAAATGAGCGTTCGGAGAAATAACATTTCCGGAAAATAGTTATTCGATTTCGTAATCTGTCGAAAATAAAAATTTCGGTTAACCCATTTTTCGTTTTTTTAATATCAGCAATGACGAATTTTCGAAATATTGGCCGTTCTACATTTGGCCATTCGCACTTTTGACCCCCACCCTTTTAACTTAAGGCCATATGAAAGATGCATCACGTGACATGTGAGAGCGAGAGAGATAGATGCATTTTTCGAATCAATGCCATTTAAAACCGGTTAACGCTTCGAATAAAACTCAACTATCATCGGACGCGGTATTAAATTGTCCTTCCGCTAATACCTTGCTTTTTCCGAAAGGTCTACGGTCTCTGAGTCGCATTTATTACAGATTTTGGTTACCGACTGAGTCGTTTCACAGGTCCTTAAGGGCATGTGGTACAGTCTCAGACGGTAACAAATCGCCTGCCCTATTTTCGCCAAAACGATTGATATGACGAGTAAAAGCAAATTAGGTTTTCATACTGAAATCTATTGACTATAAGAACCTAATATTTGATTTTGGTCGAAGCGTTAATCATCACGGAGTAAATAGGGATAGCGATTTATTACCATCGGAGCATCGATACGTGTGTATCACATGCCCTTAAGGCCATACTCTTGTGCTGCCCGAAAATGGGGCAGGCGGTGTAACGTCGGAAATCGTATCTCACGCGGAAAACCCGAACCGATCCGAAGAAACGATTTCCACGCATGAACCTCATCGGAGTTCACCGTTCGATTTTATATTGATACAAAGAAACACGTGGTAACAAACGCGATCACCGATAAAAATGCCGGCCATCTCACATACAGCGATTGCAAGTTTCATAAAACGAACGCACTCTGGATGTTTTGTAAAAAAAATAGTACATTACTCCACGAGGGCGAAAAACGTTTTCTAACGAGTGTGAGTTTGCAGTACGAGCCGAAGGCGAGTGCTGTAATCACACGAGTTAGAAAAAGTGTTCCGCACGAGGGACGTACGACATTTTTCATCACAAGGTGCGAAAATGGCGGTTTTACGCACGCGGAGCGCGCGGAAAAGTGGCCATTTCCGCACCGTGTGATGAAAAAATTATATTTACTACTGTTTCTGGTAATAAAAATGGCAAGATAAGATTGCAATTCCGTTGCAAGTTTATGTATTTATTTATATATTACATAATATTACATAAATACCGGCGGATTTTTATACATAAAAATATAAATATTATAATATCGGAGTTTTTATTATATGGGAGGGATTTTATTGACAAAAAACATTGAAGTGTTTACTTTAGAAAAATCCATGGCCAAGCAAATAAAAAAACAAACTCGCGACACAAATCGCGGTACAGAATTCGGATCGAAGGAGAGCCCGATGGAAAAAAAAATGCTAAGCACTATCAGCCTGCTACATTAAAAAATAAATAAACATTGGCCAAATAATATCAGCCTGCTCGAAGAACAAAAAAAAACTCGAGACTTAAACGAGAAACATCGATTTTCAAGAGATTATGTTTCTAAAACTCTAAACAATCTTCGGGCCCACTCCATACTCAAAAAAAAAAAAAATCTAAACAGAAATTGTAGCGAAATGTTTATTCGCGTCTCTGTCGTTTAACCGGTGGAGAGGTGATGTTGAGCATCCGGTTCGCGTCGAAGGCCTCTTCGTCGGTCGTGACGATGTCCGCACCTGAGTCTAGCTTGATGTAGAGGTATGTTCCGTAGTGGACCGTTCCGGTAACTTTCACAGCGATGCCTCTCGCTAGCCCCTCCGGAAGACCTGCGACAGATGTCAGGCGAACTTCTAATTTCAGGTGACCGTTCGTTATGCTGCCAAAACCGAACGACGATTCGTTGTTGAAATGAGGGGATTCGCGGAAATTGCATTTTACCCAACCTGCGATACCTAAAACAACAAAAAAAAAGTCAACGATAAGTATTTTTTATTTAAAAAAATAAAATAAATAATTGTAATAATAATCTGACACTTACAGACTTTGTCGCCCTCTCTATCGGCCACATCGTCCCATTCAACCTCCGGTATATCCGCGTGTACTGCACGAGCTATCACTCGAAGTCCTTCGTCCTCTATTACTGTGATCGACCGGATGTTTAGTTCGAAGTGAGCGTTTCCTAAGTTATACCGGGCGGTGGTAATGATTTTCGCTTGAGCTGCTTCAATGTGCATCGGGCTTAGCGTTGGTATGATATAAACAAAAGAAAGCTATATTAACACGTCGTCAATCGTCTTTCTGAGTCGGAGTACAACGCACGGGTCTGCCGAGAGTCCGCTTCTATACTTTTCTTCGAAAATATTTTCGATTCAAGCGCGCGACAATCACATTGTGGAGAATGGCCGAGTATTCTTCAAACGAGGCGATTGATAAGGTGATCGGGGGCGACGAAAACATGTGAGTTTTCAATGATTATTATTAAAAAAAGAACAAGTAAAATACATTCATAAAAAAATGTACAGATTTACAAATTAACAAAAAATTAACAGTATTTACAAATTATAAATAAAAAATATAATATTCTACAGAAAATTATAATATATCAGAGCATTTACGAATTAAAACTATATTATAAAAAACTAACAGATTTACAAATAACAACAAATTAAAATGAAAAATTAACAGTATTTACAAACAAAAATATAAAATCGCTAAATTCACTCAATTTTTTTAACAGCGAAATCCGAGGGTTCGTGGACGCCATTCCCGGCCGTTCAGTCGTAGGCGTGACGCGCCGATTGAACCTGTTTAAATTTGTTATTAACAATGGTGCTGGCAAGAGGATCAAATGCCTGGCCTGGGAGAAAGAAGTGGATCGTGTTGCCGAGATCGTCGAAATGAACAAGGTGAGAGTATATAAAAATTGCGACTTTAAAAAATTCTGTCAGTAGCCTAAAAACACACACTAACCTTAAAAAAAATTTAACATCACGTTTAATTTGGAGTCTTCTATAAAAAAATATTATATTAACCTTAAAATTTATTAATGTATTAATGTGAATCTTTTAATTTTTTTCTTTCAGATTCTGCACATTGAAGCAGCTCAAGCGAAGATCATTACCACCGCCCGGTATAACTTGGGGAATGCTCACTTCGAACTAAACGTACGGTCGATCACGGTGATAGAGGACGAAGAACTTCGTGTGATAGCTCGTGCAGTACACGCGGATATACCGGAGGTCGAGTGGGACGACGTGGCCGATAGAGAGGGCGACAAAGTCTGTAAGTGCCAGATATATTCTTATAATTATTTTTTTAATTTAAATAAAAAATACTTATCGTTGACTTTTTTGGTGTTTTAGGTATCGCAGGTTGAGTAAAATGCAACTTCCGCGAATCCCCCCATTTCAACAACGAATCGTCGTTCGGTTTTGGCAGCATAACGAACGGTCACCTCAAATTAGAAGTTCGCCTGACATCTGTCGCAGGTCTTCCGGAGGGGCTAGCGAGAGGCATTGCAGTGAAAGTTACCGGAACGGTCCACTACGGAACATACCTCTACATCAAGCTAGACTCAGGTGCGGACATCGTCACGACCGATGAAGAGGCCTTCGACTCGAACCGGATGCTCAACATCACCTCTCCGCCTGTTAAACGACAGAGATGCGAATAAACATTTCGCTACAATTTCTGTTTAGATTTTTTTTTTTTTCGAGCATGGAGTGGGCCCAAAGATTGTTAACTCTCTTGAAAACCGATGTTTCTCGTTTAAGTCTCGAGTTTTTTTTTGTTCTTCGAGCAGACCGATATTTGTTTTTTTATTTGCTTGGGAATGGATTTATCGAAAGTGCCCTTGTATTTTTTTGGCAATAAAATCCCTCCCATGTATAATAAAAACTCCCATATTTAACATTAATATATTTATATATTGATGTATAAAAATCTGCCGGTATTATGTAATATTTATTAATATATTAAATAAAATAAACTTGCAACCCCCTCACCAGAACACAAACCGAAGTTAAACCAAATTAACAAATCCATCCAAGAAATGATAAAACACTATAAAACACACACATGGCTGAAAGCATGCAACGAAATAAAAGCTCAAAATGGCAAAAACTACTGGCAAACGGTTAAAAGACTGTCAGGATACAACTCCACTCCCTCAATAAATACCCTTATAATAAATGGTCAACATATTCAAGACAATCAGGACAAAGCACAGATATTCGCGCAGCATTTTAAAAACGCGTTCAGCTACTCGCAAGATAACCACTTCGACGACACCAACCGAATGATAGTAGACCATTGGCACAGTGACTACTTCGAAGCTCCAATCATACACGACCCGGATCATCGTGCCGTCACCGTCGCGGAACTCTCGAACATTATCAAAACAGGAAAAAATACAGCCCCCGGGCACGATAATATTCCGATGACCATCGTTAAACAACTCGCCCCTCGAATCCTACAATTTCTACTCAATATATACAACCACTGCATCGACAACAACTTATTTCCCGAAGAATGGAAAACTGGTATCATCATAACACTACCGAAGCCAAACACCAACACCAGTCTGCCCGCTAACTACCGACCTATTACACTGCTCCCGACGCTAGGGAAAATTCTGGAGAAGATTATTAAGAATCGTCTGGAAACTATAATCGATGGAAAAATACCGCTGTACCAATTCGGATTTCGCAACCTAAAATCAACGTCTCACCCACTTACAATCATCACATCTAACATACAAACAGCCAAGCTCGCAAACCTACGTTCTGCCGCTCTCTTCATGGATATCAACAAGGCTTTCGATAGTGTCTGGCATAAAGGGCTTCTTTACAAACTGTGGCTACTCAACTGTCCACCGTACCTTCTTCATCTGATAGCAAACTTTCTCAACAACCGCACTTTAAAAATAAGAATTGGCAGCGCAACGTCAAACCAGTTCAGCCCAGAACAAGGGGTACCGCAAGGATCACCCCTCTCACCCTTGCTCTACAATATATTCTGCCATGATATATACAACTACCATCTCAGCCAAACCGATAAGCACAACGTAGACCTCGACAAGTACCTTCTGCAGTACGCAGATGACACAGCACTTATTGTACACAACAAATCAATCGAGTCAACAATAGACGCACTACAATCGCTCTCCGACGATTGTTTCACGTGGTTTAACAAATGGCGCTTAAAACCCAATCCTAACAAATCCAAACTAATTATATTTAACCACGAAGTTTCCGCTAGCTCACCGTTCATCACCATGTACAACGAACCAATCAAGCCATGTTCAACCGCGAAATATCTCGGAATTACTATAGATAGTAAGCTAAACTTTAACAGGCACTCAAAAATTATTAAAACCAAAACCACGGCAAGAGCCTCGCACTTTCGCAAGCTAACATTCGAAAACAAACTCATCGCTATAGAGCACGCCACGAAAATATATAAATCCATCTGTAGACCCCTTCTAGATTATGGGCACCCACTATACCTCAATTGCAAAAAGCAGACTCTCAATAACATAAAAACCGCCGAAACAATCTCACTCCGCCGTCTCACAAAAATACGCCATCCACATAACCCCCTCTTCAATCCCTCAAACCAAATGCTATATTCCATCACAAAAATAGAGCCAATCACAGAGAGACTAAAAAACCTCAGCACGATCTTTGCACAGCAACAACTCGAATCCATCTTCCCGCTATTCAAAAAGCTCCCAGCAAACAACGTTCGCAAACACAAATTTCCAACACACTCCATCTTTGAAATAATCTCCGCAATTGAATAAAATGTAGCAGAGATATGAACCCGCTAGCCTAAGCTACTAGGTTAACACTATCATCGACTATATTGTCTTATCCACAAACCAGAAGTTAAGTTATATATATACATGGGACACTCCATCAAGGAATACAAAGATACGGGCTGAAGGACCTCGGTCAATGGCCCATTAGCCTGAAAGGAAGGAAAAAAAAATAGAAATAAAAATCACACATGTATACACGCAATACCACTGAAACATTTATTACTGAGGCTAATAAAGCGCATTTACTACTACTACTAAACTTGCAACGGATTTTTCAACCTTAGTCTTGCTATTTATTACCTGAAATTACCTGATTTTTTATTTAACAAACAAACTCTAACAGTTCATAGATGACTTTATAATAGACATATTTATTAATAATCATAAAGCATAGTGCATATATTTTTAGAGTAATCGCGTTCGTTACTGCGAGTTTCTTTGCGTCAACTATAAAAACGAACGGTAAACTGCGATCAGGTTCGTGCGTGGAAATCGTTTCTTCAGATCGGTTTTTATCGATAAAGTTTAAAGTCGCGTTAAATTCTACGATCGCTTCGTTGACTGGCATCTCGTCGTCAGCTGTCATCTGTCAAACTGTCGAAGACTCACACAGTCGCCAGAACGGAGCGCACTCAATGACGACCCTCGCGGAACTTCGTCGTCAGTATAACCGACCAATCACGGCACGAATAAATTGACAACAATAGGCTTCGATACCAGTGACAACAATACTTGCGACCTATTCGATATATATCGCAACGAACTCTTTAGAGGAGGATTTGTTTCTTTCGTGCCACGTGCTGCAATTTGGAACTGCCCGAAAACGATGCTTCGTGAGAGGGATCAAAGTACACTTTTTCTAATATTTTCATGTTTATAATTTAAGCCTAGCCCAAGTTACACGTCTTTTCTTGCTATAACGACCAGAGCCGCTCTGCACACTACGTCCAGCCTCAGTGCTCTTATCATCGGTGTGGTACGAAGACTGATCGCTGGTATCGCCGATATCCTCCGCGTCACTCCCGTCGCTTGAAATCGCCTGCAATGTTGAGTTAGCCCTTGATTCCGCCCACAGCTCATCATTTCCCACGAATTCCCGAGGTGTTGCTATCGTTCTTAAAAAATTGGCCAAGGTTTTGCGTCCCGCTGGTTTAGGGACTTTTCTTGAGCGCATAGCATCATTCACGAGATCAACAATATTTGAACCCTTGATTGGTTTTCCCTCGATAGAAACGACACCCGCGGAGTTCCAAGAAAAATTTGACGACGGTGCATCGCGCAAGCGACGCAGTAGAAGTTTCGCTTTGTTCCGAAATTTTAGTGGTACACTTTCAATTATGATGGAATCATTCATGCCTGGAGAGGTGTCTTTTTTTCGTCCTCCTCCTCCTCCTGCAAAGCGGATACTTTGTTTTTCATAAGATCAAGCTGCTGACAAGTTCGCTCACTGTCGACAAAATGAAGATAGCGCTGTAGTACAGTCAGATATGCCGTCCACTTTTCTCTCTCATCCTTATATTTATTGGAATTCAAGATTGCATTCATTTCCGCGTCCAATCTACTCAACGTGGCGCCAATAGCTTGTGCCTCTGGTGAATGTGACACATCAGTGCCGAAAGTTGGCTGTCGAAGACTTTGCGTGTTCATCTGCAATAGATGCTCCTCCGGCACTAGTACCATTTTTCTTGCATGCTCCATTATCCACGACCACCAATCAAATTTGACAGGACGGTGCCTAGAATTGTTGCGAGCAAAAGAGGCAAGAATCCACCACTCTGAACTACGATTCGTTTTTTACTCTTCAGGTGCGTGTCGATGTCGTTTTTTCCTTTGGTCCGTCTTCAGAGGCATTTTGCCATGAAGGACGTTCAATGCGCACTCACAGATGCACCGTATTATACGAGGATCTGCTTTACGTAAAAAAGCTTCGCGCTGCTCCTTGTTGAAATGCTGAAGAGCTCGCAATATTGCGACGTGCTTCTTGCAGAGTGGTGATCCGTCACGGGCCATTACAAAAGACGAACTGATAATTATTCGTGCAAATCACTGCATTTCACCTTTTTTCCACGACGAGTACCCCTGAGTCTTCAGAGGTGCGTTATTACGTAGAATGTACAAGGCACTTAAGGATGGTTGAATCCGATTTGCGCTGCTCCTTGTCGGAATGCCGAAGGGCGTCAGCTATTGCAACGTTCTTTTTGTAGCGTAGCGATCCGTTATCAGCCATTATAAACGCAGAACTGGCAGTTCTCCGGACGTGCAGTTGCTTTTTAATTTCTTTCGCGGTACGAACACAAAATGATGGGGGTCGTCGGGAAAGATATAGGTACGAAATCGACAATTATGAGGCGTCGCTTGTTTCTAATCTAGTAATAAATAACCGTGCGGCTTAGACGTCGCTTCATGATAAACCTCTTGCAAAAAGCGAGGATTTTCCGGATATAGCTGACGCGCCAAGTGCTATATTTGAGCGCGATCGCGAGGATTTTTGAAGACAACGATATAATTAGCGTTCAGCGAAATATCTCGTTGACCATGGCCTTGGTGGAATAAGTTTTGCGTTATAAAAATGACACTTAAATTTTTATGGTGACTACCTTTGGTGAATAGGTCAATAACACTGTTGTTCGACGCTTCGCGCATCAAATCATCGATAACTATGAGCTTGGCGCGCGGATCGTTCGCGTAATCGGCAGCCTGCGGCAAACCTTCGTGAAATTCAATCGATGTGCCATACTCTGCGTATGCTGACTGCTACTCGGAATAGTAGAAAATAATTCTCACGAACGGCTCACTGTTCATATGCGAAATAAATTTTAAAAACTTTTTCACAAAATATGTTTTACCACAACCTGTCGGGTCACAAACCATAGCCGTCCAGGGATGTTTCCACCTCGTGTCCATCTCGATGATTGAATCAAATCTCGATACTGCTGTAGATGATATAGAGAATTTATTTCCCAAGTGTATAATTGTTTACATGACGATAAAATATTCTTAACTTTTGTAGCCGTAAGGTAGAGAGCCGTATTCACCGTCGCGTCTTCGTTTGACGCTCGACGGTTTGCAAGATTTTATCTCAGGCCGTGTGACCACGTAATGAAACGCCGTACGTCGAATCGCATTGTAGCGAAGTACAATTGGCTCTGCTCTCTCACCAATTACAAATGAGCGTATCGACTGATAATTTATCAATGAAGTATTTGTAAAATTTTATGTTATGCCTTTGACTTTACAAACCTCACTCTCCGTGCCGTCAGGAGAACGTACTATAAATGCATAAAATTTAGGACCTCCCGAAATGAAAGATTTGATATAGCTGCCGGGAGCGCAAGAACTCAGCTCGTTGGTTAAATCTCCTAAAAGCTGACCAATAGCTGGCTCGTATTCACCTGGCTCATTCATTGTCACGTAAATTACCGAGTCGGTGTCGCAGTACAGCGCACGACGACCCAAGTGCTCGAGATAGCTGTACAGCTTCAAGCGGGCCTGAGCCGTCGTATACGCTGCAATAACAGTGTCCGCTATACCAGAAGGCACCACAGCATCGTCACTTTTTATATAATTCACATACAATATTTGATTGTGTACAGGGAGAATACCCGTGATCTCGTATTCGGGGCCTGTCAACAATTCCATGAGTTTTTCACGCGATGAAACTATCACCGTCTGCGGCAGATTTTCCCGCTGTCCAAACTTTCCCCAAAATGAATTCAGGCAGAGCTTAGCCACTAATCGTAATCCGGGATTTTTCCCTATAGACCCGCGATCTAACTTAATACCTTCAGAGCGCTCGAAATCAGCGAGATATCGATCTTGAGCAACAGAGTCCTGGTCCATGGTGCTTTCGGGCCATCCGCTGGCTTCTTGTTTGATTTTTAAAAACGTATTTATGTATTCGACAAACAGACCCCCCTCTCGCGTATCCCTATTATACTGCGTTATTTCATATTGCCAGATTTCAGCAACGCGTATGATCTGGTACCCACATGACACAGCTTTTCGCAACTCGTCGACTACCCACGTGCCGTCGAACGCACGATCAGTTGGATCGTCGTGTGTACACTCTTCTGGACTCATAGCCTCGCTACAGCTACGGCACAGAGTGAATAACAGACGCTGATGCATACGCACCGGCAGTACAGGGTGATACAGGTTCCGCGGTGGTAATACAGTACATTTGACAAGCCCTTCGACACGCGAAAGATCGGTGTTATCAGGACCCGTCAACTCCATACATTCGTCACCTACATAGACTTTCGGATGGCCTACGGGGTACTTGCCATACTTACAAATGTATGGGTACAAAGAACAAACGTCGACATATCTTATTGTTCGAGAATCCGACGTCTCGACTGAGTCGCGCGAGACGGCCGGGCAGCTGTCGAGTGGCAGCACCTCCCGGGCGCTCCCGCTCGAGCTCACGCGCGACGCTCGCGCACGCGCGGTAGGGGAAGATGCCGTCGTGCCGTGTGCAACCGGCGTCTTCTCGATTCTTATTCGTTAATGGCCGCGGTCTGAACACACGTGTCTCTGCTTCGCTCATTTTTGTAATCGGGTTTTCTCACGGTCTGCTCACAGTTCTGCTCATTAAAAACGGTACATCATCACGGGAACAGTTTATACACGGTTCAGTTGTATTGGTCAGCTCATCGGATCGATTGCGAGACTTTATCCTCACGGTAAAGTGTCAAGTGCCTTTCCGCGGTAAGTCTCGCGCTCTCAACAGGTGTGCGACGCGTCGAGTCGCACACGGTACAGCTCACCAGTTTTCTCCGCGGATTAATAAAATTGTGACGGCTCAAGTCGGGATTCATTTCGGCATTTCGTTATTCGGTTCAGCTCACTGCACAGCGTTCTGTGCATCTGTGTAACTACTGTGTGAAAATATACGTATTTTCTTTATTATAATTTCTGTGACCACCTTTATTATTTTTTCCCTACCCGCTTCGCTATATACTCATCGGCAAAACTCAAACACTTATCTTCTCTGTATTTTTTATGTCGTAGAGTGTTACCATATTTTCTGTACGGCCACCGAAGAACGAGTCACGAGGATTGAGGGGTTGCGGTGTGACTAAAGCATGGTTCTGCATGAATGCACGTATTTCCTCGTTTTGTTTTAACATGTTGTCAAACTCGCACTCCCAAATTTCCGTTAGCGTGTAACCAGCCGCTCGGATTCTATTACCTATGGCTATAGTTTTCTCGAGACGCTCGTCCAATGACGCTCCATCGCCTTGTCGGCGATGCCTATTCACGAGGAAGCAGCGCGGACAGCCGTGCCAATAGCAACCGTGAAACTGTAATACGTGTGCATTGTCAGGAGTCTCGTAGTATCCGTCTACCAATAGATTCTGCGGTAGTTTAAATTCACGTGACCGACCAGCGAGAATAATATTATGACCGAGTGAGTGCTCCATCCACACGAGCCACGACACTGCTTTTTGTGATTGATTGTGAGCCCTTCTGTACCCGGTTGTCGGAATAATACCAATTGTCTCGTCGTTCAGAATTTTTTTTCGAAAAATACGAAAACAGGCTGATTCTATTGTCGTGCTCTCGTTAAAAGGGCAAACACCCCCACTGGCTATGAAAATATCAAGAAAAGCCATACATGCACGTGTTATATCCGCAGAAACTCAGTCAGCTACTCTGGGTTCCGCGGGAGAGCCGTTAGCCCTTATGATTCGGGATTTATCCAGTTAAGGGTTAGAACCCAAGAGAATTATAATCGCACGATTTATTATTTATTATAGTTTATTAGAGAAATCTTCCAAATAGTTTATTACGACAATGTTTGTTAGAGTCTATTACAGAAATCTTCGTTAATTAGAGTTTATTACCAATCGTATCGAGTACACCTTGTACAGTGGTCTTCCCGTGGAAGAACTTGTCCGAACTAGTAGTATCACTTACTACCGAATTGCGTGCCCTTGCACAAGTAATTGGCACGTGAATCGTAATGTAACTAACAAAACGTAACCAACAAAACGTAACAAGCAAAACGTAACCAACCGTACAGAATCAGGAGTTCCGAAGAGACTAGTGGGTGCCTGCTCTCGGTTCCCTATATATGGATGGAAGAGCAGGCACGTCAGCTTAATTTTAGTCGATGTCAGATATTTCGTCAGATTGCTAATTGTTTAAACAATTCTCGTTTCCGGGTAGAATACAATATCGTCAATAATTTCCCAATAGCTGACTCAGCAATTCCTGAGCTGATGCGTTACTTGCCGAGTCGCTCGCGATTGCCTAAATGCTGCGTTAGGTGTCAAGTTACACGCGTTTGCCTAAATGCTGACTCGACTGTACGGTGGATTTCGTTATTATTTCGCAACGACGCGCGGTCGTTGCCTGCAGCTGCATACCTCGATTCCGGTGCAATGACCTTGCCTTAATAATCGAGGTATTGAAATATCCGGGGTACAACATCCCTCCCCCCTAAAAAGAAAAGAAATCTGATTTCTTTTCGCTCGACTCCGGCGAGCTTTATTTTTTACGACTCTTGTACCCCGTGCATTGCTCATCTATTATCTATTAGTGTGCCGGTTTACCGGTTAATTAAGTTTTACACACAATTCTACAACAAAATTTAGCACGATTACTTCAGGCGAAGTCTCAAACATGTGCCTATTTGCGGCATTTATTCTTGCCCTTGCGGTGGTTGCACCACCCGATTTCTGCGTCTGGCCGTTTCCTTCCGGCTGAATCTATGTCGCCTGTTATCGCCGTTAATGCTGTGTCGAGCTCGTCGATCCATCGAACTCCTCGCATATTTCCTGAAGCGAGTTTTCTTCCTCCTGTGTGACGCGTGAAACGTCCATGCCCTGACTTAACGTTTCGATTCCGCATTTATTTGGCGAGTTAGGACGACGAGTGCTGTGTGCAGATCTTCTGTTGACGCTAGCTCCTCGGGTGTGACTGTGGGTCGGTTGATGACCCGAAGCATGACTTGATCTTGATTTTATGTTACAGCACGGCTGTTACTTTTCCGATAATAAATTTCGTCCCCCGGAAATTTTCGAAAGTAACCCTTTTTTCGTGTATTATGCGAATTTCAGTATATATATTGTGAGAGGAATTTCCGGGTGGAGGCAACTTCAAACTCCGCTACCGGTATCCGTCCACAAAACCCGGTCTCTCGATCGTTATTTATTTTAATCCTGGGCGCCAGCCGCACGCAGCGTGCGACACGATCGGTATCGATGTCCGGGAAAGACCAAGGTCGCGCTCCGACTAGCTGCAGCCTTGGGGAAATGGTAGAGGGGCGGTTCGGGGGAAAATCTTATTCGGGTCGTCAATAAACAATTCGAACTCTCAACAACCAGCTATGAGAGACGAGCGTAACAATTTATTAAAAGAAAACTAGTGACGTTAAGTCAGTTCAAATTCCAAGCTCAAATAAACTCAAGGTTACAAAAGGAACAAAACTCTCGCTCTCTTTTTCCAATCTTCCAGATCTTACAGCTACCCGGTACATCAAGTTCCCTACTACACTCCCGGCGGCTACTCAGTTCACCGTCGGAAGAACTGGCCTAGCGCCCGATCAAATTATTAGTCGAAAGTCACAATACTATACTCTTCAAGTTATCGGCAATAAAATATTCTTCAGATAATATCCTCCAGCCCTGGGTCCCTGCTATATTCGGCTTAGCGCACGCGAAACGAAAATATCACGCTCGGTAGGCTATCGAGCAGCCCGGCGCGGCTAACGCGGCAGCGGTCACGCGACAAGGTCAGAAGGACCCGCCGTGGAACGCTCGGCGACGCGCGAATCTCCGTGCGCTGAGGAAGGTGAAAAATCCTCCTGGCCTACCGGTAAATTATACGAAAGCGTGCAGGCAAACACGTAATTAAGAGGCGCCGCCCGGAGAAGCCGGGGCGATACGGACACGGGCCGTTTTCGCTTTATTTTCGCCGGTTCACCTGTCGAGAGGCTGACGCCGTCGACGAAGGCTACGAAACTTCAACTCGCGAAAAACGGCACGGAGACCCGCACGACGCGCACTCGCAAACTATTCTTTAGGAGATTACCACGACAAAAACCAAACGAATTCTTCCAGGACTCCCGGCCAGATCCGCGCGCGAGCTCAGTACCGGTATCGCGTGCGTGTCACTTTCCGACACCAAAATACAACGCTACCACGCGATTTTTGCACCATCCGCACTCTCTACGTTAAACCCGATTCTATTCCCGATACGGCGGATTTATTGGCAAGCTCGCCGATGAGCAACTCGTTCCCCGACACGGCCGGAACAGCGATCGACGTCTCGACCGAGAGTACCCCGTGTGCAATCCACCGGCAAAGCCGGTGCGTCGTCAAAGACAAGGAAATTTACGACGAGTTGCGAAAGGCTTACCGGTATATTTCGCAGAAAAATGCAGATGATTATGGCCTCTGCCCTTCGGTAAACTAGCCACACGAATCGTCGCTTCCTTCCTTCGTAATCCCCAGGCACGATCACAGCTGCGTCGGATGGAGAGATAATCGGACAGCGCTCCGTCACGGTCGCCGGTCACCGGAAGAATCCCAATTCCCTCGCTACTTTCCCCGATCGCGACCATTCGGGTATCCCGCTCACCCGCTTACCCCCCGTGCCTACTCTAATTCCCACGGACGGGCCTAGCGCTAAACGGCGCCTCGCAGGGCAGCCTCGCAATCAAGTGCTCCCCGAGCGCTCGCGCGCGCGAATATTTAAATAGGCCCTGACGCAGGGCCATGCTCGCCACGGCGAGAAGTCTCGGCTGTAGACGAAGGCAACGGTGAGTGCAGGCGCGACATCCCTGTGCAGGTGGGCATCACAGGGAAACGCCCGGTCCACCGTTTGTCGTCGGAAGGTACAGGCGAAGGCAATCCTTTCCGCTTCGTTCGGAATCGGTCGGGACGGTCTCCTCTCGATGCTCGTAGCGCTAACGCTCTCGGCTACCGGTACGAATTCCTCCTCCGGTCGCTCGACGCTCGCCAGGCGCGGATAGTACATGAAAATCGTTCGACGTAATTAATATCGTATCGGATTAAACGCTACTGAGCCCCTCGGATCTGCCCGAGAAATGTGATCTGCGCTCGGTGAGGGCGCGCGCCGACTCTCTCTCTTGAAAACTTTAAATTTTTGGGACGTGCCCAAAATACGGCGTCACAATATATATTTTTTTTTCTTTTTTTTTCCTTTGCTGTGAAGCCTTATCGAATCCAGTGACCGTTCCAATTTTTTTTTTCGACCCTTCTACGTGGGTACGTCGACGGTACACTTGTACCAAGGCGTGTTTCCCTCGGTGCCGTTGTTCTCTTGCCGTTGCCAGGCTATCGTTCGTCGATCCTGGCGGCGTCTGATTCTTCGCAGATCCTTGCGATGGCGGTATTCCCTCTTCACATGTGTGTTTGCCGAATTCTCAATTTGTTTTCCAGCCGCTCGGGCTCTTCGTCGATTCTCAGATTGACGGGGTTTTCCCAGCCGTACCGGCTCTTCGCCAATTCGTGGATTGACGGATTTCACTTCGACATCTCGGTGTCGCTCGTCAACTCTCAAGTTGGCGGGTCTCTCTTCATCGCCGATCCCCTGGATGGCGGATACTTCGTTAGCAGCTCTGTGCTCTTCGTCGAACTTCCTGATGACGGATTCCTCTTCATCGCCGATCCTCGGGATGGCGGATACTTTGTCAGCAGCTCCGTGCTCTTCGTCGATCTTCCTGATGACGGATTCCTCTTCGTCCCCGATCCTCGGGATGGCGGATACTTCGTCAGCAGCTCTGTGCTCTTCGTCGATCTTCCTGATGACGGATTCCTCTTCGTCCCCGATCCTCGGGATGGCGTATATTTCGTCAATAGCTCTGTGCTCTTCGTCGATCTTCCTGATGACGGATTCCTCTTCGTCCCCGATCCTCGGGATGGCGTATATTTCGTCAGCAGCTCTGTGCTCTTCGTCGATCTTCCTGATGACGGATTCCTCTTCGTCCCCGATCCTCGGGATGGCGGATACTTCGTCAGCAGCTCTGTGCTCTTCGTCGATCTTCCTGATGACGGATTCCTCTTCGTCCCCGATCCTCGGGATGGCGTATATTTCGTCAGCAGCTCTGTGCTCTTCGTCGATCTTCCTGATGACGGATTCCTCTTCGTCCCCGATCCTCGGGATGGCGTATATTTCGTCAGCAGCTCTGTGCTCTTCGTCGATCTTCCTGATGACGGATTCCTCTTCGTCGCCAATCCTCTGGATTTCTTTCGGTTTGGATACTTCCAAAGTGTTGATGTAGGCCTTCCTTATGGGCCCATCCGTTGCCGTGAGTGTATTTACGCGATATGCCCCTACAGTCCCTTCACGTATCGGCTGCGTGGGCGTTTCCTCCGTTTGTACTGGTTGCTGCTCGTCATTTTTGTTTTTCTTTTCCTCCACCCGTATACGTGCCCGGCAGTCCTTCATCAAGTGCCCGTCATCTTTTTGCAGTAGTGGCATGCTACGTTGACTATGTTTACGTCTTGTTGTGCCGGCAGCGGGAGGCTATGTCGTCCGGATTGACGGGGGGCTGTGCAGTCTTTCGCCAAATGCCCTGGCTTACCGCACGTGAAGCATGTGCGATCGGCTTCTCCAGTCGCGCCTTGTGACGGTCGTGATTTATTTCCCCCATTGCTGGGCGTACCCTGATGTCCTGTAGTCATCTTTTCGACTTCAATGGCCCCTACGATGGAGTCGTGCAGACTCTGATAATTGCGTGATCGTACGATTGTTTGAATCTCCTTTTTCAAAATTCATTTGGGCGCTTTTCCGTGTGGCTTCTCCGATGTAACGAGCCCCACGCGAGTCGATTCCCTCGCATAATTTCTTGATCACCTCTACTGTCAGTGTTTCGACCCGTGTAGCGTATGTGGAGACATTCTGCTTCGTATCTTGTCGTAGGGTACAAAACTGGTATTGCAAAGAGGCGAGTGACTCACGTTTCCCCTACAACGCTTCCAATTCCGTGCGTAGATCGCTCAGAGTGACGACAGTTTTGTGACGCATCCCTCGCGTCGCTCGATCCTCTAATTTGCTACTCCGTATGAGTGCAAGGAGGTCTGATCGTTGTCGAGGGTGAACCATACCCCAGACCGCTTCGCAGGATAGCATGAACCCTTCAAGCTTCGTAGGGTCGTTCCCATCGAAAGTTTTGATATTCCGTAGGGCTGACGGTACATCCATGTATACCCGTTCTTCCTCTTCCGGTGCCGATACTCTTGTTTGCCGCTGATATGGTGACCGTGTCCTTTGGATGGTAACATCCCTCCGTCCTTCCTTGGGGCCCTCCAGGATGAAGTTTCGCAACGTTTCCTCCATTGCCAAAAGTCGCTCGCATACTGAGTTCTCCTGAGCTACCCCCTCCGGCGAAGTCGTTGCTTGAGCCTGCCCTTGGCTTAATCGCTGCTCGATACCCCGGAGCTGCTGCTCTATTTGGGTGAATCGTCGTGCTGTTGCGTCCTCGGGGTTGTGCTGATCTTCGGACTCCGGGTCGGATTCCTCGTCCGCCTCTCCCACTCTATCACAGTATCACTTACTACCGAATTGCGTGCCCTCGCACAAGTAATTGTCACGTGAATCGTAATGTAACTAACAAAACGTAACCAACAAAACGTAACAAGCAAAACGTAACCAACCGTACAGAATCAGGAGTTCCGAAGAGACTAGTGGGTGCCTGCTCTCGGTTCCCTATAAATGGATGGAAGAGCAGGCACGTCAGCTTAATTTTAGTCGATGTCAGATATTTCGTCAGATTGCTAATTGTTTAAACAATTCTCGTTTCCGGGTAGAATACAATATCGTCAATAATTTCCCAATAGCTGACTCAGCAATTCCTGAGCTGATGCGTTACTTGCCGAGTCGCTCGCGATTGCCTAAATGCTGCGTTAGGTGTCAAGTTACACGCGTTTGCCTAAATGCTGACTCGACTGTACGGTGGATTTCGTTATTATTTCGCAACGACGCGCGGTCGTTGCCTGCAGCTGCATACCTCGATTCCGATGCAATGACCTTGCCTTAATAATCGAGGTATTGAAATA
The DNA here is from genome assembly GCA_964017025.1 of Stenichneumon culpator. Taxonomy (NCBI): domain Eukaryota; kingdom Metazoa; phylum Arthropoda; class Insecta; order Hymenoptera; family Ichneumonidae; genus Stenichneumon; species Stenichneumon culpator. The sequence continues at coordinate 11,621,990 of OZ024771.1, forward strand.
TCCGGGGTACAACACACGCCTCAATATTGTAACATCCATCGAGCAGTAGCTCACAATTTCTTTCGCAAAATCGAACACATAATCGGCGTCTTGCAGTTCGCGATGCCAGACAAGTAATTTTTTGCGCTCCGCTGTACGCATTGTGTCGGGAGAATAAAACTCTAGAGGAGGCAAGGGCCCCACATAATTTTGATTTCCGGTATATTAAACAGGTGAGGGAAGGACCCCTTTGCAATAGCACCGGTTAGTCCGAAGGCCTTTGGTAACGAGCTCAAAGGCATATGGAAGTAGTGCAGACTGTCAAGAAACACTAATTGCCCAAGCCTCATTGTAATAATTTTCGTACCATTCATTATCAACGAGGGAAGTCGCGTTTTTTTCTGCTCGATTAGATAGCGCAGAATGAACTGCGCGTCGAAGCCCCCTGCATTATGAGCGATCACAATCGTACGCGAAAACCCCCCTACAGTCTGAATAGCCAGCCTCTACAAGTTGACCCACAGGGTTATGCTTGAATACATATTCATGGATACCGCAATGTTCGCACGGATCAGTTATAGAATCATTGTTACAGCACATTGAACAAACGCGTTGGGCAAAACAGAGATTCGGCTCGTGAACGAACGTGGTCGCATGACCTTTCACGGATTTGCACTGCTGCGTTTCAAAATCATAGAAAATAAAGATAATTTTCGACTCGGAAGAGTATCGTATTGGTCTGATAAAACACATATGGTTAAATGGCTGTACCGCCCTGCATATTTTACAGAAGCCTACGCCACATACATGCTTTCTTTTTTTCCAAGGGTCTTACTGTCTGGAAGCAACTGCGACAACGATAAACGGATTCACAAGCAGAGGGTTTTCTACCAGTCTTCGTTCTATGATTTCGCAAACATTCCTCTCCGAAAAAGTCGCGATTGCATGCAACACACCTGATCGTTTCGTTTGAACTTGCGTCGCATGGCGGCGTTGCTCCGCAGCATGGACATTGGGCTTTCGAGCATCGATGATTAAGCGCGCGATATAATGTATTGCAAACAGTGCAAAAACCCGAGCTATCGACGGCTGCCCTGAGGTTTAGAATTGGTTCGAAATGATGTGAACGTTCGTAATATAAGATATACAGAGTATGTCGAATTTCTCCTGCAGTGTCCAAAACTTTTTGTGCGCCATTGAATAGAGCGGTTTTTTTACGGCGGCCTAAAGTCAGAAACTCAAAAACTACAATCGCGATACCGTCCTGCGCCAAATGATCTTGGTAGAGCGTGATCTCGTGTATGCCGCATCCATCTCTCGGTACATTGATATTTGCGGCTCTGGTGAGCTCAAGAGCTCTCTCTCTTTGCAATGATCCGTTTACCTGCCTAACACGTTGCCACTTGGTGTGTAACTCTCCTGATCGTATCTCACCGCGCTCGTCGTAAACCAATGCTGCTACTAATGAGCGAGACAAACATAGTTGGTCATCGTTCCGAATAGTTAGAATAGATTTTTTTGCAACACCCTCGTACGTTAGACCTTTTCTACCTCTACCCTCGACACCCTTGACAATGCACACTTTAATATTACAGGTGTCATCGATATTTATTGATGCCGCGCTTTGAGCGACGCTGGCTATCAACTGCCATATGTCTTCAAACGTATAGTCCCTAACAGGCCTGAAAGAAAGCCATACAGGCCCTTGCGTCAAGCTACTTGATGTTAACGATATGCCAGCATAATCACAGCCCTCGCAATTAGCAGTTATTTGCGTCAGCAGTTCGCGAAAAGCTCCTCGAAGCCAGTCCATGACGCTAGTTTCAGGCGGTGGCTGGCGAATACGTATTGTCAGCTCGCGGCCCCGAAGCTTAAAGCGTCTGAAGTAACGCGTGATGTTCTGAAGAATTTCTAAGCGGGCTCCGGGTGACTGTATATCTCCAAACGGCTCGTTATTAGGCGTATTTCGTGGTCTTCCAGCTCCTACCTGTGTTTCTGCAAAAGAAAACACATGAACATCCATAATTTGCAACACGTTATTGAACATTGGAGCTGATTATTAGGAGTACCTCATTCGGCATCATTTTCAAACACTTACGGCTTAACAAAATATGCAGTGCTTGCTGTGGTTGTTCCATTACATCTGCGGTACCAACAGCATCACCGCCATTCTCTGATAGTGGACCTGAAATTTTGTTTTTTGTCTGTCTACGTCTCAGATGAACATCATTTTTTATTTGAGTACTTACGATTTACGGTACACTGTGTGTGAAGAACTATCTCCACATCCTCAATAGCATGAGTTGCTTCATCGAGGACTATCCGCTCACGAAGATCCAGAGCCTCCTCAATAGCATGAGCTGCTTCATTGAGAGCCGCTTCTTCTTCGTTTGGCACTTCCATGAGCTCACGATAGGCTATAAATATGTGATGTTGTAATCGTTAATGATTGCGTGACAACTGCTTGAAAAAATGTATGAAGAAAATTTTTCAAAAAACAATGTTCGTAGAAAATTTTCAAAACAATTTTTCGAAAAAAATTTCGAAAAAAAATGTTCGAAAAAAATGTTCGAAAAAAAATTTTCGAAAAAAAATTTTCGAAAAAATGTTCGAAAAAAAATTATCGAAAAAAATGTTCGAAAAAAATTTTTCGAAAAAAAATGTTCGAAAAAAATGTTCGAAAAAAAATTTTCGAAAAAAAATTTTCGAAAAAAATTTTCGAAAAAAAATTTTCGAAAGAAATTTTCGAAAAAAAATTTTCAAAAAGAAATTTTCGAAAAAAAATTTCGAAATAAAGTTTTCGAAAAATAAGGTGTTTTACATATAACTGATTTTTATCTATTCATCTATCGTATATGAGATACCTTTGGTTTCATCAGCAATTCCTTTGACGCATGGGGCATCTTCGAGACCCCGACGGTGTAATTCCTCACACACGCACATTACTACACGTTGTCCGTTCAATATACTTCTATTGTAGGCTGTGGCGATGACACGTAGAGGTGACCACCATATAATATATTTTAATCGACTTAAAAGTCTGTCACCCGATAAACCCCTTAATTCTTCACTCCATCGATCATTGCAGTGGCGTCGAATGTGAGCGCTACGCAATTTTACTAATTTTAAAAAATCGCGAATACACGCGCGAAGGGCTGCATCCGTCATTGCGATACGCAGCTCTATCAGGCTGTCATACGACTGATAAATTTTTCATTTTTGCGTGATATACACGAGTGTTGTAGCATAACGGATTATGCTTGCGATTTTATTGAATCACGCTTTTTGTCATAGACATAATAAAGCATGAATCACGAACGAGCGGATAAAACAAGAGATTTACTTAGCCTGCATGAGATTTATTTCACGGGCGGTAAAATTGCGTCATTCACTTCTCCGAATTCGCTCATGGTCATTGCGACATGCATTCCGTCACGTTCGGGAATGATCCTGGAGAACACCTGGAATATTGCTGACGGTGCATCTACAGATGTACTCGGCCTGGGACTCTGTGGCGCGTGCCGCCGCGCTCACAGCATGCATGTCCCCGCGCGTTCAGGGGGGGTGGGCGGCTCGCGGCACGTGCCGCAGCGCTCGCCTCGTACAATACAGCGAACGACTCATTGTTATTTAATTGCGGTGTGTTAAATTACCATATTAAAAATTTAAGTGAATTTAAAATAATAATTTTATTATAATTCTATTGAATATTATAAGTGAAGTAATAATAATATTTTTTCATCGGCCTCGCCTGACCGTGGACCGCGAGGAACACCTGCAAAAGTGCTGACGGTCCATCCGCGGATCTACTCTCGGCAATTAGATGCATCTTCCTCACGAGCACGTCTTTAATCTTTAGTTCTTCTTGAGACGTCGTACCATACGTTATCCGTCGCGTCCAAATTTCCGAAGTACACTCTTCAAAAAAATACCGAAACTAAAATTTGAAAAAAATTCCGAAACTAAAATTTGAAAAAAATTCCGAAGCTAAAATTTGAAAAAATTGCGCATCATAATTCCGAAACAAAATTTTGAACAAATTTTAAAAATGTTTCCCCGCTACGGCTCGGATATTTTTGAAAGATTTTTTTTGTGCCGAGTGATCGCCGTTAATAGTGCGCGGAGTGTGTACGTGCGTACAATTCAGCTGCATGCTGCATATATGCAGCTGCAAGCTGAATTGCAAAACTATTACGTTATAAACGGAAGAGGACATCAATTGGAAGTGGACGAGTTGACGACGGGACTTAAGTGCATTATACTTCGCAATGACTGTGCGCGTCGTGGCGAGATAATTAGCAGCGATAGCGACGGCTATTCGGAAGTGACATTGGTGGACGAGGGGATGCCTCTATTCCTTATTTAACGTGCCGTCTCCGCCTTTCGGCCTACGACACGGCACCCAAGTGCGTGGAGCTGGGCTACGCCACAGCTAGCGCGCCTTACGGCTACCAATTCCCCGAAGGGTCCCTTGGTGAGGTATAACAACCACCACCACCAGGGGTACAAAGCGGAAAAACTCCCGTTCTCCCCCTCGTATTTCATAGAAATACAGAGTTCATAGAACGGGAGAAGCGGAACCGCCCTTTCCAGGGAACAACTCACTTCGCCGACTTTCAACAGAGCCGAAGCAATGCCAAAAGCCGTTACCAGCGGGGGCCCCTCGGAGGCGGAGTTGTCAGCTAAAGGCTCGGCTCATTCTTAGCTGGTGGGCAGGAATCGGTTGACCAGGAGCATTTGCCGTACAAAGAACCCGGACCCCCCAGTAAACTGGTTGGCCGAGAACATTTGCGTAGCAAAGAACCCGGACCCCCTACGAGCTTCCTGCGGACCCGAGCTCGGTACCCGCGGGGTCGCCACTCCCCGATGGTACAAGCGGCGACCGAGCACATGAGTGGTTGCCCACCCCAGCTCGGCACGCACGCCCAATCCACCCCTGCGGGGGTGGACGAGGGGATGACGGATTTCGTCGAGCTTCGGAATATTTATCAGCTCAATCCCCTCGATCCGTGTACGATCCAGCCAGCATTATGTCTGGAGTGCGCCGTATATACGCTTGAGCACCTAGACGATGCATTAGTCGACAGCGTACTCGCGACGCTCCTGGATCCCTCCGAAGTTACCATCGGTCTCCTCGTCACGCGCGGTCATTGCAACACGCTGTCGGTCCTGCGTTTCTTTAACATGGGCCGAAAGGATGTGGGAGTCTGCGTCATACGTCAACTTGGTCTTGGTAGGGAACCGGCTCGGGAATGTACGTCATACATTCCTGACTCGGGAACATACGTCACATTGAACATACGTCAACTTGGTCTTGGTAGGAACCGGGTCGGGTAGGGAACCGGGTCGGGGTGAAAGCTGACCGGGGGAACGAAAGCCCTGCCGCGGACCAACTCCCCGAATCCCAAGGTGTAAGCCCATCGTGCCGACGGGATGCATGGCACTTGGGTGGTAGGGTCTCGAACGATGCTCTGTGGGTACCAGGCGCCACCCACTTATACCTAAGTCGCCTTGCCTACGTAACAGGCTCTGCGTAGGTCGACTACCCCTTCCTGTTTACTCGTGGGACGCAAATGCCGGAACCACCGAACAAAAATCAAATTTCTGTTGGTGCCAAGACCTTGCAAGAGGGCCTGGCACTCGAGTTGGCGAACGATCGTCCTGTCGGGACCCAGGGTGTTGGGGGAGCGCAAGCTCAACCGACCCCCGTGGAACCGATGGACACGGGCGCTTGTAAGGAGGGAGGGACAGAGGGCTCAGCGTCAGCTGAGAACTCCGAGCCCCCACAAAATAAGCGCCGCAGGGCCGGGCGCAGTGGCGCGGCAAGGAGAAGGGCCTGGAAGAGCCGTCAGGCTGTTCTAGCCCTCTCCGAGCAGGGCTGCAGCGACCAGCCGGCGGCGGTCGACGGCGGGGCTGCGCTAGCTGGACCTTACAGGACAGCCGGCTGCAGTCTGACTGAAGGCGAGAGCAAGGACGGGGAGGGAGCAGCGGTACGGGTCCCTAAGCGGACTAGGCCGGAAGACCCCACCCCACCGGAAGCTCGCAAAACCGTGAAAAAGATCAGAGCTCACCCAAAACCGACGAGCTATGTGGACGCGGTTGCAGCTGGTAGGAAGATGGCCATCGTACCATCGGACTACCCTGTGACGGTCCTCAAGCAGGAGGAGGGCGAACTGTTAACACGGGCGCTCCTCGAAGCCATGGACGCCGTACCCTCTGGGCAGGCGCTACCATGCTTCGACGGACACCGCTGGGAACAGGGAGCCATGTGGGTGACCTGCTCGGACGACACGGCGAAAGAGTGGCTGAAGGCAGTAGTCCCGACGCTTAAACCTTGGAAGGACGCCTCGCTCCAGGTTATGGAGAGAGACGGCCTCCCCAAACTTAAAAAGACCTCTGCGGTGTTCTTCGGTACAAAGGAGGACACCGAGGTGCTTTTTAGGAGGCTGAAGCGCCAGAACCCGGCCCTAAACACCGACGTGTGGAGGGTTTGGGACCGGCGGGAGGTGAACGGCAACGTTCACTTCGCACTGAGCGTGGACGCCCCATCCATGGAGGCTCTGGCCAGGGTCGGCAATGCTCCCCACTGCGGACTGGGGCGGGCTCGTTTCGGCGATGCCCCGAACAGGACCGGCGGGAGAGACACGGTCGGCACCGGGGCCGGAGCACCAGAGGCCTCAGAGCCAAAGAATGGTCCTGGACAGGCAACTGGTCATGCTGAGTTGGCCGTTGTACCTCAGGCAGCGACCCCAGCAGCCAGGGTAACCAGTACAGGGGCCCCTTTATTGAGGGCACCCGTGCTGCTGCCCGCCAGGACCATGGCTCCCGCGAAGGCAAAAATGCCTAGCGCGGAAAAACATCCGCCTTCCTACTGGAGGAGGGAGCAGGGACCGGCTGCAGGGGGCTCGGGGGTCACAACCCGCGGGACCCCAGCGGTCGGGCGCACTCCTTTCCGACCGGTAGGCAGGAAAGGAACGAGGGGCAGGCCCACTATGGCCAGTCTGGCGCTCAAGGCGGGACTGGCGGGGCGAGAGCAAGGCGACCAAAGGACGCTGGATCTCGCCACGCCAAGGACCTCTGAGCTGCCGACTGAGACTGTCGTGGGCCCAGCGAACTCGGCCGCGAGGGAGGAAGAGCGTGATGAATGAACATCGAACTCTCCACCCCTCGTCTCCCCTTTTCCCTAACTCCCCAGCCCCGAACCCATCCACTTCCCGCATTCTCACCCCCTCCCTTCCCCACTTTGCCGGGAGACAGATCGAACCCGCAGCTTCAATAGCTGTGGGTAGTATCAGGTTCTCCCAAATTAATCTGCAACACTGCAAAGCGGCCACGGCTGTTTTGAGTCGGGACCTAGCAGTGGAGCAGACAGACATAGCCCTTATACAGGAACCCCGGATCAACGGGGGACTGATTAGGGGTATCAGTACGAATCTGGGCTCGCTTATCCACGCGGGGGCGGAGCTGGGGCCGAGGGCCTGCATCTTCATCAACAAGATGCACAGCGCCCTCAAGTTGAACCAGTTCTGCACCCGGGATCTAGCAGCAGCCAAGATTTCATTCAATATGGACGGCAGACAGACCGAGCTGGTAATCTGCTCGGCCTACCTGCCTTACGACTCGGCGGAACCCCCGCCTACGAACGAGCTCGCGGCCCTAGTCGACTACACAAGGGCCAGCGGACTCAAATTAATTGTTGGTTGCGATGCGAATTCACACCATACGGTGTGGGGAAGCTCCAACATCAACCCGAGAGGCGCTGCTCTACTGGAGTACCTCTCTACCACTAGGCTAGAGATGCTCAACAGGGGATCCAGGCCAACTTTCATCACCTCCCGCAGACAGGAGGTCTTAGACCTGACCCTGGCTGCACCGGAAGTGGCACGCGGCATCCTGGACTGGCGGGTGAGCGAGGAGGTAACCCTCTTCGATCACCGCCTGATCAGGTTTAGTTTATTGGGGAATGCAGCACAACGCCCCTCGGACTCCTACAGGAACCCCAAAGCCACCGACTGGACTGCCTATAGGGCGGAGCTGGACGGGAAGCTTGCGGGGGGCCGTGAGAGGCCGGGGACGAAGGGGAGCATCGAGCGGGAAGTAAGCTTCTTACGGAACGCTATGATCGACTCCTACGAGGCAGCATGCCCTCTTAAGACTAGGCCCAGCAGAAAGAAGGTGACGTGGTGGAATCGTGACCTGACACAGGCACGGGCTCGCTCCCGGAAACTGCTGAACAAGGCCTTAGAAACTAACACGGCCTCTGACTGGGACTCCTACAGGGGAGCCCAACAAGCCTATAAGAAGTTAATCAGGAGGTCCAAAGCGACCGCGCCCCCATGGAAATAAAGTATATGCGAACATATATTCGAAAATATATAATTATTGTATTGAATATATGTTTGCCGAAAAATGCAATATGTGGGATATACATTCTAGTATACTTAACAAGTATACACTGCAATATACTTGTTTGTATATATTTTTTATTGAGCTTATATATATCCTCAACATGTTGAATATAATTTCTACTGTATGTCCCAAATATTCAGACGTATCCGCGAATATATATTATTTCTATGTCAATAATATATAAATTTTTGAATGCAAACTATATGCTAAAATATAAAACGTACATATATCATTTTTTAAAGCACATATATATTTGTATATATTAGAAAGTATAAAAGGACCCATATCCGCATATATATTTTTCATGGAAGTTTAAGATATGTAATTGTATAGTTATTATATATGTTATATATATATTGCATGATGGCAGATTCCAGAGTCGTATACATACAGCTGCAGGTCAGAAGCGCGGCCTGTGTGTCTTTGAATTTACAATTTCACGTTCATGACGTTTTTGTTCTAAGTCTAGTACATACTTCCTTCTGGCGTTAGATACATGATGTTAGGCAAATATATCAAGCTGGTATTAATTATTTTTCTATAAATTACCGATCTGTTTAGTAATTTGATTAATTTTATTCACTATCCTGAGATCACGACTTATCTGTTCCAATTACGTATTTTGAATGAATCCCGAGATAATTTTTTGATTTTTGATCTTTAATACTTTGTTGCAGTAGAAGAATTAAAATTTCCCCGATGGTGAATCTGCAAAAAATCTAATTTCGACGAACTTATAATACAAGTCATAACCATCTCATCCATGAAAACTTTATCAAAATGATGCAAGGATGAATTAATAAAAATAATAATTAACAATGATGATTCCAATTCCTATATTTATTGTACCGATTTTCATCATTAACATAATATGAATACATCTACGTTAACAGTTCACAGTGATTAGGATGCACACCGGCTATCCAAACTTTCAAGTGTTCCGAATAGAGCATGATAACCTTTTCTTTTATCATCGATGTACTGATAACAGCGAAGTCGTCAATTAGTTTTTCAAATACAATCAAGTGTTCCAAGCGTCTGTCTTTGATCAGCCGATTTTTCTTTTTGTACAAATATTTTCCCAAAGCATAACAAGACACCGTGTTAGATAATAGGACGTAAAATAATTGTATTTCAAATATTTCATCGTCAATTAAACGCACGTAATAATTACATCGTTTCTCTACGAGGGTATACGCTTTACTTTGTATCACCTCCGCATATATTATTGCTCGCTTATAGGATGTAATAACAGTTTCGTCATTGATAACAACGTTGGCTCTTTCAAAGGCTAAATAATGTTCTCTAGTCAAATGTTTATGTACAGTTAATGCCCCTAGCATATGGGTATTGTTAACAATCAGCGTTGCCTTAGGTTTTACTCGTTTCGTTCGTAGCTGATCTAAATATGTTTTTTGATCGAGAGTCATTTTTTCGAAACATATATAGGTTAATCTGTCTACAACACATTTCGCACGAAACGTATCGCAGATTTGTTTCGCAACACCATTGGAACTTTTCACATAACTCAGTAACGCTTGATTGGCATTTTCATAAATAAATGCGCTATGGGTCCACAATGGTCCCCAATTTTCTACACTTTGACTTAAGTGAGCAAGCAAGTGTACGTTGAAAGAAACATATTCTTTTCCGTAAAGTTGTTGAACCTCGACGACAAACTTCAATAGTGAGTTGTGCGCATATACAATTTCTGATTTCATAATCGATGTTTTCGATAAAATTTGAATGCCATCAACAAGTAACCCCCAATGTTCAACATATTTTCTTGGAAATAATACAAGCAATGTTGGCAGACTGTAGAATAACAAAAAAATTACCCACTCATGAGCTTTCCAGTGGCTTCGATCTGACATTTTTCGCGGTGTCCTTGATACTTCGATAGTGGGACAATATGAAAGAAGAAGCATATCTACATCTTTAATAAGATGCCCAAAGTAGAATTCTTCTTTGTGATGTGCTGAGTCAAACCAGAGTTTGGCGAATTGTCTACATACACCTAACGCAACTGAGTGCATCCAGTCTACAGCTAACGATGAAACAATATCAAATTCGGGTACGTCACATAAAACTGATCTGCTTCGAAAACCCTTTTCTCCCACTTCAGCGTGTTTTAGTGAGTGTTCGTGGGTTCGTAAACCCTCTCCAAACGCATTGTTATGTAAATCTATCGGATAAACCCTGGCATGACCTTTACCTTTATCAACGCTCTCTCCAGGATGGAGGCAAAATCCGCAACCATACGCCCCGTTGAACTGGGAAGAATTCCGAAGCATTGGCCTAGCCACTGAATCGCAAACGCCAACAAGTACGCAACATTTTTTTACGTATTTAGTACAATTGTACTCATAAGAGAAGCCTTCATTGTATAAATCCTGAGGCTCGGCGACAAATGGTTTTAGATACTCGTTCATTTTTTTTGGTTTTCCCTCTCCAAACCAAAGACCGTACAGAAGAACGTGGTCCTTTCGCTGTTCAGGGCGTAGCTCGTTGACTGTACAAAGCAATGGGTAAATCGAGTAATTTGAACTGTCAAAAACGGGTACCCCATCGACGCTGAAATTTATACTAATCATTCCATCTGTGATTTTCATCTTGTATAATGCACCATCGGAAATATCTTCGATCGCAGAAGCACGTTGCTTTCGACGCGGCTCTTGAATACTTTCATGAATTCTCGTTAATTCAAAGATTTCTTTAAGTTGATGCGACAACGAGATGTACAAAAACGCATTGGAACCTAAGTTTTCATCCACATCAACGAGTTTGTCGCAAGAAGTACATCGTAGTACTTCATTCGTTTTCACTCCTACGTAATCTCCACATTCATCACAAATGTAATGAACGGCCATCCACGTAGAGAAGTCATCAACCAATTTTTTCCAGTAATACTTAGTTGCTTGAGTAATTGGCAAATTTCCTAATACCGACAGTAACTGCACTATGTCTTGTGCTGCTGCATATGTAAGATTGTGGCGAAGTTTCGTTGCCAAAATAAGCAGTGCTTTTATCAGAAAATCTTGATCATATTTGTCGGTAGTATCCGACCCTTCTTGTAGCTTATCCCGGAAATCGCTCTCATCTTCAGAGGGGGCATTATCATTGGTAGAAGTCTGAAAGTAAACGTACAGTATTTATGAAAGGTCGAAATAAGATTTTATACCGTCTATTTGCATATGGTACTATGAAATAAGAATTCACACATAGTATGCAATTAAACGGTTGTAAGCGACGTAAGAAAACACAAATTGTCGGTAACTTAATCGGACGGAAATGTTAACCGCCTGATTGGACAACGCAAGGCGCCCTACGCGCATGCGGAGAGAGAGAGAGAGAGAGAGAGAGAGAGAGAGAGAGAGAGAGAGAGAGAGAGGAACGAGAGAGTGGGTGTAGATCGGGGGATCGAGGAAGGAGTGAGGAGAACGGAGGTGCGAGATGGTTGTGGCCATATTAGCGAGTAATTAGGATTATACGGGACGATCGGCAAAAGGCTGAGAAAACTTAAGCAAGACTGCAAATGGATTAAAGAAATGAGTACAACATTAAAACCACTAAGTTATTTAAATAAATAAATAAGATTCGTCGAATAAAAAAAAGATAAACCAAAGAATAAAGCGAGTAAATTACATGTGGCCTCTCCTTTCCCTACGTGTCCGAGACACGCCGACAAAAGTATCGACGAACATCCCGACAAATAAATAGTATTCTTACACGGTTTTTATCGTTATTTTAATTGAATAAACGTAAAGTACAATACATTTTGAAAAATATCAGTTACTTATAAATAATCGGCATGAAACTCGAGTTCTCGATCACACCTGTAAAGATCTGTCATTCTAAGCTCAACAAAAAATTGAAGAATTGCATCGTTGTTTCACAAGTAACTTTTCAACGCAGTTTAAGCGATGTGTTTTCAATTTGATCATATATATCACATGGATCAGCATGCCACACAACCGACAACCAGCATGCCAGCAACGCACAGACGGACTAAATGACTGCAAGGTCCTATTCCTTTTGCAAGAAGAATTTATTATCTGAGTGTAGCCATTGTCATGTAATCTATATTCGTTAAACGCGTATCAACTTTGATAAACTAATATAAGTTGTTTATCGCCTGTGGAATATGTTTTTTTAGAGTTGCGACAAATTACTATTAAATAAACAATTTCTACATGCAAATCATAAGACTTAATTGGAATAATATTTTGCAAGGCAAATTAATGCGGTCGGATATATATGATAAGTCATAAATTGGGGGATGTTTTCATCGAGAATCTTAGTTAGCGCTATACCATGAAATTAGCAAAGTTGTTTTTTTTACTCGCTCAATTGATTTCTTATATAATGACTCAACATTTTTAAAAATGCATGTTTACACAAAAGTTTTGGGTGAACTCACTCCCTTAAGGAAATTAAGATGGCTATTGCAAAAGAGAATGTGGAGAATAAAAACTATTTGAATCGTATACTTACAACATTTTCTCCGTCAGATTCAGAGACAATATTTCCAGCTTCTATATTTCCACTATTTACATCGTCGAGCTGCAGAGGCTCGATGTCCTTATGTTGTTCAATCCCAAGGGCTGCCATGGCATCCTATAAATAATACCCAAATCTAAAGAATCTTATACATTTTACACCACACCCTCTAATCTATATTAAATTAAATATTAATATTGTCGTCTATAGTATTTTTTAAAAACCCAGAAATAATTTATTCGGAACTATTGGCACAAACTCTCGCCGCTTTGCACAAAATTTTTCCGTCACAATATCTATTCTGTGCGATGCATTAGTACTCACGTCAGAAGAAATTTCCTCGTCATATACGTCTTCGGTCGATCGGTGGGTTAATAGCGAAGATTTTTCGCTGAAAAAACGTATGTATATAGTATCAATTGTCTTTTTAAATGGCACAATCCAAATGTATCGAATGACTCATTCAAGGTTAAAATATTCAGATACAATAAGCTAAAAAGAAAACCCTGCCATATGAATAAATACCTCATTGATGCTCGTCGTTTAACATTCCAGGAATTTTTTGTGCTGGTAGGAATTGGTGCTACACTTCCATGGTATACATATCGTCTATACGGCCCTCTTTTTCTTTTCTGCGGTGCAAGGTTTTGTTTCGACGAATCATCCATTATCAAACCGTTCTAATTACGTGATGCATTCACGAAAAATTATGATCGTAGAATCCTTCAAGGCGTCGAATTATTTTTGCGCTTTTGTCGCAATTTCAATTCGATATCACACAATATGGCCCATTCGCGAGTAAGTTTTTTTTTGACCGAATTTTGTTTATCTTTACACTTCCCAGCTCAATTGGTATGGACACGAAAGCACTGTTTCCACCTAATAAGACTGAAAAGTTTTCGCTCGGCGGGACTGAGCAAACGATGTGACCGGCAAGCGTTGCGCTGATTGGCCGTACGTTGTGTACATGTTTCCATGGCAACGGAAGCCTCAGCCATTGTCTTCGAACGGTAGTATTGTAACGTGAATGCGGGACGAGTCGGGTACCGGGCGTGTTTTGTTTCGTTCGGTAGTATTTCGATACGTTCAGTCGAACTCAGACTGCAAGAATCTTTACATATTTCACATCAACAATATATACGAAGTTCTAAGTGTTTTTTTCGAAATAAAAAAAAATTGTAGGCCTCTCAGCTTGTTATGAAACATGTAAGTACACAATCTATTCACCGAGACAAAGACGATAATTATTTTAGTGATAGTTAACGTATGTATAAGGGATTTTTTTTCGTAGGACGTCGACGAAAATGTACGCACTTGTGAGGTGGATAGGAGGAGAAGACGACAAAAACTACACGGCTGGAATCCCGATAGATTGGATCAAAGGTTTCAACGTGGAGGATTTTACATCCATAGATTTTGATGAATAGGTTAGCTACGTTGTCGAGTGGCACACATCTAAGAAACCTCCCGGTGGATGGCCCGTATATGATGCATACGTCATTCAAGTGTCAAGTAAGTTTGAGTCCCAAACTTCTCGTCGTTCATTGGAATTATAACAATTTACTTCGGCAACGAAAAGACAAAGCTTTGAAAGGTAAAAAGTGCTTCCGTTGTCATGGTATTCAAGATATTACATTGTTAAATCTATTCCATTGTAGAGTGTTTTACAAAGGCGCAGATGTTATATTTTTATTAGTAAACAGGACTTTTCCAAATCGTGTAAATGTCTTTTCTACTTCTGTAGAAAAATGTTACTGAGCTGTTATATTGGGTGTACATTTTTATGTGCACTGTGAACATTGGTTGCAACTTCGATTTAACTGAAAATTCACAGGAATTGAGAATTTTAACCCCCATTTAAATTTATCATTAACTTTTGTATCGAAGGATTATTTAACTCTTCGAGCCAAGTTGTACTTTGTAATATGTCTTGTGCCATCGCAGCATGCAAAAAACTTAACTTGATATATTCCATCTATTGCATATTATTCTTTACGCAGATGGACATTATTTCCATTTTAGTTTCAACTGGAAGCTCACAGCAAAGAAAAATGTGGATGCACTTATATAAATTCATCATTTGTTCTTGTACTGAAAGATCATTGACTTACGCTGACTGAAGTTGCAACATGTACAGTTCTGTGTGCCATCACAGCGCAACAAAATTTTACTGCGCTAAGTTATATTGGGTGTGCATTTTTATGTGCGCTGTGAACATTGGTTGCAACTTAGATTTGACTGAAAATTCACAGGAATTGAGAATTTTAACCGCCCTTTTAAATTTATCATTAACTTTTGTATTACTGTTTCTTCAAACCAAGTTGTACTTTGTAATAAGTCTTGGACTATCGCAGCATACAAAAGACTTAACTTGATATATTCCATCTATTGCAGATTATTCTTTACACAAATGGACATTATTTTCATTTTAGTTTCAACTGGAAGCTCACAGCAATGATAAGTTTGGATGCGCTTATATAAATGCATTACTAGATTTTATCCTGAAAGATCATTTACTCCCTCCGACTCAAGTTTCATCATGTAAGGTTCCCAGTCCTATCGTACTATAGCAAATTTTGACCTCGCTGAGTTTCATCTGATACATATTTTTCATGTGCTGTTTAAACTTGCTTCTATCTGAGTATTGACCGAGAAAATATTGTGAAGAAAAAATGTATCATGCACAGAAAAGATGTCTTATTTTCTACGGAATTTTGGAATGTAATAGAAGACAGGGATACTCTATAAGATAGAAGAAGCTATCATACTCATATGCACCCACAATTATTCACACAGTAAGCTCTTATTTTTGCATCATACACGAAGTATGCAGAAGAAGTATTGTTTAATACAACACTGATCCTATTTTTATGGAGGAAAATTGTTTCATTATTGTCTATTTATTTCTAACAAGTAACGAATCATTGAACGTCCTGATTTCTAGAACACCTTCTATTTTACATATTAGTGACAAAATGGAACCACATTTTGTGATTACATGTTTCAGTTATTTGACGTTGTTTTTTTCAGATCGTATATCCGCACTTGAAAAATTATTAAGCGCGATCGATGGCAGTAAGTCTCCGACGAAAGTCTTAACATGTAGCAAGCCAAAAGATGATTTGGCTAACGGCGGCAACACCGGAGCCGTGGGTGATCCGGCGAAAGATCAGAATACCGAAACCGTGAGTAATCATATCACGAATTCATCTCGTTTTTTATAATTTGGACTGTCACATACAAAATTATAGAACTTATTTTTAGGTTGCTCCTCCAGAAGACCCACGACAAAAGAATCTAGAAGTCAAGCGAGGTGATAATGCCAAAAAGCAGAACACTGTTGATGCCAATAGAGCAGGTTGTTCGAAGGACAATAATTGCTTGTTGAATTCAACTGCTTCAAAAGACCAACCAAACCATCAAAACAAGAGTTCTAAGAAGAAACGATTGCCATCTGATACAAACTCGGACACGGAGACAGAAGAAGTTCAGTCAGTACTGTCGGGCGTACAGCCACTCTCGGGAAAACGTTCACGGACAAAACTGTATCAAGACGATCCTAATGGTATAGTTGCGATCTGCAATTACTTTGATAATTGTGATATTAAAAATGTTCTAAAAAAATGCGGACTAGAGATTTTTAGCAATGCTAGGCAACGACTTTTTAGTCTTTCATATACTTTAATAAGTATCCACAGCTATAAATAGATGAGTTGTATTGTCAATTGTGTTTATATGTTCGATGAGGAGGTTTCATTTAATATATTGTTCATAAAACTTGGCTGGACGAAATAAGTTTGATATTTAAAAAATAATATGGGTATTTGAAATACTGAAAATATCTTTGATTGCTATGTAATTATGGATATACTGTCATTTTTAGATCCAAAGAGCTTCGGAAAAACGTTGATGGCGATTCAGCGTGAGTTGAAGAAGATGAGAAAACGGAAATCCCGAGATCACAGAGACGATTGCTACAGCAGTAGCTCGAGTGACGACGAAATGGTGAATAGATTATCCAACTTTTACGTAAGAAGTATATAAACAATTGAAAATATCTTATAGAATAAGGATAATGACATCGGCTTTTTTTGCAGATCGAAATCGGAGCTCGCGAATCCGGGGTATACGTTACCGATGATCAGTGGAAAGCAGCGAAAGCTGCACGATCGTACACCGCAATGGGACTAATATTATTATTAGCGTGTTTTCCTATGGATGTTCTCCTCCATAGTAATTTGCGGGGAGGTATCTCCAAAATCGGCGGTAAAGAAAATACTCAGGCGAAATACAAAGCACTGGATTCCAAAATTATTGACGCAATATATTGTAAGCTATATTTAATGAATCTATCGGTTAATATTGAACAAAATTATAATCTCTAGTTTAGACTACCTTTTGATGGGCTCACTAATGTGTCATGATCCATAAATCTATACGAAATACTATTTTTAAGGTTCTGTTCCTCAAATTTATACATACATATGTGTGTGTGTATTTATAAATATATATACATACTTACATATATATACATGTATGTGAAATATGTATTCAATTATGTGCATGGTTTATAAACGATATACAATTTTAATAAATAGCTATTATAAGTATACGTATTGTTCGCGCCAGGGCGAGGAGGGGTTTGGATGCGACTGGCGGAAGGGTAAAATGCGGAGGTGGTAGAAACTAATCCACCCTCGAATTATCTGGAGAACAAAAGTAATTTATTTGGTAACAAAAATGTACAAAAAAGGTAATCGTGACAACCGACAGTTAATCCTCGCGAATTAAGACAATCGAGCGCTCTCGCGTCGAGGATACAACCGAACTGATAAGGCCTACGGGCGATCAACCGATCGCCTGCTTAGCTTGAATATCGAAGCGTGCGACGTTGCCAAGTACAACGACACACGACAAGCGCGAATATTCCGTGAATTGGTAGGCCGAGTGAATACGGAGCTTATTGTGGTGATTCGGCCACAACATACCGCCCGCCTCGCCAGATGGGCACAGAAAGAAAAGTTAAAGGCGGTAAGCGTCGGCTCGATCGGGGCAACCGCCCGCCGTGGAACTACGTCTCGGTCACGTCAACGTTCGGTACGACTGGCGGCTCGTCCGGGTCGTGTACTGGTAAGAGCACGAGCTTCACGATGGGTCGACGATAGGTGGAGGCCGCCGTCTTGACGGTGACGACGCGAGTGAGTCCATCCGATCCGGGGTGAGTCTCGATCACCCGAGCAAGCGGCCACTTCGCTGGCGGTCGTAACTCATCTCGGATGAGTACGAGATCCCCAATGGCGAAGTTACGAGTGGGTGTTGTCCACTTGCTGCGTTGTTGAAGATGGTGTAGGTACTCCGAAGACCATCGTCGCCAGAAGCTTTCAAGCATATGTGTGGTAAGCTGCCAACGTCCCAGTCGTCCGACGGGGAGATGGGACAGGCTCGGTTCCGGCGGTGTGGTGGGAGCACCTCCAATCAAGGGATGCCCAGGCGTGAGTGCTACCAAGTCCGCAGGATCCGAACTCAGCGGGCAAAGAGGACGAGTGTTCAGACAGCCTTCGATCTGCGTGACTACCGTGGAAAACTCCTCGTACGTCAACGGCGTCTCCCCGATCACTCGGCGAAGGTGATGTTTGGTAGCCTTGATCCCGGCTTCCCAAATGCCGCCGAAATGTGGCGCATGAGGGGGAATGAAGTGCCACTGGGTTCCATCGTTGGCGAGGGCAGCCGCGATTTCTCGTGACGCGGCGGAGGCAGAGAGAAACATCGAACGGAGCTCGCGATCGGCTCCGGTAAAGTTGGTCCCGTTGTCGCTGTGCATCTCGGCACAGATACCTCGTCGCGCAGTAAACCGCTTGAAGGCTGCAATGAAGGCGTCGGTAGAGTAGTTCCCTACGACCTCGAGATGCACGGCTCGTGAGGAGAGGCAAACGAAGAGCGCTATGTACGCCTTGATTGTTGTTCGACCCCTACCGGAGCTAGCCCGCAGCAGAAACGGTCCGGCGTAATCTAGCCCGGTTTTCTCGAAGGGACGCGCAGGGTTTGCCCTTGAAGGCGGCAACTGTCCCATCATTTGACGTGGGGTGGCTGCTCGATGACGAGTGCACTTCACGCAACGATGGACCAAGGCGCGGACTCGGTTTCGTCCGCCTAGAATCCAGCAGAAGCGGAGGAGGTAACTCATGGTGAGTTGGGGCCCTCCATGCAACGTGACTTCGTGCGCGTGGCGGATTAACAGTTCAGTAAATTTTGACGAGCCTGGTAATATGACCGGGTGACGTTCCGCGTAGGAGAGGATGGCGTGCTGAAGCCGTCCGCCAAGGCGGAGTACACCGGCGTCATCGAGAAAGGGGTTGAGGCGTCGTAAGGGACTGCGCGAGGGCAGTATCTTCCCCTTTCGTAGCGAGGCGATTGCGTCCGGGAAAGCCTCGATCTGCGTGATGGTGATCCAGCGTTGTCGAGCGGCGGTGATTTCGTTGGCGCAGAGGGGGCGTACATCCCTCGGTGATTCGTGCAGGTCTGGCCTGTTCCGTTGTCGGAGACGAAGGCACCACGCAGAGACCCGGAGGAGACGCTGAAGGCGCGAGAAGCGCTCAAGAAACTCATTCTGTGGTGGGGAACACACGGCGTGAACGCGGCTCTCGACACGCATGTCGAGGTCAGTCAATGGTGTCGGAGTAACAGCTCGTTGCGGCCATGCTGACGGGGGCTTCCGGAGCCAGTCAGGGCCTTGCCACCAGATCTGAGCGCCGAGGAGTTGGCGCGGTAAAATTCCTCGCGTGGCGAGGTCTGCGGGATTGTCCTGAGATTTTACATGATGCCACGTCGCATTCGGCAGCAGCGAGTGCACTTCCGATACCCGATTCGCGACGAATGGCACCCATCGAGAGGGGTGTCCGCGTAACCATGCGAGAGTCACGGTCGAATCGGACCACGCGACCGATTCTTCTTCGAGGTCATCCTGAAGCGCGGTCTTGACGGAGTTCATAAGGCGCGCGAGAAGTACGGCTCCGCACAACTCCAGCCGAGGGAGACTCACAGATTTCAACGGAGCGACCTTCGTCTTTGCGACGAGCAGCGAGACGGAAGCCGGTCCGTCCTCGTCCGCGGTTCGGACGTAGACTGCTGCTGAATATGCTCGTTCGGAGGCATCCGAGAATCCGTGGAGCTGGTACCGACGCGGACGAGATGATGGACCGAGCCAACGCGGAATGGCCAGGTCCTCGAGGGCTGGAAGCGCTGATCGAAGCAGCAACCATGCTGCAAGAGTCTCCTGCGGAAGAGGCTCGTCCCAGGCAACTCCAGCTGCCCAGGAGTCTTGAAACAGTATCTTTGCTCGTATGAGCACCGGTGCGACCCATCCGAGCGGGTCGTAGGTGCGAGCGAGCTCGGAAAGAAGCGTCCTCTTTGTGGCACTTGTGTCTTGGAGATTCAGATTGAGTTTGACTGAGAACGAGTCGTCGGATGGTCTCCAAACGACCCCCAGCGTTCGTATCCACTCGTCGGGTTCGAACGATCGCGTAGTGAGGCAAGTCGATGCGCAGTCTTGGTGTTCGACGAGCAAGTCGGGCGAGTTCGAGGTCCACTTGCCCAGCTCGAATCCTCCACTCCTAAGCAGCTGAATCAACGCTGTCTTCAGTTCTTGAGCCGTTGTGAGATCGTCTGCGCCGGTCAACGTGTCGTCGACGTACGTGTCGCGCTGAACAGCGAGTGCCGCGTTCGGGAAGCGATGTGCTTCATCCTGCGCGAGCTGCTGAAGCCTTCGGATGGCCAGATACGGCGCACACGCAGTTCCGTAGGTGACGGTAAGTAGCTTCATGTCCTGTATAGGTTTGTCGGGCGACTCTCTCCACACGATTCTCTGAAGGTCGCAGTCGTCAGGGTGGACCTTGATTTGTCGGAACATTTTTACTATGTCCGCGGCAAAGACTATGCGATGTCTCCTCCATCGCATAAGAACTGTGGTGATGTCAGCCTGGAGCTTCGGTCCGGACGATAACAGGTTGTTCAGAGATTGACCCGACGAGCTAGGGTGAGACGCGTTGAAGACTACGCGGAGTGTCTTCTTCCCTCCCACTTCACGCACGACCGCGTGGTGCGGCATGTAATACCGAGGCGCATAGATACCAGCGCTCGCGACTTCCGTGGCTGGCATCATGTGGCCTAGCGCGAGATATTCCGATAGAAATTTCGAATATTCGGTTTTGATCTCGGGATCGCTCTCGCGGCGTCGTTCGCCTCGGACGAGAGCGCGACACGCGAAGTCCCGTGAGTCTCCGAGACTCCCGGCGGGATCGTTTCGAAGAGGGAGTCGAACGACGTAACGACCCGATGAATCACGACGATGAGTCTCTTGGAAGAGCGTCTCGCACATTTGTTCGTCCTCGGTGAAATGGCGAGTCGTAGGTAACTCGTCGATCTCCCAGAATCGTCGCACGAGCGCTGAGAGGTCGGTATCCGTGGCGCAATGGTGCACCCGCAAGCCGCGCGGGGACTCGTTCGATGGTGAAGGAACCACGGTGGTTGGTCCCGTAAGAATCCAGCCGAAGATTGTTTCCTGAGCGAGTGGCGCTCCGGGGGGTCCGTAGAGCATCCCGCGTAAGAGCACCTCCCGATACACGTCCGCCCCCAGGATCATGTCAATCTTTCCGGGCGTGTTGAATTCGGGATCGGCTAGTTGCAAGCCTGAGATGTGACTCCATTCTGCATAGTCCGGAACCCGGGAGGGTAGGTCAGAGGTGACCCGCGGAAGCACGCACGCGGCAACGGATACCTTCATCGAGAGGTCCAAACGGGAGCACACCACGATGGTGACGGCGCTCTTGGACACCCCGGCTTTCGCGCCAGCTACGCCCGCTACCGGTACGATCACTGGAGTGCGCGCCGCGCGTAACGCTTGGGCAATGGCCTCAGTGGCGAGACATCCTTCTGAGCAGGGATCGATGAGAACCCTGGCTGGTACGTGACGGCCGGACGTCGACGACAACGTGACCTGGGCGGTGCCGAGTAACATCGACCGAGATCGCGGTGCGTAGCTGCTTGCATGATTGACTATCGTAGCCGGAGCGACTTCGGGAGTCGCTTGCGCGGAGGTTTCTGCCCGTGGCGCCGATGCTACTGAGCGTCCGGCACTGTGTAGACTCGTATGGTGATTGGCTCCACACGAATTGCACCTCTTGGTTGATGGGCACGCGGCCGCCAGGTGACCATGGCCGAGGCAATTGCGACACAGTCGCAAGCGACGGAACTGCTCCTCTCGTTGCGGCAGTTCTAGTGCTTTGTACTGAGGGCACGCCCCGACGTAGTGTTGTTCTGAACACAGAGGACATTTTCGCCCATTCCTCTTACTGTTCTCTGACTTACCACCCTCCGGTTGGCTGGTCGACGCCGTGTGCGTGGACGAGGAAGTCTTCTGCTTCTTTGGATTTACGGAGGCAGTGGCGTTATTGGGGTTGGAAGTCGTCGTAGGTGGATGAGCGACCTCCAGTGCACGCGTGCGAGTCTCGAGAAACGTCGAGAGTTGTGCCCACGTGGGGAATTCGCGCGAGTCGCGAGCGAAGTTTCCCAGTCGCGACGGGTGCTTGGATCGAGCCGCTGAGTCGTGAGATCGACGAGAATGACGTCCCAATGCTCCACTGGCTGACGAAGATTCTTCAGGGCACGTACGCACTCGTTCGTGGCATCGAGCAATTTTTTAATTCCGGAGGCGGACTCCTTACCGATCGCTGCTATCGAGTGCAGCGCTCGAACGTGGCTCTGCACCAGGATGCGTGGGTTGTCGAACCGATCGACAAGTAACTGCCACGCCTCTTCATAGTTCGCGTTTGAGACGGTGATGTTGCGTATGAGCTGGGCGGCGTCGCCAGTGACATTTGACTTGAGGTACTGCAGCTTGACCGCCGCGTTAAGACCAGGGTAGTCATGTACCATGGCTCTGAAGAGGTCTCGAAACGTTTCCCACTCACGCAATTCCCCTGAAAACTGCGGGATTTCCAGCTTGGGGAGCTTCCCCATAAGAGGGGCTGCTGCAGCGGCAGGCTCCTGTGGCACCGGTGGTGCATTCGGGGGTGGCGGCTGCGGTGCCCAGGACACGAGCAGCGCCTTGGAGTCTAGATAGCACTCCTGTACGTCGGTGAAGGTATCGTCCGTGACGTACGGCGACTGGGCGGCTCCCGGCAGCTGCAACAATCTCAGATAGGTAGACAGGTATTCTTCCCAATATTGCGAAAGGACCTGTTCCCGGGATATTATGAACGCGGGGGTTCTTTTATCGCGCGCGGTCTTCCTCAAATTTATCTCAAATTTTAAGATGAGCTGGGACGTTGCAGCGAGTGTGCCGAGACACGCATCCATCGCGCACTCTAAATATCGGAACTCGTCACAATAACGTGTACGTGCGATGTTGTCAAGACGTACGGCGCGCGGCCGTTGTAAACAGCGAGACTGCCCGGTCGCTGTACGAGTTTAACGCCCGTCGAACGGTACCGAGTATTTCGCGCACACGTATTTCACTGAGAAGTCACGAGAAATCCTTGCTGGAGGATACGACTCGCGAACGCCTTATACACTATCCCGTAGCTAACCGATTTCCTTGCCGAGAGAAAAAAAAACTATTGTAATATCGGCGATTATATCGTGAGCGATTATAATTGCGAGCGACCGAGCATCGACCGAGCGAATCTCCCGAAATCGCACGCGCGCGTATATTAGGCGACCCGGGCGTGTTTACGTTGCGAGCACGACGCGAGGCAAACGGCGCGGCGAGTGGAAGCGAGAGGGAGAACCGTTCTGGCTGAACGATTCCGGCATACACAGCTGTCGACGTTAACACTGGTATTTCGCGAATTTTAATGTTTCGATTGTCACAGGCACCGTAAGATTCGTCCGATAGAATCTTTCTCACAGATTTTCGATGCACTTAAAACCTGCACAGTCACTCATCCGGCTCGAAGGACCAAATGTTCGCGCCAGGGCGAGGAGGGGTTTGGATGCGACTGGCGGAAGGGTAAAATGCGGAGGTGGTAGAAACTAATCCACCCTCGAATTATCTGGAGAACAAAAGTAATTTATTTGGTAACAAAAATGTACAAAAAAGGTAATCGTGACAACCGACAGTTAATCCTCGCGAATTAAGACAATCGAGCGCTCTCGCGTCGAGGATACAACCGAACTGATAAGGCCTACGGGCGATCAACCGATCGCCTGCTTAGCTTGAATATCGAAGCGTGCGACGTTGCCAAGTACAACGACACACGACAAGCGCGAATATTCCGTGAATTGGTAGGCCGAGTGAATACGGAGCTTATTGTGGTGATTCGGCCACAACACGTATAAAACCGTATACATCTGTGAATGTATAAATAAACCTTGTATATATATATATTAAATGTATATGAAAATTGTATTAGATACATAAAAAAATTATATAACATGTATGTGAAATATATACTTCATTATGTTTAGGTTTATATACGATATACAACTTTCATAAATGGCTAGTATAAGTATAGGTATAAAACCGTATACATCTTGAATATACATTTAATAGACCTTGCATATATTTGCCGAATATATTATCTCACGAAAAATTGCATATAGATGATACATATAAGATATATTAAAAATATATTGTAAATATATCACATAGAATATGAATATATGCAACTATATATTCATGAATATACTTTTCACGTATACATTATTTCCATGGGGGGCCTGGCATGAGTTCTGCAGCGAGATCGAGGCCCTACCATTAGTGGCCAGACTCCGCAGAATTTTTGCATCGGGACCTTCGACTCGGCTTGACGGTCTGGTTCTCTCCGACGGGAGAACCACGTCGAGCCAGGAGGAGACCCTGGCCCACCTGTTTGAGGTTCATTTCCCTGGGTCGGTTCTCACTGAACCGGGGGAACCCACGGGCACGGCGGACCCGCCGATTGGCGCGGCCGCCCGGGACTGGGCTACGGCAGCGGATATTACTACAACCGCCAGAATCAAATGGGCCATAGATACCTTTGACCGGTACAAAAGCCCTGGTGTGGATGGGATCTTCCCCGCCCTCCTGCAGGAGGCGGGAGAGGGCCTTATCAAATTTCTTCAACGTATCTATCGCGCATGCCTCGCGATTTGCTACGTTCCATTCGCTTGGAGGGAGATCAGGGTCGTCTTTATCCCTAAACCAGGGAAGGACACCTATGACCGAGCCAAATCTTTCAGACCCATCAGCTTGACGTCTTTCCTCCTGAAAACGCTGGAAAGACTCGTTGATCGGTACATTAGGGAGGGTGCGCTCGCTGAAAGACCGGTGCACACTTCCCAGCACGCTTACCAGGCGGGCAAATCCATGGAAACAGCGCTCCATCATACCGTCAAGGTATTGGAGGGGGCCGTGCACGCGGGTAGGTCTGTCCTGGGCGTGTTTATTGACATCGAGGGAGCGTTTGACAACACCTCCTTCGATTCTATCTGTGAGGCAGCCAGGGGTTTCGGGGTGACGGATTCCGTCATCGACTGGATCCACTGCATGCTTAGTACCAGATCTGTCGCCGCAGGTCTTAGAGGGTCATCCGCGAGTGCGCTCGTCAAGAAGGGCTGCCCGCAGGGGGGAGTAACCTCCCCTATCCTGTGGGTGATGGTCATTGACGGGCTCCTCGCGGAGCTCGAGAGACTAGGGGTGACAGTGGTGGGCTACGCGGATGACGTGGCGATGCTGGTCACCGGTACCCACCCGGGAGAAATGTCGTGGAAAATGCAACGAGCATTGAACCACGTACAAACATGGTGCACATCGAAGAGCTTGAGGGTCAACCCGAGCAAAACGGAGATGGTGCTATTCACGAATAGAAGGAAACTCAAAGTGAGCCCCCCTTCTATTTTTGGGACGGAGCTCAGCTTCTCCACAGAGGTACGCTACCTTGGCGTCACCCTGGACAGCAAGCTCCTTTGGAGAAGCCACATCAACAGGCAGACCCGGAAAGCGACGTCAACTTTCTGGGCCTGTCGTAGGATGTTTAGTTCGACTTGGGGACTCAAACCGGCGGTGCTGAAATGGATTCACACAGCCATCATTGAGCCCCAAGTGACTTACGCGTCAGTAGTGTGGTGGCCTGCTTTGCAGCGGGGAACCAACAGGAAGACGCTCAACAGGCTATACAGGCTTGCACTGCTGGGGATCACAGGAGCGCTTCGGACAACTCCTACCCTGGCACTGGGGGCGCTCTTAGACATAGCGCCGCTAGACATCGTGGCTAAGGCCAAAGCGATGGGTGCAGCCGTACGGTTAAAGTTTGGAGCGAAGTGGAAGAGAGCTTGCAGGGGCCACGCGACGCTGCTCAACGGCAACAGGGATCTCGAGGAGGTCCTAGCCCTAGGCGGCGACCGAGGCCCTAGCAGCTACCACTTCCGACGCAACTACAATGTTACCTTCCCGAGTAGGCAAGAGTGGGAGGAAAACAGAGTCAGGTTGCTGTCCCGGGAGACAGCAACCTATCAGGGGGACTTGTGTGGTATACGGATGGGTCCAAAACCCCGACGGGAACAGGCGCCGGAGTGTGGTGCGCGGGGCCTAGGACGAGGATATCCTTGGCACTGGGGAAACGCGCTACTACACTTCAGGCTGAGGTGCTGGCCATCAGAACCTGCGCGGAAGCGATTCTGCAAAGGGGCTATGAGGGCAGGCACATCTACATCTGTAGTGACAGCCGCGCAGCGCTCAGGGCCCTCGACTTCATCGAGGTGAAGTCCGAGCTGACACGCAGCTGCACTGTTGCCCTAACGCGCATTGCCGACGCAAATAGGGTCAAATTGCTCTGGGTGCCCGGGCACATGGGCATACAAGGCAACATGGAAGCGGACGGGCTCGCAAAAATGGGCTCTGCAGGATCCATTTCGGCCACCTCTACGTCGGTACCGGTAGCCCCGGGCGTCATCAAGGAGATCATGAGGAGGTGGACCGCCGAGCAGTTCACTTCCCTGTGGATCTCGGCGCCGGGGTCAAGACACGCGAGGGCTCTCTTCGCGGGCCCCTCTGATAAACTGGGCTCGGAATTGATAGCCCTCGATAGGCAAAAGCTGAGGTGGCTGGTAGGCCTGATTTCGGGCCACTGGTTCACCCGGCAGCATTTGAAGCGGATGGGATGGATGGTAGACTCGCTATGCCGCTTCTGCGGACTAGAAGAGGAGACTTCCTTCCACCTAATAGTGGCGTGCGAGGGACTCGAGGGGGCCCGACTGAGAACCCTCGGAGCCCCAGTTCTGGATACACTGCAGTTGGAGGTGACGGGTATTGGGGGGCTTCTCCGCTTTGCGGAACAGGCCGAACCCCCGCCCCAACCTTAATGGTTTGCGAGTGCCCCGTATGGGGCCCGAGTACAATGGTCCAGCAGGACTGCGTGCTCGCTTTCGCACCTACAACAACAACAACAATTTAATTAATTAAATTAATTGAATAAATAAATTTCGAAATTAAATTTTTTTTCGATAATTAATTGAATTAAATTAATTAATTCAATTAATTTAATTAATTTAATTAATTTTGGTTTGGTTTGGTGGAGCGATACGAGCACTCAGTCCTGCTGGACCATTATACTCGGGCCTTGTGGGGCACTCGCAATGCCTTAATTGTCACGTTGTGTTCCTCAGACGCGGAACCACAACCGAGAGGCGTTGTTCGGGTCTTTCTTGACTTGACACCTTTCTTCGTAGGGATTACTGGTTACACAGGGTATCATGGTCAGTCCCCCGTCCCCCAGCATCCCTTCTTGGGGTTACCGGTAGCACAGGGTGTCCTGGTCAGTCCCCCGTCCCCCAGCAGGCCTTCTTTTGGGGTAGCCCAGGGTATCATGGCCAGTCTCCCCCCTGTTCCCAGCGCCCCCTTGTTGGGATTGCCGGTAGCCAGGGTACCATTACCTAGTCCCCCGTCCCCCAGCATCCCTATCTGTAGTCAAGCTAGGGAAAACATGGTCGACCTCCTCAGAGCCCCAGGTTAAGGAGGCAGGCTGAAAGTATTCTAGGATAGTCGCCTGGAATCCTAGAAGCATCGTTATGACGCACCATACCCCGGTGCCATGAAGCCCGAGCACGATAGCTTACACTCTGGCCAGGGATAGCTATTGCGGAGCGTCGAGTCTGATACACACAGACTCGGCGTCCCGGGCGATGGGTACGCTACGTCCCCTACGCCGATTCGGTCTCAGGAGTAGATATACAAGGGGGGTTCTGGATATAAAAGTGCTGAGTCACGCTGGGGTTCCAGAATGTTCTAGAAGGTTCGATGACGTCATCGGACACACCTGTTTTACCGACAGGGATAACATCCGCCAGATGGCGCCAGCAACGAACTCCTACTGTTTTACCGACAATGATAACATCTGCTAGATGGCGCCAGCGAAACACTCCTACTGTTTTACCGACAGAGGTGTCATTTTTTCAAGGTCTCTTAATTCGACTTATTAAGAATGTTCTAGAAGCGATGACGTCATCGCGATTCCATGAATTATTTTTCAAGGGTCGTCCGATTCGATGCATTATTTTTTCATGGTACATCAATTCGCTGCATTATTTTTCAAAGTCGCTCGATTCTCGACGCATTAAGAATATTCTAGAAGATTTTATGGCCGCGATTCCAGGAATTATTTGTCACGGTCGTTTCCAGGAATTGTTTACTCGGTATGATGTCACGGCGATTCCAGGAATTATTTTTCACGGGTCGTCGGATAAGGCGTATTATGTTTCAAGGTCGCTTCCTGGAAATGTTTTGCAAGGGTCGACCGATTATGGGTGTTCTGGAAGCGATGACGTCATCGCGATTCCAGAAATTATTTTTTTCATGGTCGCTCAATTATACCTATTAAGAATGTTCTGGAAGGGATGTCGTCATCGTTATTTCAGGAATTTTTTTTTCCAAATTTTTTTGCAAAATAACATTGTTGAGGGAATGTGACACCGTGCAAAAATAATCCTGAGATCGACATCTAACAAAAGCGTGCGTGAAAGATGAATCTATATATATAGTAAGAAGATATTTTTTTCTATTCACAACGTTTTTTTACCGACGAATAATTTGATTATTATCATTGTATCGCCGACACTACCTCTTACTCACGCTCGCTTAATCTGAAGAGGGTGATATATATAGTGGGAGATTTCTATATTGACGACGTTTTTACCGACGAGCGGTTTCAATGGATCATCGAGGAATCTATATTAGTGACGCTGATCAGTGTCACTCTCTAACCCCTTAGGTACGGATAACATATATATATATATATATATATATATATATATATATATATATATACATATACACATATATATATATATATATATATATATATATATATATTGTGACGAGGCGCTATAACCGCTCTCGCCTCCACACTTAGGTAGGCGCGCAAGAGTCACGTCGGTGAGCGCGCGCGAGCACCGCCGAATCGCTGTCCGTCGTGAACCAGAGAAAATGGTATTTGACGAGTCGATACTGCCGCGAAGATTTGAATTTGTATTACAGAATACGCACGAGGACCGAGGGGCGTTACGTAGGCGAGAGTCGTGAAGCAGACGACAACGATCGACGTCGATGGGTCGAAGCGAGAATCGATGGCTAGCCCTTACCCCCACCAGCGACTGTCGAAATTATCGCGTAGCGTACCTCGGAGAGACACTCTTGCGCCGCGCGTAGAACAGAAAAGAGGCGCGATTTATCTGTCGTTAGAGTCGGTAGGGAAAAATAGAGAACGTCGAGAAAAAAGGATTACGCGAGTTAGGTGATTAGTTGCCGTAGTACACCAGGCAGGAAATCGCTCGAGACGAAGATATCCCTGAGGAAGCCCTGTCGGGATCACCGCACGAGCCGTTCGAGGACCGGGACTGAGGAGATCGGACCGATCAAGTAGTACGCGAGCGAGCGAAACAACGGTCGAGGCTATAGGATTGGCAGGTAGGCGCACGTGGTGCACTTTCTCATCCTTTAGAACCCGTTGTGGGTGACTTAGCTCGGTCGAAAGAGTCGTTGTCTCTCCGAGTCCGGCATCTCCGGCGAGTAACTACCGCGTACGACCTTTGTACAAATTGTCTCCGTTTCTCATGAAAGAATAAATGTCGAGAATTGTCGGATATTATTATGATTACAAAAATGAGGTCTCGAGTACAATTATTTATCGTATGTGTTGTGAATTGTCGCCCCCGAACTGCACCCTCGAGCTAGTCGGCAAGACGAAGTATTGAACGAAGGGATAAAAGAAGGAACCCTTGGTAATTCGGGGTGATAGAATTACCTGGCGCCTAACAAGGTAAAAATTGGACAGCGAGGACAGTACGGTAAACGAGAAATTAACGGGCGTCATTAAGTATGGACGGCGGCCTGGAGAATCTATTTTTGCAAAATTTTTAGGATTTTAAGGGCCCGTTACATATATGGCGCCCAACGTGGGGCCGGCGCTGAAAAAATTTTGTAAATTTTTGTAGCTCGAGAATATTCGAGAACGAGGCGGTCGAGTGTCGCTCGACTACGTGAACCGCTCGAGCCGTAGAGCGAGACCTCCGGAAAGTAAACAAACACTCTACCGAGAATCCGCTCGAGCGCGCGAGGGGTGACCGGTCAACAAAGGATCGTGACGTCACACGGGTACCGTAGAGCGACACGGAGAGAGAAAAGAAGTGACCGCGACGAACACTGTAAAGACTCGATATAGAATATCGCGTTGAGAATCGTGCGGTAAATAATCTCCGCGATATTACGAAAAAGAGTGCGCGTAGAGATTTCGGGTAAGCCGATTTCCGCGGATCTTTTCGGGAAGTGACTCGCGTCGAGAAACGAGCTCCGCGAAAATTGAAGTGAATCGCATCGAGGGCTTTTCCGCGAGTACTCGGGTCGAAAAAAAAAAAAAAAAAAAAAAAAAAAAAATTTTACGGTCGTTCGATAAAATTACTCGAATAAAGAAAAATATTTTCCGCGGACTTAAGAAAATTTTCCGCGTTGAAAATAATCAGTTTCAAGTGTTGTCAAATTATTTATTTAATTTATTGAAGATCACGAACGAGCCTCGCGAAAATTTCGGAAATCGCGCGCGTTGGGAATTACTCGCTCGCGTCGTGAGACTCACCGGTTGTCTCCGCGAGCGACTGGACAATAATTCGCGTCGAATAAATATTTTTCCGCGGGACTTTGTAAATGTTTCGCGTCGAGAAATTCTAATCCGTGGTGTTCCAGAAATTATCTCCGCGAAAAACAGTCGAATTTCTTCGTGTCGAGAATTAATTCCCCGCGTTTCGGAAATTCATACGCGAGTCGACGCTCGTTCAGAGTTGATTTGAGTCCATAATCTTTTGTGTACGTCCGAGTAAACCCAAAATAGGACAATGGCCGAGGGTGACGATATTCTACGCGACGAGTTTACAAACGTCCCCGGCGGTGAAGAGACGGACGAGGAACTCGAGCGGCGGAATGTGACAATGCGCGATACGTATCGTAAACACCGCGATCCATTCCGAGGTTTGGAAACCTTCACCGACGACGAGGTGCGACAATTGCTTCGCCTTGCACATGCCAACACCGAAGGCGACGGCCCGGTAATCCGAGATCGCTTGAGACGAAGCAAACTCCGGCAAAGGGGCTTCCAGGAAACAGCATGGGGTGCTGAAGATGAGGCCACGCCGGAGACGCTCACCCTCCCACCGCTGACAACGCCGCTGGACCAGCTGGACGAACCCGTCGTAAGGAAGGTGCTCGAGGCACTTTCATTAAATACCGTCGGCCCATCGGAAGTCATCCGGAATCGTCTACGAATTTGGATGAGCCGGACTTCCAGTATGGCGGGGCAAGGAGCAGCGAACCCGCCCGGCCCAAGGGACAGCCACACCGGTGCGATCAAGAAGAGGACCATGCGACCGGAGGAGATGATGCGCCGCCCGGGTACAGTCGGCAAAGCTCCAGCCCGAGACGCTGCCTCGGGAGATGGGAGCGAAGCCGAGGTCCGACCGGTGAGGAGAGAGAAGAACTCGAGGCATCATCGTGGCGAACCAGCGCGGAAAGCGAAGACGGATGCACAGGAGAGGACTCATCGGGATGTTACGGCGAGTTCCCCAAGGAGGGAACGCGGTAGGACGAAGGCACCTCCACAATATTGGAGCCACGAGGAGTCCAGCGAATCCTCGGACAGCGAGAGCGAGTGTTCTGACTCGTGGCACAGTGCGAGCGTGGTAGAACCCAACACCTCCTTCCGGGGTCAAGCGGACGCAAGACCAAGGAGGAGACGCGACGTGGGGGAGATAGCTCGCAAGTGGCAACTACGCTTCAGCGGAGAAGATGACTTTAGCTGTGAAGCGTTCCTGGAGCAGCTCCGTGAAAAGTTTATCACGTCGAGCATTCGGGAAGAAGAACGACTCCAGGTCTTACCTGAGGTTTTCAAGGGACGAGCAACGTTATGGCACCGATCTAATTGTCGGTACTGGGGAACGTGGCACGATTTCCTCGACGAATTCCGAGCGTGGTTCAGTGGCGACCAGGATCAACAAGGGTTAAAGGACGACATTCGGAAGAGAACGCAGGGACCAGGCGAGCTCGCAAAGGATTATTTGATCTGTCTGCAGGGGCTCTACAATCGCCTGAAGAAAAAGCGGAGCATGAAGACACAGCTAGACCATGCGTACGCTGGCCTGCGACCCGAATATTGGGAGAGACTGGATCGGGAAGATATCCGCTCGTATGCCGAATTCGCGAGGAACGCGTCGATCATCGAGCAGCGATGGGCTCGCGCGAAAGCGCGACGCCCCCCACCAAGCCGAAACGAGTGCCACGCGAAGGAGTTCGCCTGGATAGACAAACAGGCCGTCACGGCGAACAATAAGCAGCAAAAAAAAACCCGGCACTGGAAACCAGCAACGCGCATACGCCGTGTCGCCACCAGCCGAGGCGGAAACAGTCGCCGAGGTGCAACAACCGAAACCGGGGAGTCGTCGCCGCAAAAAACGAGCCAAGAAACAACCAGAAGTCGCCGCTGTCGGATCGCCCAGCCCGCGGAACGCAAACGCTCAAACAGGAGCGCAGCAACGAGCGGCAGGGCCCGGTACGGGACCGTCACCCCAACAACAGCCCAGTGGGGGGAGGAACGGCAACGGAAACGCTCGAGCAAACGGCTCGAAAGCAACCTCGCCGTCGAGGGGACCACCGTACCGGAGGAGACCTCCACCATTCTGCTACAACTGCGGGGAGGGTGGACATTTCAGTAGAGAGTGCCAAGGACAAAAAGTGCAGTTGTGTTACGGGTGCGGACGAAAGAACGTGTCAACGGACACCTGTAACTGTGCACTTTCAAAAAACTTCGACAGCGCTCGGCTGCAGCGGGACGGCCAGCGCGAATAGTGGAAATCCCGCGAGACGATAGACTAGTAGACCGCGTGACGGCGCTGCCTTTAACGGCGCTCCCCGCTCCTTCTCAGGGTGCAGTTGGCGTCGAGAACTCGAGACACTCAGAATTGATAGAATTAAGTGTAGGGAGCTCTCCGCATGACCAGGTACAGGTAGAAGTTATTGAGCAGGTTGAGCCTCCGTGTAGGTTAACCGGAATATGGACACTCGACGAGTCTGACGACTCAGACGAGGAAACGGAAAAACGGGAGATCGGAAACGTAGCCGGGACCGAACGTGATGTGGCTGCGACGCGCGCCAGGAACGAACGGGCAGGTGAGACCGCGGAACGAGGGGTTAGGGAGAATAGAATCGAGCTCGATGCGAGCTTGCCCAATCGAAACCCGTCGCTCGCGAATTTTCCTCCCCCGCCGGTAGAATGGGAGCCGTCCACGGGAAGAACGCGAATTCACCTAACGTTGTTGATCGGGGGAAAAATGCTCGAAGCAGTACTCGACACAGGCGCGACTATGACGGTTTTCGGGCGTGTGGGAAGCGTGATTGTAAACGCGCTCGCGATACCATACCGACCGGGTTCCCCGGCGAGACTGGAATACGTGACGATGGCCAACGGGGCTCCGGAGAGAGTTCGCGGAGCGGCGTTATTTCCAATCGAACTTGACGGGGTACAGCGGTGGTTCCCCGCGATTATAATCGACCGGTTGAATTCGGACTGCCTACTAGGGATGGATTTCGTGCTCGCGTTCGGGATAAATATAAATGGCGTTCGCGGAACGTGGAAAGTCGGGGAAGATGGACCCGAACACCAGATAGCGGATTCGCGAGACGAGCTCGCGTCGGTCGGTGTTTGTTTTGGGATCCAGGAACCCGCGGGTAACGAACGCGAGCGATTGGATAGATTGGTCGAATCGTTGAGACCAACGATGCCTAGCGACTTCAGTGTCCCTGTGACGATAACGGAACATGTGATAGACGCGCCGTTGGATCGCGCGATTAGACAGAGAATGTACAGGCGATCTCCGTACGTGGTAGAGAAGTTACACGCAGAGGTAGATAGGATGCTCACGGACAGCATCATAGAACCGTCAAATAGCGAATGGGCGAGTCCACCGGTCATGGTCGCGAAACCCAACGGAACTTGGAGGTTTTGCGTCGACTATCGGGAGTTGAATAAGGTAACGCGAAAAGACGCGTATCCCCTCCCGCGGATGGACACGATTCTAAGTAAGCTACAAGAAGCCGTGTATATTACCACGTTGGATATGAGCGCCGCGTACCACCAGATTATGATGGCCGAAAGTAGTAAGCATTTCACCGCGTTTATTGTCGAAGGGAAGGGGCTATTTCAATTCCGAAGGATGCCATACGGTTTTTGCAACGCGCCCGCGACGTTCCAACGTATGATGGATAAATTGATTGGTCCAGCGCTCGAGCCGCACGCGTTCGCGTACCTCGACGACATAATAATAGTGAATCGTACTTTCGAGAGCCACCTCGCATGGGTCGAGAAGATGTTGGGGATAATTCGAGAGGCCGGCCTCATCCTGAATTACGACAAAAGCGAATTCGGTAGAAGTGAGGTCCGATACCTCGGATTTTTAGTAAACCGTGAAGGCTTGAGACCGGACCCGGAAAAAATTAGACCGATAATAGAGTATCCGCGACCGCGTAATATTACCGAGATGCGTAGATTCAATGGAATGTGGAATTGGTACCACCGTCATCTACGGAATATCTCTCGAGTAGCAGGTCCGTTGAATCGTCTCACGAGTAAAAACGTCGTTTGGGAATGGACAGAAGTAGAGGAGGCAGCGTTCAAGGCGATAAAGAACGAGATTATCAACGCTGCTATCCTATCGTACCCGGATTATAGCCTCCCGTTCGTCTTGTACACCGACGCGAGCGACCAAGGCATCGGCGCGGTATTAACACAAAAAGACGGAGACGGAGAAAGGCTGATCGAATGCGCGAGTAGAGTCATGACAGGGCCGGAGACGCGGTATACGGTGACAGAAAAGGAGTGTCTCGCGGTAATCTGGTCGGTTCGCAAATTTCGGCCGTACTTGGAAGGCTACGAATTTACTGTTGTGACGGATCACAGTAGCCTCAGATGGCTGTACAATTTGGCGGACCCGGTAGGTCGACTCGCGCGATGGGCATTCGAGTTATCGGGGTATAAAATGAAAGTAGAGTATCGTAAAGGCACCGAGAACGAAGCCGCCGACGCGCTGTCAAGGATGTTCGGAGACATCGAACCAGATAGCAACGCTCGAGCCGACTCGCTCGGGTGCGCTTTTGAAATAGACTGGTACCAAGAAAGGCTCGACGCCGTACGTCGAAATCCGCGTGAGTTTACCGACTGGGTAATCGAGAATAACGCGTTGTATTTCTATCGCCCCGACGCGGTTAAAGAGGCGACGGGAGGGGATAACGAGGCCTGGAAGCTCGTGGTACCGTCCGAAGATCATGAGTATTTTTTACGCCAGGCGCATGACATCGAGCAGGCAGGACATCCGGGAATAGAGCGCACGTACAAACGATTAGCGACTTTTTACTATTGGCCCGGGATGTACCGCGATGTCAAACGATACGTCAGGAAATGTCTTACGTGCGCGATGTACAAGGCGGATCAGACGCGTCCTAATGGGATGATGAATCCGAGACTGATGGTACAACCATGGGATACCGTTGCGTCGGACGTTATGGGGCCCTATCCGCGATCGAAGGCGGGGAATCGGTATCTAATCGTGTTCGAAGATTTGTTTACGCGGTGGATAGAATGCGTCCCGGCACCCGCGGCCACGGGGAAGACCATAACCGAGGCATTAAAAATTCATGTATTGTGTAGATGGGGTACCCCAAGACAGTTGCTGACCGACAACGGGACCGAATACGTTAACCAGACAGTAAAGGCAATGACTGACGAGTACGGTATAAAAAGGGTCACGACACCGCCATACCATGCGCAGGCGAACCCGGTCGAGAGAGTAAACCGAAACTTAAAAACCATGATCGCGAGTTATGTGTCCGCGGACCATCGAGAGTGGGACATGAAAATCGCTGAGTTCCAGTTCGCCTATAATACGTCCGTCCATTCGTCACTGGGAGTGAGTCCGGCATATTTAAATTTAGGTAGGGAGCCGAAGCCTCCTCGGTATTGGGAAAGAATGATTGAGAAAGAAATTCCCAATGCGCCAGATAGGGCGAAATAGGTGAAAAGAATGGGTAAGCTCGTAGAGATGCGCGATCTCGTTATGGAAAAAGTCCATAACGCCTCCGCAAGGCAAGCAGAGTACTATAATCGACGGCGAAAAGACGTGCCGTTACACGTCGGAGATCGCGTCTTCCGTCGATATCGCGTGTTGTCCAGCGCCGCAAATAATCTCACGTCAAAACTCACAAAGAAATACGCCGGTCCGTTCGAGGTGGTGCGAGTCGTATCACCGAGCGTGGTAGAGCTAAACGACGCAGATGGGAGACCGGCAGGGAGGTGGCACGTGAAAGATCTTAAATTGGTAGACCCAGCACCTCATGCGGAGAGCTCGAATAACCCATAGAACGTAAGGCATGGACGGATGAGAGCGAATAAAATTGTATGTAATTTAAATTGTATGAAATTCTAACTCTCTGGCAGGCTCAACAACAATCACCAAGAACACCGAGCAATGGCAGCGCGTAACGACGCTTGGGAAGCGCAACTGCGAGCAGCTCGCGAACGTGCGGCACGCCGATTCCGGGGAGAGGCCGAAGAGGAACCCGCAGCGGGTGAGGCCGTCGAGGCCACAGCGTTAACGCCGGAGCAGCAGCTAGCCGCGATCAGAGCGGCGGCGCACGAGCGCTACCTCGAGGCGCACGCCGCAGGAGCGGAGACGACCGCGGAGGAGCGAGCTCAGGCTAACGATGCAGCAGGGCCTGCGAGCCCTCAGGCCGAGGAAGTTCGGGAAGAAGAGACCGCCGGCCGCGAAGACGCTCGAGACGCCCCCGCTAATGCGGGTAGGCTGGTGGACGCTGCCCCGGCCCAGAGAGAAGCGATTTGGAATCGTAACGTGGAACGACAGGCGGCTGTGGGAACACCAGGAAGGAGACGCGCCGAAGACGTGGATCGACCAGTGGCCGTAGGGTTGCCAGCGGAGAGAAACTGGACGATCGCTCGAGGCGCTCCCGCAGGTGCGGAGGCGCGAGCGGACGACGCGAGATACCACGCGAACCCCGCGTTCGCAGCGGAGTATGCTCGACGGCTGGCAGAAAGGCCTGACGAGATCCCGCAGGACGTCCGGGTACCAGCCCCGGCTAGGCCGGTATACGAGCGTTGGGAGTTGCCAATCGCGCAGATCGCAGCAGTGGATGTTTCGGGAGGAGCGAGGCCACGTAGGCAGCAGGAACCAGCCCGAAACCCGTTCCAGCGCGCGGGTAGTCGCGAGGAGATGCGAGCCGCCGAAGGAATGAACCGGCAGGACAGAGAGCGCTTGACGAATGCGGAAAACCGGCTGACTCGGGCGATTGAAGCGAGACGCAACGCGAGGCCGGGGTGCCTGAACTGTGGACAATTGGGACACCCGTGGCGGCGCTGTCTTCAGCCGCTGAGGACGAACTTTTGTCGACTGTGCCACCGAGACGGCCTGACAACTCAGGAGTGTCCAGGACCGCATGGCGTCACACGAGCTAGGATGGAAAATCGAAGCCATCGGGTGGGCGAACATCTGCAGCGTCGCCGAGAGCCCGCCGTAACTTCAACGGATATGGCATGCCCTCGATGCTTCGAGGATGGGCATGGACCAGCGGATTGCCATCTGCCGTGGAGTCCGAACCAACTATATTGTATCGCATGCTATCGCGTGGGATTCACCCGCTCAACCTGCCCGGACTGCAACCGCCAACGGCGCCGTCGTTAGAAGAAATAAGAAGAAGAGTTAGAGCCAAAGATGCCACAGAATTTCGTTTTCGTTGTTTTTTTTTTGTGTGAGAGTGAAAGCTAGTATGGAACAGGGATTCTCCTCGAGGTAAAGAAAGATTTTTGTTTACGGTGGCCGATACGACATTATTGATTTGATTTTATTTTCTATTAAAGTAGCAACAGCCCGAGTAGAAGATCCCTGGGTATGGGTGTGAAAGGATCATCGCTCGAGACGCCTTCGGCGAAAAATAGAACTCGCGGAGCCGTTCGAGACGATACTCGGATAGCGACAACCTGTTTTCGATATGACCTAGAGAATAAGATTAATAAACGAAGTTATTTTTGGGTTTAATAAGTAGATCGGTTTTGGTTATTCTTTTTTGCGGTGATGGGAATGTTGGTCACGGATGGACAGCGGGTCTGCGATCGAGCGTGGAGAAAGGTATCGGCGTGTGCCTACCCGGCGTTAGCGCAGGGTAGTCAGGGCCTAGTGGGGGGATGTGACGAGGCGCTATAACCGCTCTCGCCTCCACACTTAGGTAGGCGCGCAAGAGTCACGTCGGTGAGCGCGCGCGAGCACCGCCGAATCGCTGTCCGTCGTGAACCAGAGAAAATGGTATTTGACGAGTCGATACTGCCGCGAAGATTTGAATTTGTATTACAGAATACGCACGAGGACCGAGGGGCGTTACGTAGGCGAGAGTCGTGAAGCAGACGACAACGATCGACGTCGATGGGTCGAAGCGAGAATCGATGGCTAGCCCTTACCCCCACCAGCGACTGTCGAAATTATCGCGTAGCGTACCTCGGAGAGACACTCTTGCGCCGCGCGTAGAACAGAAAAGAGGCGCGATTTATCTGTCGTTAGAGTCGGTAGGGAAAAATAGAGAACGTCGAGAAAAAAGGATTACGCGAATTAGGTGATTAGTTGCCGTAGTACACCAGGCAGGAAATCGCTCGAGACGAAGATATCCCTGAGGAAGCCCTGTCGGGATCACCGCACGAGCCGTTCGAGGACCGGGACTGAGGAGATCGGACCGATCAAGTAGTACGCGAGCGAGCGAAACAACGGTCGAGGCTATAGGATTGGCAGGTAGGCGCACGTGGTGCACTTTCTCATCCTTTAGAACCCGTTGTGGGTGACTTAGCTCGGTCGAAAGAGTCGTTGTCTCTCCGAGTCCGGCATCTCCGGCGAGTAACTACCGCGTACGACCTTTGTACAAATTGTCTCCGTTTCTCATGAAAGAATAAATGTCGAGAATTGTCGGATATTATTATGATTACAAAAATGAGGTCTCGAGTACAATTATTTATCGTATGTGTTGTGAATTGTCGCCCCCGAACTGCACCCTCGAGCTAGTCGGCAAGACGAAGTATTGAACGAAGGGATAAAAGAAGGAACCCTTGGTAATTCGGGGTGATAGAATTACCTGGCGCCTAACAAGGTAAAAATTGGACAGCGAGGACAGTACGGTAAACGAGAAATTAACGGGCGTCATTAAGTATGGACGGCGGCCTGGAGAATCTATTTTTGCAAAATTTTTAGGATTTTAAGGGCCCGTTACAATATATATATATATATTGTGATGATGCTTCCTGGTCGTTGACGCTTCCAAACGGGACAATCGGGGAAATATAGAGCGAGGGAGAGGGGGAAATAACACTCCAGAGTTTTGTGTAGAACGTGGAAAAATGGCTTTTAATAATAACTCGTTCAGTGAGCATTAACAACAGAATAATAATAATAAGCAAATACTGCCGCTTCAACGCCGTTACGGGTACGTTGAAGGGATTCAATAACAAAAATAAACAGTCTCAATAATAACCAAAAAGAAAAGAAAAGTTCGCAATAACAATAATAATAACCAATTCGAAAATAAGAGAAGGGGGCAAAGCATTCAGAAATAATAACACAAAAACCGGAAATAATCACTACGCAAGAAAAATAAGAAAATAGAAAATTACTCAATACTCGGGGGGGAAAAATAAGAAAATAGAAAAATAGTTAACGCTGGGCAGAATACAAAAGTCGAAAAGTAATTAATACGCGGGGGAAAATACTAAGGTCGAAAAAATAATTGCTACGCAGGGCGAAATACAAAGGTCGGACAATAATTACTACTCGTGGCAAAATATAACGGTCGGAAAATTATCAAAGCTCAAAACGAGAAAAATGGGAGAATCGGAAAATAATTAACTCTCAAAAAAATAGGAAAATCGAAAGAATAATCAATAACCAAACTTACGAAAATAACATAACTTAGGGTAATCGCCGGGACGGCAATTCGCAGGGTCAGTCGCAGGGAAGGGGAGGGGAGGAGGGGCTGGCCGGTGGATATTCTACACAATGCTGGTCTTACTATGGCAAACTCGGAAAAATCTCCAAACTCGGGGAACAATCACGGATTTTTGGGCGCCAGCTACTGTATCGGTGTAGCACCGCGGCGCTCGATTTAGTTAATCGAGTGCAAAAAAAACAAGAAAAAAGAAACTAAATCTATTACCTTTTGACGTCACTCGGCTAGCGGGAACGGGGGGGGGGAGGGGAATGAGACTTCTCAGGCCGCAGGCACTGTCCAGGGCTTCTTGACAATATTACCTCGGCACAAAAAAAAATACAGCAAAATTTCAATAATCACAAAAAATAGGTACTATGAACGATTTTATAGTCTCGGGGAGAACGGGGGAAAATTACGCTAACGGTCGCGCGCTGTAAATTTTCGCGATCGCCACCACTCACGCGCACGAAAAATATAGAGCAAAATGCCGGCGCACGTGGCAGCCGGTGATCGGCGGTCGAAATTTATACAATCAAAGAAATCCTTAAAATTACCAGGGGGGTGACGGGCAAATTTTCGGGGGGGATGTGGGAAATGGGACAGTCGATCGGGTCAAAATGGGGGCAGGGAAACTCAAAGTGTACTCACTCAACCGGGCGCTTACGCTTCGTGTCGCTTACAAAAGAATCCGTGCGATCACGCTCTCAATCAATCCGTTCAATATTCCTTATGCGTTCCAGTCGATATAATTCCCAGTTTTTGGTCCAAATCGTGTCCGTGGGCGTACAATCCTCGTCGAAATCAATACAATAACTCTCCACAAAGGAGTCGGGTATAACGTGGCTTGCCGGGTCGATATAATTTCCAAAAACTTTTCTCAAATATTCGTTCACCTGTCACACACTCGTTCTCTCACACGCCGTGGCTCGAAGTGAAGAAAACCATGCCGTTTCCGGCTTCTTCTCCGACCTCAGGGTCGGTCTTGCAATTTGCGATTTTTCTGCGAAAATCGATTGGTCTGTCTCGGGACTAGCTTGACGGTGGGCGTCGTAATTGGCTGCGGCCGATTGCGAATATTCGTCGCGACGGAAGGCCTGTCGCGACGCTCGGCGCGCGCATCCTCGGCATCGATTGGCTTATCGATTGCCGAATATTCTCCACGCCGGGAGGTGCTGGTTCCTCGCGGCGCTCGGACGAAGTGTCGCACTGACAGCTCGAGTGCAATTTTACGGTGTTTACCCGCACGACACAGCTCGTCGGTTTACACTCGATATTTCGAGCCGAGAGTGTGTCGTCGGGTTCCGGGCGGTCCATGACGGGTCAGACGGGTGGAGTGTTCGGTGCTGTGGCCTCCAAGGGACGGACGGCGATGTTGTGGCAGTGCACCGGGGTGTCGGGCATTTTTGGAGGTTAGTGCCGGCTGCCATACCAGATTTTAATTCCTGGTCGGTTGACGTTTTTTGTAGGGTCGTTCTGGGCCTGACAGGGTCGATCTGGTCGGCGATGAGGTCTTCGGTGGCTGCGATCGTCTGCGATGGTCGTTGATGGTCTGCGGTGAGTCTTCGGTGGGTCGTCGATGTGTCTTCGGTGGGTGTCGAGGGCTTCGTCGAGTGAGTCGAGGGACTGACAGGGTGGCAGGGACTGAGGGTAAGTCGAGGGGGGGAGGGTTAACAATAGTTCAAGTCGTTGCTTAAATAATAGGTTCTAATCCTAGTTTATTTTCTTAGGTTAGTGGTGGGACGTCGAGCCACGTTGGGGAAAAATTGTGACGCACCACGTCACAATATATATATATATATATATATATATATATAAAGAATATCCGAAAAATAAAAGTTTTATTTCCGAGGCGCCGATGCGCAAATCTTCGATGGTCTGAGGTCATACGGTTAATACTGGAAAGATGACTCGGTGTAAACAATAGTTAAAAAAATTAATGTTAACATTGCTTAGCTAAACATTAAAAAAATTATTTATTTACAAAAAAGAGAATAGTATCACATGACACTTTTATTTCAAGAACCAAGTCTTCAATCGTTCCACATTTTCCAAGGCGCTGTGATATTCATTTCCACATTCATGATGATGGTAGTGTCGATTCCTGGATACCTCTAGATCTTTTAGTTTTGGACAGCCCAAGTCTTCAAGATCAATAATCAGTTTGGAATTTCCAATAATATTTTGAAGCCATTTCTTCTTTTCCGAACCCTTTACGTAGATGCAACTGGCGTTTTCAACCATTTTTTTTG
Organism: Stenichneumon culpator; assembly: GCA_964017025.1. NCBI lineage: Eukaryota > Metazoa > Arthropoda > Insecta > Hymenoptera > Ichneumonidae > Stenichneumon > Stenichneumon culpator. The sequence continues at coordinate 11,664,665 of OZ024771.1, forward strand.
TTACGTTCTTAATCTCATTATAAGTCATGTCACCAGCATTCCAACGCATTCCATGGAAGTTACGCGTCAACCACGTATTCAAAATTCTATAATTAAACGGAAGCTCGTAGAAAGAACAGGGTGGTTTGAAAATGATGCATGCGAGCACCGGTTCAACATTTTCTTCAGATGGAATGATTATAGCAGCAAGTTCTTTCAGAACGAATTCGTTAAAGGGACGTTTGAAGCCTTGCAAATCGAGGATCATCTCCATTTTTTACGGAATAATTTCGTTTACCGATTTGGAAGACTATCAGAATACGACTGGCTATGCAATATACGCACACACCTTATATATAAAGAAAAAAATGTAGTGACTGATTTTTAGAACGAAAAAAATAATTCTCGGAATGATGGGTATCGATTTATTCGAGAGATATTTCTTAGAAGTCTTTATCGTCATAATCAGCTTCATACTACGATTAGAGAGTTAAAAAATGCGACGCATTATTTTCGATTCAATTTCAAACAGTGATCAAATGTTTATCATCGGACAGATGTAAGCGAGTCGTGACAGCGAGCATCCTATCGTATGAAACTTAATACTCGTGGATGCAGCGATGCGCTACCTGACTTTCGCGATCGATCTGCATGCTAACGAAATGTACATGAATAGAGCAATTTTCTATTACGACTATGCCTTTAATTATACATGTGTATCATTCAATGCATATAAAGTACGTTAGGTGTACATCGGACGCATGTGTGTGTTTTTTTATGTCTCATGCTACCCCGCGTAGATTACAACATTTTTTTAGATCTAGAATCGCCGATATTCTGTAAAACTTTCGATGTACATATAAAACGTACGATAGTCATATGGAATATACCAACGGGTTGCATTATAATGCAGGCCCACATTGCCCGTGAAGATTTGATCATTTTTTTTTACGGTGCAGAATCGTGAAGTATGTATGTCGATGTATGAAAGGTTCGACGCGCATATAGAATGTTCGATGTGCATATAGAACGTTCGAGAGAATTGTTTTGAGACGCGGGCCCTTATCACATCCTTCTGTCTTCTTTTATAAACAAATGATCCTCAATATAAGCGAGCGTAACAAAGCCAGTGGACAGATCATCTCAATCCGCGAGTGGCTGCAAATCGTACGTGCGAGTGTCTTAAATCGAGTAAGTGACAAAAAAAGTGTATTACGCGCTGCATAAAAATTATGTACTCTTACAAACAGTGTATTTATTAAAAATATTTTTGTTAGTTTTTTCCAGAAGAAACGTTGCTGGTTCTTCGGTGCCCATCAGTGCTCGACGCATCGACTCCGCGGGGTGGGTAAGTGCATTGTGTTTCTAAAGTGCAACGCTATCAGCCAGTAGTGAAAAAAAACGTTGCATGACAGTTCAGTGGTTCAATTGTTCAATTGTTCAATTGTTCGGTGCAGATACCATAAAATGCCGAAATAATTTTATGCTGAAATAAAAATATGTAGGCGGTATTTTTCAATTGTTTTATCAATCAAAGCGTTCAAAATATTCAAATGTTGTAAATTTTTATTGAAAAAAAATGTTCATTGAGATTGAAAAAAATATAGGGCTTAAAAAAAATTTAATTCGAACTTTTGTAATCAGTTTTCAGAAAAAAGTAAAAAAAAAAGGAAAAAATGGCTCAATTTGGTCCACAATACGTCCCGTTTGGAAACAACATCATCATCCCCGTCGCGTGGACAGAAAGTACGCCAATCAATGTTTTGCGGGAGGTGACGTCGCAGGTCATTCTTGCGTACAGTGACAACAGGAACGTTTTTCTCGACATTTATGGCGTAGCAGCGAAGGTGAAATTCGCTAATGGGATGTATTGGTTTGCGCTCTGCGAGCTGCCTTCGCGTGCTGTTCGTCACAACGGTGGAACATAAGGTGAATCGTCTTAGTCATTAACCGATGTCTTTTTTGAAAAATGTAATTTTTTATAAAAAAAGAAAATGACGGTGTTTTTTCTTTTTTGTTATTACAGCTATATAATGGGGTCTCGTTGCTGTAGATGGACGATAACACATACCCATCGCTACTAGTACCACACGCATCATTCGCCGCTAGCATCGCCACTGCTTATATAATAACGGATATTATTTTTTTTTTCATTATTTTTTATCAGCAAAACAAGCCCCGTCCATATCACAACAAAGTTTCGAATACAATTATAAAAACATAAAAAACCCTATTATCTACCGTTCAGATTATCATGAGATCTTTTGTAACTGAAAAAATTAACTTTAAAAGCAGTTTTCGATAAACATTGTAAAACAAAATCCATTGTTTAAAATGTTCAATTTTTTCTTAATTATTTAATATTTTGTACACTGCAAAAATAAGAGAGGATGTTGTATATACATATTTTTATACTGTGATGTCGCGGATGGCGATTTTTATATTACTTCCACTTTCGAGCAGCCAACTCGGCTACAGAACGCGGTATTAGGACGGAAGGACTCGGTAAACACTGGAGCAAACTGCTTAAGACGTTTATTTAAATAAAAGCTGCAGCGGTACAGAGTGAACGCGCAGAAATTCGGTGACTTACTGACTATCTAAGCTAGGTGGAGGTTCGTTCTTATAGATCTATCTCGTGGCAAAGTCCAGGTAGTGGGGAAGGAATTCGGGGATCGGAAAAATACTGAAAAGGCAGATGTTTCGGACTCCTGGACGTTGGTCTGTCGTGATAAAAGGAATGCAATGGTCGAGGTTCAGGATTGTGTATTTTAGGGGGAGATAGGGAATAGGCGTTCAGAGTCTTTGAAGAAATGACGAGATGGCCGGCGGTGCGATAAGCAGCGGCGGCGGGTGGAGAGATATCGAAGGTAAATGCAGTCGTGCGGTAATCGCGTGAGAAAGGAAAAGATACAGGGAAAAGTGAGGATGGTAGAGACGATGGTTATTACACCTCCCCCCATATTTTAGAAAATTCATAAAGGGGAAGATGAATTTTCTTAAGCCTTCGGATGGCTATGATGGCGCCGGTGGGAATGTCGTACAATTTGAGTGGCATTGGAACGGCGAGCGTCAGCTAGGTTTACACATTCTTCTAGGGGGTACTGTACATGGTAAATAGCGTGTATTATTTGTTGCCTGGTAACCGACCTTGTACATTGCTTCGTAAAGTTTATCGGCGTCTCTTGTCAAATTTTGAATTGCTTTAGAGAAAGTGGAGACCATTGCTTTTACTATTGCAGTCTGATTGCTGATGAGCGTGCTTAATCGTGTATTATCCGAATGGACTTTATCTATTTCGTTATTGTAATATTCTGCGTCCGAGTTTCCTAATGTTCCAAATAAAATTTTACTAATGTCTCCGATGAAATTGAACACGCCTCTTTTAGATCGAGGAGAATAATTAATGATGTTCATTAAACGAATTCTACGGTCTTCAATTCTGTGCATTCTCTGTCGTACAGTTTCTATCGTTATTGATTCTAAGCAAGGATCACTTTTTCGTGTGTCGTTACAAGCTAGTGATAGTATGTTGGCGATGTGGAACAAATAATCCCGGTGAAGATTTATCTCGGTGAGGTCAACGTAGTTTACCACGGTCCAGGTCTTGTGGTACATCACCACATCTCCCAGGTGTTCCAGGTAGATTGGTCCAGGCACCGGTTCAACCTTGACTTGATCCTCGGCTAAGCATCTTGATAGAGAAAGTAGGAGGAAGAGTAGCACCAGCATGGTGATCTAAACATAGAAACGATTAATTTCGAAAATAAGGCTTAAGTTTGTTTACATGAATAAGTTTCTTCCTATTTCTAAGCAGTATTTCGTAGTCGACGTCGGATGTTCGACTGAGGATTATCGCTGGACCTTCCCAGCGCTCGGCGAGAGGAGATGTATCTCGTTGTTGGTCGACGAGAACTTCGTCTCCTATTGAGAAGACCGGTGAGGAACGTAGGATGTGAGCATCTTGGGTTGCTTTATATCGTTCCTTTGTTCGGAGAAGATGTTCACGCCCTTTCTTCAAGAAGCGGTCGTGGTCAGCTCGAAGTCCCTCGAAGTCCCTCGAAGTCCATCGAAGGTCGATGGTGACATTTGTACGGTGGATAGGTAGATTGTTCGGGATGTTTGGCTTGCGTCCGAACTGCATCTCGAATGGCGTTAGACTGGTGCCCTCGTGTTTTGCGGTGTTATATGCCATCGATACGAACTTCAACTTTTTATCCCAGTCTTCGCGGTCATCTCGAATAAGGGCTTTGATCTGTTCCTTGATAGGCCCGTGCGCTCTCTCAAGGCTTCCATTGCTTTGCGGATGGAACGCCGTAGTCGTCATGTGGTTAACCTTAAAGAGTTTCTCCAAATGCTTGAAAGTTTGGCTGATGAAATTGCGACCTCCATCAGTGAGAATTATCTTTGGTGCACCATGAATGTAAATAAAGTGTTTGACGAGGGCGTTCACGGTGGCTTGAGCATCCATTGTTTTGAGAGGAATGAGAGTGACGTACTTGGTCAATTGATCCTGGACTGACAAGATGTACTTATATCCGTCGCTTGACTCAGGTAAAGGTCCCACAAGGTCCAGAGCTATTTTATCATTGGGTCTTTCTGGTGTGTCTGTAATCACGGCTTCTGCTTGTGGTCGTATTCTAACCAGCTTAACCCTTTGACACGTGTCACACTTCCGAATATAATCCTCGATGTCCCGTTGCATATTTGGCCAGGTAGCGACCGCCTTTATGCGATCGAGGGTCTTAGCTACTCCAAAATGTCCAGTGGCCTTCGTGCCGTGATGGTGCCTGATGATTTCGTTTTTTTCTTCTTCTGTACCTGCTTCGTGAAGTTCCGAATCATAAAGGTACAGTACGGGTCGTGTCACTTTCTTCGACCAAATGAAATTTATCATCTGTTTTATTCGTGCTTTTGTTGTTGGGTGAATGGTCAGGTGTTTGCATCCCAGAAAGATCTTTGTTGGTTCAGTGATTTCCATTAGTGTGTCTACGAGTTGGTTGAACCAAACTATTTCTTCCTCGGAGAAGTCAATGTGCAGCGCGTCTTTATCTTCTGTAGGTGCGTCTGCAATTTTCAAAGTTGGCACATTTTTTGGAGCGGTTTGCTCACTAATCTCGGAGACATACGGAATCTTGTCGGTGAGTTCAAATTCCATATATACTGGTGTCTCTTCGCCTGGTTCACCTTCTGTTCTTTTATCGTCTTTGTTTTTCTGTTCTTTGGTGGTCTGTTTCATTATCTCTGCTGGGCCTGCCGCTCGCTGCTGACCTCGGGTGGTCACGGCATAAATCCTCGAGAGAGCATCGGCATTGGTATTCAATGTGCCCTTTTTGTACAAGCACTCATACTCATACTCTTCTACTTTCATCCTTAGCCTCATTAGGCGGCTATTGGTCGGGGGATCGGTGGCCTTCAAAATCCAAATTAGCGGCTTGTGGTCGGTGACAATTTTGAAGCTCTTCCCGTACAGATATTGCCTAAAGTGTTTTGTAGCCCATGTTATTGCGAGCATTTCTCGCTCGGTAGTCGAGTACCGTTGCTCGGCTTTGTTAAGGGTACGAGAGGCGTAAGCGACAGGACGGTCCTTTCCAATCGGTCCCTGTGATAGCACAGCGCCCACTGCGTGGTTGCTTGCATCAGTGGTCAAAACAAAAGGCTGTGTAAAATCGGGATATTGCAACACTGGCGCTGTCGTGAGGGCTGTGCGTAATAAATTGAAGGACTGTTCCTGTTTTTCCGTCCATGACCAGGTACTGTCCTTTTTCAAAAGTTCGGTGAGTGGTTTTGCCATCTTGCTGAAGTCCTTGATGAATTTGCGGTAATATCCAGCTAATCCAAGGAACTGTTTTATTTGCTTAGGATCGCGTGGTGCCGAAAAATTCTTAACTGCCTCGATTTTCTTCGGGTTTGGTTTGACACCTTCTTCAGATATAACGTGACCCAAAAATTCTAATTCTGGGCGAAGAAATTCGCATTTGTCGGGTTGTAACTTGAGATCCGATTCACGTAAGCGATTCAACACGTCAATCAGCTTTTTATTATGTTCCTCCAGCGTGTTACCGTAAATAATTATGTCGTCGAGGTACACGAAGCAGGCATTTCCGATGAGTCCACGTAGTGCATTGTTCATCATGCGTTGGAACGTCGGTGGCGCATTTTTTAATCCAAAAGGCATCCTGTTGTAATGGTAATGTCCAGAAGGTGTCGAAAATGCTGTCTTATGTTTGTCTCGCTCATCCATTGGAATCTGGTGGAAGCCTGACGCAAGATCGAACGCTGAAAAGTATTTTGCTCTTCCCAGTTGGTCCAGAATTTCATCGATGCACGGCAGAGGGTACGCGTCGTGAGCGGTTTTTTCATTTAATTTCCTAAAGTCAATGACTATCAACCACTTCTTTTTTCCGGATGCGTCCGATTTTTTTGGTACGACCCAGAGGGGTGAATTATACGGAAAATCGCTTGCTTCGATGAGTTTTTTTTTTTAGCATCTCGTTAACTTGCCGGTCGATTTCTTCTTTGTGTGCTGGAGGGTATCTGTACTGTTTGACGTTTATCGGAACGTCATCGCTTGTGATAATGCGGTGTTTAACCGCTTTTGTACCGGGCAGAGGGTCGCCAGGTAGTGCAAACACATCGGGGTAGGACGAGACGATGTCCCATACCTGTTCCGCCAGTTCTGGAGGCACGTGCTCCAGTCGTACATTCTCCTTTAAGGTACGAATTCTTTCCGCCGAATTGTGTTTCGAAATTTGATAGATCCCTGCTGCGCCCTTCGGTGCGTCTTGGCGCTCCTCCTTAGGTGAAAGGGTAAGGTCCTCTAATGGGCTCCCACGAAGCAGGTCTACCGTAACCCTGATGGGTTCTTCCGAGTCGTTTATTACAGGCACTCGGGCTTCATAGTTTTTGGCCTCGTAGATGCAAGGCACAATAAAATTAGAGTTGTCCTCGGTTGTCACAGCTGGTCCGTTGGCGATGTTTGTGTGTGTCGTGATCCAGTAAATAGATCTTGCTGGTACCGTTAGCTCAAGCGGTTCAAATTCCAATCGTTTGCCGTTTAATTCCAGAAAATTTTGTGGACCAATACCAATATATGTCTGATACTCCGTCATAAAAGGTATGCCAATGAGTCCATCTTCTTCAAGAGGAAAGTTATCTGGGACTACGTGAAAAATGTGTTTCTTTCCCTCATATTCTTGTAGGGTAACGAATAATGATCTGTGCAGATCGTTGCCCATTCGAAATTCCGTGTTGACATTTTTATCTACGAGAGATGTCCCTTTCAATATTCCTCTCTTAATGAGACTAATGGCCGATCCCGTATCTAATAGAAATCTTCCTGGTCCTCGGATGTGCTGCATTGATAGTTTGACGACGCGTTTGGTGGATCCAATGGCGTTAACTCGAGGCAATGATTCGTTTCTCCCGTTGCATTTATTTCTTTCGTTGGTACGTGGTTGACTCGTGGTGGAGGGCGAGGTGAAAACCGTTCCTCGCGAAAACCCGATGGCTGGGCAGGAGCGCTCGCTTTTCGTTGAGTGTCGTAATTTTTCTTACGGCATTCACGTTCGAGGTGCCCCATTCGGTGGCAATAATTGCACGATACCTGCGTACGCTGGGTCGAGGCTGAAGCCGCGGGTGGCCTGCTGGACGGATGTGAAGGTCGGCGGTGTGTATTTGAGTTCCGTTCTGTGAGGTTTAAGTTCCGTGTCATCATCTCCCTGGTGTAATCGTAGGCTTCGGCGGCCTGTGCGAATGCGATTGCTGCTCGGATGTTTTCAGGCCTCTGGGCGCGTACCTCAGTTGAAAGTTCCTTGCGGAGACCCAGCAAATACTGTTCCAGGCCCTGTTCTCTTTCATATTCGATGACGAATTTTCTCTTCGCCTCGTCCGGCGTAGAGTTTGAGAGAACTGCAAGCACCTGGTTTTGCACCTCGAGGAAACGGTTCGTAAATTTCGAGACAGCTTCATTCTTGCCTTGAAACATACGCGCACGCTTATCTCGGTGTTATCGCTTCTTTCGGTGTTATCTCTTCAAACGATGCTACGGTCGTTACGCTCCCGGTTCGCGACATTTGTTCGTCGCCTGGACCTTTTGATCGATCCAACACTTTGTTCATCGCGTTTTTAAGCGTGTCACCGACGTTTGTTATCGACATTTCGTTGGTGACCACGGAGTCAGTTTCCGAATCGGACGCGAAAATTATTGGTTCGCGGTAATGAGTAAATGAATTGTTACTCACCGATTCGTTTGGTGTATCCAGCGTTGGATCTCTTCGTCTCTTATAGATTTTTCGTGTCGTCGATCAGTCCTATGTTCCCAGCACTTTGAGTTGACTACCCCACACTTAGCACCAATTGTGATGTCGCGGATGGCGATTTTTATATTACTTCCACTTTCGAGCAGCCAACTCGGCTACAGAACGCGGTATTAGGACGGAAGGACTCGGTAAACACTGGAGCAAACTGCTTAAGACGTTTATTTAAATAAAAGCTGCAGCGGTACAGAGTGAACGCGCAGAAATTCGGTGACTTACTGACTATCTAAGCTAGGTGGAGGTTCGTTCTTATAGATCTATCTCGTGGCAAAGTCCAGGTAGTGGGGAAGGAATTCGGGGATCGGAAAAATACTGAAAAGGCAGATGTTTCGGACTCCTGGACGTTGGTCTGTCGTGATAAAAGGAATGCAATGGTCGAGGTTCAGGATTGTGTATTTTAGGGGGAGATAGGGAATAGGCGTTCAGAGTCTTTGAAGAAATGACGAGATGGCCGGCGGTGCGATAAGCAGCGGCGGCGGGTGGAGAGATATCGAAGGTAAATGCAGTCGTGCGGTAATCGCGTGAGAAAGGAAAAGATACAGGGAAAAGTGAGGATGGTAGAGACGATGGTTATTACAATACATATGTATTTTTTTAAATGTATTCTAACCGTTCACGCTTGCTTTGTAGAATAAAAAAAACGAGACCCCCTTTTTCCTGGGTATTTTCTTTCCTATATAAAAATTTAGTTTCGTAGTTTTTTTTTCAATATTACACATCGCCTGGTATCTCCGCTCACTTATGTTCGATCAAATATATAAGTCCGAAAAACGGTGATATATCGTAAGAAGACACTCTTCCATTAACGTTTTTTTTTACCGACGAATAATTTCAATATTATAATTGTATCGCCGACACTACCTCTTACTTACGCTCGCAAAATCCGAAGAGGGTGAAATATATATATATATATATATTGTGACGTGATTTTTCAATCACCGTCACAAAAATTACAAATAAATAGCACTTTTCCGCTACAGCTACCGATTTAGAGAAATACCGGTCCCGTTTCGCTGCTCTTTCGCTGTTTACGATACCGTCCAGCTCCCGTTACGATAAGGTTCGTGAGTTTTCCGATCCTGTCGAGTTTAGTATGGGAAAAATGAGCTTACCGATAAGCCTACAGAATTAAGGATTTGGTTCAGTTAAGGTCGGAACCTCGAGTCTATTCGGTGGAGGGAATCCCGATGCACTGGGAAACACGAATAGAGGAGAGCCCGACGAGTTTCGTCGCGAATACGTCAAAGTCCGGTGCAAACCCGGCACTCCGGTTAGGTGATAATGCACGGCGTTGGAGAACAGGCGGAGTACGGTTTTTTTGTCCAGGCAAGGTCGAGCCCCTTGTGCTGAGTTTCAGTGAGAAGAGAGCCTTGTTTTCACGCCGTGAATTTCGAGTAACGATCGCGACGATCCTCAAAGCTACCGCGTTACAGTTTCGGCTCTCGTATCGATGACGTCACGAAAAAGTTTGAGAGGGCAGCAGTTATCGGCTAAGGATCCCGTAATAATCATAACGTCCCGTCGGATGTATTGTCGTAGGCTAATCAGTCTACCGAGAGGCGTCCTCGAGGTATCTCGGGCCTCTCGCGCTCCCGTGTTTACGTTTCGGTTATTGTCTCGCGCTGAGTCGTGTGTTCTCGCTCGCGCTACCGTAGACTCCGGCTATCGCTCTCGCTCGAGTTCGTGCGTCTGGGGTGGGGTTAAAGTCCCGACTGCCGAATATTCAGAACGGCTATATTATCGATTTTTTTCTTCACGACTTGAAATAATCCGAAAATTCTGATAGCCGATATTTTCAAAACAGAAGCGTCGATGTTCCGAAGTAGTACAATGCGAATGAATTAATATCAGAAAGACAACCAGCCAGATCAGAATGATACCGATGAATAAAGAAGCTACAGTAACAATAATCGAATTTCAATTATCGGAAAGCTTATAACTCCGAAGTTGGTACAATACAGTAAAGAATTATTCTGGAATAAGCGATTGTTTGAAAATTTAATACTCCGAACAGAGAGTCACGAAAGCTAGATACGTCGAAAAAAATCATTGGAAAGAAGACAAATCCGAAAAGTTAGAAAATCAAGAATGTAGAATTACTAACGGTAATAAAAACGACAACTCTGAACTACGAAAGATGAGAAACCGAATAATAAAAAATCCGAATGGTAAAGATCCGAAAGGTAAAAAATCCGAAAGGCAGCAATCCGAATGGTAAAAAATCCGAAAGGCAAAAATCCGAAAGGTTAAAAATCCGAATGATAAAAAATCCGAACGGTAAAAAATCCGAAATATGGTTGTCTCGAAATATGAAGACACAAAAATTTCTTAATGTTACAGTTGTGTGATTTTTGTCCCCATCTTCGCTAAAATAACCACATTCTTTGCGTGTAACACGGACAAAAATCGCCTATTATTGAACAATGATAATTATTAACCTCTGAGCATAGGCAGCCTTGTTTCATTACTCTCTACTCCGTTTCAATATGATGATTTTGCGATACAAGAAATATGGTTACCCGTGTAGAAATTTTCACGCATTACATCGAGCCCTAACAGGATCCGGAGGAGGCTTGACAAGGCTTTCGTAACAATTCAGCGGTTCTTGAAGTCCTTGAAATCCTGGAACTGTCCTTGAATGTTGCCTGTCCAGGAAAAAGTCCTGGAATTTCCTTCAATTTCACCTAAGCTCTTTGAATTTTTTTCCCCCGCGAACTAGCGCTTGTCTTAAAATGTAGGGGAGACCGGGGCAAGACGGGCGCCCTAAGCAAATAATGCGGCAACACCGGTGCCGAAAGCATAATTTATTGTTTGTCATCCAACAATGATATTTTCAGTTTTATAGCGCGTCCGAAAAAAAAATTGTCTGGGGCAAGACGGGCTACCCTTAAATTGTTCACTTTTTTTTACCCCTCCCTGTAACTATCAATACATCTTGAGTTGCCCTACTTCTACCTGTCAGTAGTGCTTATGCGCCAATAATCCGCCATTGCAGCCTTTTAGTTATCTTGTTTAGGTTGGCCCATTATGCCCCGTGTCGGCCCGATTTTTCGCTAGCCCATCTCGCCCCTGGGGCCCATCTTGCCCCGGTCTCCCCTATATTTCGATAAGCTATTACGACATTAAGCCCATTTATGCGATAGAAGAGATCGAATGGTGTGCTTGGCGAGACTGTCGATCGAGGATAAACAAGTATTGGTACAGGAGATACCTGAGAAGATGTGGCGACTTGTCCCGACATCGCCCTGAGGCGTTAACAAACCGACTCGGCCGGTAACAAATACTTTAATCGATTACATTCGAGGATCTTCAATGTTTTTGGCTAATCGCAAATTATCAGTATCTTCAGTCGATAGTTTAGCTGACGCTAATGATTTGGTTTTCGGCAGAAAAGTTTCGCACCCTCGAAAAAAAATGGATTACATTCCTTTACATTCATAAAAAAATGTTCGTTCTCTTCATCAGATCGTTTATCCTACCCCTAGATACGTCATGTACGTTTTCACTAGCTACAAGAGAGACGTGAATTGGGACTGCAATCCTGCGATACGATACACCGAGCCTTGTTACGATTGTTCGTATTGCTACAAGGAACAGCAGGCTTCCAGCGAAGTCACGAAAGCCAACAGGAGATGGTAGCACTTTTGCCGAGGAAAACAGCACCGAATATATTGAAATTCGATTTTATAAACATATCTATACAAGATTGAGGTTGTTTTAAGTTTAATCTATCATAAGATCAGGTACCGGTCCGGATTACAGCAAAGTTAGTAACGAGAACTGCGGTGCCCTGTGCCAAATCCCGATCTCGACCACTGAATTGCACTTGACTATATCAAGAAAAAAGGTCGGCAAGTGTAGAATTTTATTATTCAAAGGTCCGGAGGAAGTGCGCTATATACTTCGTTCCTCACCAAGGGATGGAGACGAGTGAACGGTGAGAAAAAGCTGTAGTCAATAAATCCCTCGAGGGAAAATACATCGAACTTCTGCCGAATAAAGCTGCGAATTTCGCAAGTCCTAAACATTATGAAATAATTCAAAAGAAACACATTTAAGTAAAAATACATCCGTATATATATTGCGATAATTCGTCTTCTTTTATTATAGGAAGACAAGGAACAAATGTTTTCTATCAATAACGAGGAGTTGGAGCTCACGCCTCTTAGAATACGATTACTGAGACGAATGAAACGTTCGTCGCGTCGACGATTATCAAGAAAAATTCATTTGCCAGCCGATCTTTGCGAAAATAATAGACTCACTATTCTTTTAACGAAATACCCTCATCGAGGGTTTTTTTTCCTTTTTATTTACATTTCTTTAAAAACACGGATAATTGTGTCCACATTTCCGCGACACTTTGGGCACCTTTTGTCATCCCCTCCACCGATTCGTGTTGCGCACGTTTCGCAGCAACAATTGTGGCCACACGGCACGAAAATGTGGGTCACATCGTTCATCAAGCACACGATACATCTTGGCACTGCAAAAGAAAGAAAAAATTCGATAGTGTGTGTTATAACATTTGTTAGTTACTAATTCACATTTCCCCATTTGGTGGAATCATATATAGACCACAAATAACTATTTCACATGCGTAGGCCGTGCATACGAATTTACAATTGTAATGCCAACAATAGCGCATACTCAAATGTGATTTACGATTATACCGAAAAATATATAATAAATAGTACCATAACACCTGAGAAAAATTACTGTTATAAGAATATTGCTCTGTTGCTCTCTTAGCTGTAGTGTGACTTTGATGGTAACATTCGCAGTTCATTTTATTCATTACTTTACATACTTTACAAGACACTTGCACAAGCAATGGAAACGCAGATTTTTACTCTAATCGTTCATCGCAGCCTGGATACGATCGTCCGCATCCACGCTCTGGAAAGCGCGGGCAAAAGCACACAAATCCACTATATACATATATACTATATATACATATACATATATACTATATCGCACCCCTAAAACAACAGTGTAACATCTCTTATGGGATTAGCATACAAACTGTTACACTGTTGGTCTAGGCGTGCGAAATATGCACATACGTATATACTATATATACTATACTCCAGGCATAGCAGACGCGCACTCTCGGCTGCATTACTGCATGCATGCGACGCATCCAAACCCGAAAAATCAATTGAAAAACGTTACTGTCACTCACGGTGTTATTGCAATTTGGCCATTGATTACAACATTCGCAGTTAATTTTACTTATTACTGTATGTATTCTACAAAACAATTGGACAAACAATGGAAACGCAGATTTTATTCCAATCGTTCATCGTAGCCTGGATACGATCGTCCGCATCCACGCTCCGAAAAGTGTGGGCAAAAGCACACTAATCCACTATATGCATGTATACTATATACACGTATACATATATACTATATCGCACCCCTAAAACAACAGAGTAATATCTCTTATGGGATACTGTTGGTAGGCGTGCGATATACATATATAGTAAATATACTATACTACAGGCATAGCGGACGCGTACTCTCGACTGCATTACTGCATGCATGCGATGCATCCAAACCCGAAAGATCAATTGAAAAACGTTACTTTCACGCACGGTCTTATTGCAATTTGGTAATTGAAGATCATCTTAGAGTTTCGTCTAATTTGATACGTTAGGTACTCTAAAGTTATTTATAGAAAGGAGATCCCGATTGTACTCTGATCGTTAACCGTCGCTCGAATATGATTGTTCACATCCACGCTCTGAAAAACGCGGGCGATCGCACACAAATCCACTCTACTAGTATATCAGACGTGTGCTCTCGGCTGCAGTACTGCATGCACACGACACATTCGATCTCGATTAACTAATCGAAAAACATTACTGTAACTTTTGTTCCTATCGGAGTGTGACATGTGAGGGTCATGTTGATGATTAATTTTCCTTATTACGTTACGTACACTGAAGACAGTTTATATACAATAGAGGCGTACATTATAAGCTGATCGTCAACCAAAGTTTGAATACGATCGTCCGCATCCACGCTCCGAGAAACGCGGGCAAAAGCACACAAATCCACTATATACATATATACTATACATACACATACATATATAGTATATATACGATACTACATATATAGTAGACGTGTACTCTCGGCTGCATTGTTGCATGCAGACGACTCATTCGACGCCATACTGATGGGTTTTTTCTCTTATTACTTGATGTAATATAAAGAATTACAGAAACAATAGAGGTGCATATTATACTCTGATTGTTAACCGCAGCGTAAATACGTTCGTTCGCATCCACATTCCGAAAAACGTGGGCAAGAGCACACAAACCCACTATATATATATATATATATATATATATATATACTATATATACACATACATATATATTATATCGCAGCCCTAAACAACTGCGTAACATCTCTTATGGGATTACCATACAAATTGTTACACTGTTGGTCTAGGCGTGCGATATATACAAATACATGTATAGTATATATACTATACTACAGATATAGTAGACGAGTACTCTCGGCTGCATTGCTGCATGCTTACGATGCATTCACACTTATAATTTTACGCCAACCATTTCATTGGAGTTAAATTTTTCAGTTTATTCTGTGGTATATAACCTTTGTAGTATAATATGACATACTCTAAATAACTGTCCGGAAACGTTTTTTTTTTTTTTTTTTGCAAACCACCATCTCAAGAGGTTCTCAGCCTATGACTGTCTTCAGTATAAATCGTATCGAATAGTGTAATCGTGAATAATCGTATTGAAACAAATTGTTGACTTAATTTAACGATTCTATTCTATTTTCTACCTATATGTAGATTATGTTGCAATTTTACAAGAATAAATAAAAAAAATTGGAGTAAATGTTATAACATACACTAGTAACATTATTGACAGGGCAAAATTAATTTGCTGTATTTCTCACGGCCAGGATTAAATTAACGAATGATAAATTGAAAAAGTGCTTATAAAGTTCCTAAACTTTATACTTGCAAGTAGGAATAACATGCTTTAATAAAATACGGGTCGTCAATGGGACAACCTGTTCTCTGGATCATTCATGACTGCGTTTCGGATATTGGCGTGAGTCTAAAAGTCTAAACCGCTCTCTCGAATGAGAAACGCCGAATAGAGTGTTGCCGTTTTGCATACGTTATTTAGATCGTAACATGAATTTCAATAAGATATAATAACCGCACACAACATACGATTTGCTGTACTTCACAATTCCATGCACCTTTTTACAAAGCGCATTACATGGTCACATGCACTATTCTAAAGCAAGAATCACTCTGTAATACACACTACACTATCCTGTGCACCATATATACTATGCATCTCTCTATAACGCGCATTACACGATACCCATTCACCACTCGATGCCACTCACCATTGTATGCCACACATTACACGATCCCGTGCACCGCTCTATCACGAATCACTTGATAAAATGCAATACACGAACCCGCGCACTACTCTATAACACGCATGACACGATCCCCTGCACTACTCTATACCGCACATAACTCTATAATACGCACACTCTACTACACGATATCAGGCACCGCTCTATAACACGCGTTACGCAATCCCGTGCAGTATTCACGAATCCATCTTTACTACGACCCATTAATCACGAATCCACGAATCACTGTTTAATACGTACTACACCAGCCCGCACATTCTATAACACTCACTATTGTATAGCACATACCACTGTTAAAGACCCCTGTACACCACTCATTACTTATACTACGCACCACTGTATGTCATCCACCACTGTATATCACGCACCACTTATACCGCGCGTTACACGATCACATGCACCACTCTATACCACGAATCACTCAATAACATTCGATACACGGGCCCGAGGACCACTCTATAACTCCATGTAGTACTCTATACCACGCACCACTCTTAAGCACGCATTACACGATGCCGTGCAGTATTAACAAATCCATTTTTACTACGATCCATTAAACACGAATCCACGAATCACTTTTTAATACCCACTACACCAGCCCGCACTATCTATAACACTCTATATTACGCACCACTGTATATCATGCATCACTTATACCACGCACCACTGTATACCAAGTATTACCCAAATCCATGCACTAATCTATACTACGCATCACTCTATATTACGATGCATTAATAACGAATTCACGATTCACTTTTTAAGACACACTACACGAACCCGCGCATTACTCTACAACACTTACCATTGTATACCACATACCACTGTTATAAACCACTGTTATAAACCACTGTACACCACTCATCACTTCTACCACGCACCACTTATACTATGCACCACTGTATGCCACTCATCACTATACACCACTGTATACCACGCATTACATGATCATATGCACCACACTCTATACCACGAATCACTCAATAACATTCACTCAATAACACTTTATAACTCCATGCACTACTCTATACCACGCACCACACGTAAACACGTATTACACGATGCCGTGCAGTATTAACGAATCCATCTTTACTAGGATCCAATAATAACGATGCATTCGTCACGAATCCGCGATTCACTCTTTAATACACACTACACGAGCGCGAGCACTACTGTATAACACTCACCACTTTTTACCACATACCACTATTATAGACCACTGTATACCAAGCATCACTTATACCATGCACGACTATATACCACGCACCACTGTATACCACGCACCACTTATGCCACGCGTCACTTATATCACGAACTACAAATACCATGTACCACTGATACTATGCATCACACGATCCCATGCATTATTCTATATCACTCATTACACGATCCCATGCATTATTCTATATCACTCATTACACGATCCCATGCATTACTCTATATCACGCTTTACACCAACCCATGCACTACTTTAAACCACGTATCACTTTTTACTATGTATCACTATAGACCATGTACCATTTTATATCATGCACTACACGATCGCCCGCATGCACGACACTATCCCACGGGCCCCTCAATACCACACCACACCTCCCTATAGCTTTAACGCACCATTCGAAAAACAACTGACAATATAATTTGCCGTTCTTGAAATTAAATAATGTTACATCTAAATAATGTATACAAAAGGGCAACCCTTAATAATTTGGAACAATCTCACAGTTCTGCGTATTTCGATAAGTATCTCTCGTCGGCGGTCACTCCGCTTTGCGAAACGTTTCTCAACTATTTTATGAAATAAAGATTGTCATCGGCACAAACCCTTCCGCGTTCAATTCGTCATCGCACACAATTTCGTGAATTTCGATATCTTTTGGTCGTTCGCGATCCCTCCGCGTGAAGAGACCATTTTCAAACTATTTTATGCCAATACGCATCGGTACCAGATCAAATTATTTTCGTTCCGAACGAAATTCTACATGGAATAATTTCTCCTATGTGAGTTTTTTACGGACTTAAAAACGTATACTTGTATGTCACAAGTATATACGTGTAGTCTATATTTACAGTCTCGTCGAAACTCAACATCGCTCCGGTGCCTTAAGGCAAATCTGAGATAGATTTTCTGCTGTTTCCCCATGCGTTTAGTTGCAAGACTAAGGCGAATGCGATACAGATTGGAAATCGGCTGCAACCGCAAAAATTGAGGGCCTGGCTCGGTGCGTAAGGGTAAAAAACAGAAATGGGCAAAAAATTGATGAGGTAATTACTAGTAATTACGCATCAACCGAGCCGATCCGCTATAAGGCGTGTGCCCTCATAAGTGTTCATAAGTTGAAACGTCTCCCCCCCCCGTCCAACCCCGCGCACGCCGCCGAAGCGAGGCGGCAGGTAAGATCAAGCGCACGACACCGCCGAGGCACGCAAAGAGGCCAAGTGGCGCCATCGGACGGGATCCGGGCCGACCCCAATCGATACCGAAGCCACGCACACCAAGAGAACACAAGCACACTCCGCAAGCGCCACACCGCGCCGCGGAAAGGAAACAAGAGGCCATATCGATCAAGGCCAACCAGAGCGAAAAAGCGAAGGAAAAGGAGAACAAACGATTGGACAAAAATGACGCCACCGCTACCAAGAAAGGCGTCCGATTAGAGATAAGCCGAGAAGGGCAATGACGTCACTGGAGAACCCGCCGATAATTGGAGAACAAGGGAGAAGAACCTTAAAGGACCAATAGAAAAATTAAACACCAGGAACGAAATACGCGTGCGCGAGTCCGCCAGAAAGATGCAATTTTCGCGAGTGGGAGGCAAAAATTAGCATATAAAAAGGCACGAAATCGACCGGAAATCAGTCAATCATCTCACCGGGTCTACACCAGCTCTTCAAGGACTTATAGTGAAAAGTGAAAAGTAAAAAGTAAAAGTGCGAAACGGGAATAAAAGTGACTAAAGTGAAACAGTGCCAAAAAGAACTTATAAAATTTTGTGCAACTGTGGACTTATAAAATTCTGTACCGAATCGGACTTATAAGATTTGTGCTAAGCTGGACTTATAAAATTCTGTGCCGAATTGGACTTATAAAATTCTGTGCAGATTCGGACTTATAAATTTCGGTGCTGAATTGGACTTATAAAATTCGGGCAAGAATGGGACTTATAAAATTCGGGCAAAAATCGGACTTATAAAAATATTCGGACTTATAAAAATTTTGTGCCGAGTGAACTTACGGAATTCGTGCCGAAACCGGACTTGTATGTCTCCGGGCTAGTCTCGGGCTCAGAAAAAGTGTGAACGTGGACTTACACAAATTAGCCACGCAGGACTAGTAATGTTAGTGCCGAGAACTCGTTACAAAAATTGTGACACGGACTCGCAAAATTCAGGACACGTCGAAATTGCGTGCCAAGTTCGAAATTTTACTTTGGTGCAACGATTGGCGCAAAGCGGTAAGGTGACCAAAGTGACCGGTTAGAAAAGCCGACGTGACGGGTGAGCAAATTTTACAACGCCGAGGACCCGAAAAAACCACCCACAGGGTTTCATTCACGTCTCCTGCATTTACCGATGTCACCAAATTCAGGTAAAATCGGCTAGTGAATAAATGAACACCAATTGCAAGTCGCGAGGTGAGCGAGCTGTCACTGCCGACGCGGCCCCGTGACGTCACAGCGCAGCCAGCCGCAAGCGGCGGCCATCTTGGGAACACGAGCTATCGAGCCTCCGACCCGAGATCATAGGGCGTTCGCAGGTGGCGACGGTAATATAACCGGAAAACGGTCAACGCGCGATAATAATGCAGATCGATAATACTCTCCCCCTCAAGAAATAAAAGCGCCAGTAAAAGGGGAAACACGATAAGGACATAAGAATAAGCATTTTGTCCATAAAATTAGGTAACCAGTAAGAAATTATTGCACAAAGAATAAATAAAAAGAAGCAAGTTAAGAGAGGGAAAGAGTTGTAAATACTTGAAAACTTATCCGGTTACAAATAAACTCAGTATTTCCACATAACAACCGTCTCTGATACGCCAACCCATAATTCCTGGACACTCGAGCACACGAATCCCTCCGCTTGAGCGCCCATTCCTCTACAGGAAGTGCACGAATTCGGAGAAAATATTGTAAGGAAGCTTGCTCCTGTTACATTTGGCGCCCAACGTGGGGCTCGAGAAGAAAGGAATTGGCCGCGTCAGAGCGGAAATATTAAACGACAAGATGCCTGAAAAATCCCTCGCCCAGGAACGGCGGGAGCTGGAACTCATGGAGAGCGAGGAACAGGCCCACCGAGCCGAGCGAGAGCGTCGGGATCGGTTAAGGGCCCAGCACGCCCTCGAGGACGCACAGGGGAGGGCACCGGAAGAAGTCACGCTGGATGAGGGGAACTCGAGAGATGCCGAGGAATCGGGGGAGGGCAGCATTCTCGACGCGAACCTCCCGAATCTCACCCTCGCCTGGGAGTCGACAACCGCGGATGGGATGATCGGCCAAGGGGGAATTAGGAGGCAAGGGGAAATGAACCGATTGTCGATCGTTCCGCCAGCGCACCCCAAGGACTCGACAGCAGAGAGAAATGGGGAGGAACAACCCCGGCGGCAACAAAAGACCATCGAGATCGGAGATGACAGCAACCGAGCCATTCTGATGACCCTTATGCAGATGAAGGCGGAGCATCAGCAACGTTTCGATAGCCTCGAGAGGACGCAGGAGAAGCTATCAGCCGCGTGCGCCGCGAAGACCAGGGAAATCCAGGGTCAAATGCTGACAGCGTTATCGCGAGCGGTGACCGAGAGCGAGGCCGAGACCGATCGGAAAATCGCGACGGTGCGTAAGAGCATCAGAGATGAGCAAGGTGCGATCAACACACACACGCGGGAACGATTGGCAGCACAGGACGTGACGGTGGGAGAACTGATTGACCGCGTAGAGGGCGTCACGGAAACCTCCATGAGGGCGTTACAAGCAGCCGAAGCCAACGCGAAGAAAATCCGCGAATATGCCGCACAGGCAAGAAACGCGGGGTCACAGACGATATTGGGTACGACAATGTATGGAAGCCTGAATGCGAGTAAGGCGTACGTCGCGTCAAGAAAACCACCCACATTCCGAGGCGACGGTGTCGAAAGGCCGATGCGCTATTTGAACACCCTGAAAGACCATTTCAACGCCATCGAACCTGAAGGCCTGGAGTTCCGGTGCATAATGGGCGATGCGATGGTCGGGAAGGCACTGGACTGGTGGCTGCTGGTAGCACCCGAGATTTCGAACATCCAGCAATTCGAAGAGGCGTTCCGAGCGAGGTACTGGGGCCGAGACATGCAAGACAAGGTCAAACGACACTTGGAATTCGGCACATACTTCATCGAAGGACAGAGCCTCACGAAAGCCGAGTACGCAACGCGAGTGATCGGAAACGTCCGCGATCTAAGTGAACCGATCGGCGACCCGGAGACGATCCGTCGGCTCGCGAAACATTTCGACGAGAACCTCCGAACGGCGATTCTCGTACGAAACATTGGCAGGGTAAGCGAACTAATCGAGCTGCTGGAGAGCAGCGACCTCGGTGGCACGGTGAATGCCCGGAACGACGGCGAGAGATCGTACGGCCGAGGAAATAACGGGAATCGGGGAAACGGTCGGGGAAATGGGGGAGGGCCACGCAGTTGGCAGCAAAATGGCCCTCAGCAATCCCCGGCCCACCCATACGGCCGACCGCTGCCACAGCAGCAACAGGCAAATTACTGGCAGGGGCCACCAGGGGCGGCGCTAACTCCGAATTTCTCGATGCCACCGCCATTCGTTCCCGTAACACCGCCTTCGACACCAGCGCCGGCGGCGCAGCAGGTGCCAGGAGCGATGGCGGGCTCGCAAGGCGTGAGCCAGGGAAACGCGTAAACGTTGCGTCCGCAAGGTACGAAGTAAGGCCACGAGACGCAACGGCGGCGAACTCGGAGAAAGAAGAGAAGAAACGACGAGAAAAGAGAGAGAGGCAGGAAAGGAAGAAAAAGGAGGAGAGACAGAAAAGAGAAGAAGAATGAAAGAAACAGGAGGAGGTACAGAAAAAAGAAGAGGAAAAGAAGGAACAGGAGGAGAAGAGAAGAGAAGAAGAACAAAGAAAAACCGAAGACCAAAGAATGAAGGAAGAGAGAGAGAGAGACAAGAAACGGAACGGAAGAAGCGAAGGGACGAGTGTTGGAGAGTCAGGCGAGAGAGGAGAGAAAGAGAGAGAGAGGCGGCAAGGAACTCGGGGGAAGAGGCGGCCAAAGTCGAAAAGAAACCGACAACCTTCCAGTCGGCCGAACCGTTGGAAGAACGGAAAGGGTTAGCAAGAAATGGGGGAGGGACGAATCCGAAGAAGGAACCGGAGGAGGAGGAAGGGGACCAGGAGAAGGTCGGGCCCAAGGAGGGCGGAGGGAAGGATCGTCAACCCCATCGCGAACCTGGACCGGTTTCGATGCCAACGACGGCCGGAAATAAGGAAGTCAGCACTTTTGGACAAGGAGCAATCCCGAAAACAACCGAGAAAAGCGTTCGAACGATTTTCGAGAGTCCACAGGATTATCTCCTCGACATGGAAACTCCCGGAGGTAGCGTCGCTTACGACGAAGCGCGACCCATGTGCCCTGAGGTGCCGATCGGCCTCGAGGGAACAGTAGCGAGTGCATTAGTCGACAGTGGCAGCGAGGTTTCCTGTATCTCGGAGGAGTTCCACTTGCAGAATCGGGAGGCGTTTAAAAATTGTCCGACCTTGCCGGTGACATCGCTGAACGTGGTGGGAGCATTCGGAGGAAGTTCGGGAAGAGTGAGACAACAAATGATGATAAGAGCGAACGTGTACGGTTCCGAAGGAGAGATTAACCTGTTAGTGATACCGAGATTGCAAAAATCGGTGCTTCTCGGTATCGACGCGATGGATAAGCTCGAGGTTTTCGTCGACACGCACGAAAAGGTCATCCGGGTGCGAGATAAAATTGTGGGACGGCTGGAGAAAGGGTATTGGCAGATGGAGGAGTGCCACAAGGAAGGAAAGGAAGGACGAAAGAAAATGGGGGAGAGCAGAGCGATCCTCGCACGAGTCGAGGGGGCTGACGAGGACGGAGACCTGGACGACGCCGGGACGAAACACGTAATGAGTGGGGAACTCCGAGATCCGGCCGACGAGTGTCTAAGAGAAGCAGAGGTCGATGAGAAGCTTCGGGAATGCACGGACGTGGGGATCGAAGTGCAGCAGGCTTTCAAGGCCCTAATCTTCGAGTACAGGGACGTATTCCGCAAGCGACCAGGGCGGATGCAGGCGTACGAACATCGACTCGTGCTGAAGGACGAAAGACCATTCGTCGCACGGTCGTATCCGGTCCCCATGGCTTATAGGGGAAAAGTAACGGACGAGATACACAAAATGCTCGCCCAAGGCATTATCCAGCGGTCGACGAGCACGTACATAAACCCTGTGGTAACCGTGATTAAGCCTAACGGGGAGGTTCGGTTGTGCCTCGATGCGAGACAACTGAACGAGCATCTCGAAGAAGATTACGACTCCTCGTTACCGACAGAGGAAATTTTCCAAAAATGTGGGGGTGCAAAGGTCATGTCGACACTAGATTTGACCAGCAGTTTCTGGCAAATTCCGCTGCATCCGGACTCGAGAAAATACACTGCGTTCCGACACGAAAACAAATGTTACGAATTCACAGTAACCCCGTTCGGATTAAAAACGAGCACGGCGGCTTTGGTTCGGGGTTTAGACATCGTCCTGCGAAATACGGGGGATTTCATCATCAATTTTGTAGACGACCTCCTGTGTGTCTCCGCAGACACGAGTCAACATTTGCAACATCTCCGGCAGTTATTTTCAAAAATTCGAGAGCATGGCATGACGCTGAAAATGGAGAAATCCCATTTTTTCCGAAACGAGGTGAAATTCCTCGGGCACATCGTGACGACGAAGGGCATCCAACCACAACCCGACAAGATTAAGTCCATCAAGGAATTCCCAAGACCACGCAACATAAAGCAGTTAAGGGGGTTCCTCGGTTTGGTGAATTTCTATACGAAATTTACCAGCCGACACGCCGAGGAAACGGTGCCCCTACTGGCACTGTTGAAAAAGGGAAAAACCTGGAACTGGACGGACGAACACGAAAGGGCATTCGAAAAAGTGAAGGAATTATTCTGCGAGTCGGTCGTCCTCGAACACCCCGACGTGACAAAGCCGTACGTCCTTACGACGGACGCGAGCGATTACGCACTCGGGGCGACGCTCGCACAGACGGACGAAAACGGCGAGATCGGAGTCATCGCATTCGCGAGTCGAACGCTCAAGGGAGCCGAAGTAGGATACGTGACCACAGAAAAGGAATTACTCGCGATCGTCTGGGCGCTCCAGAAATTTCAGAGTTACCTCAAGGGGGCGAAGATAACAGTGATAACAGACCATAAAGCGTTGACGTTCCTCAAAAGCTGCCGGTTCGCTAGCGACAGATTGTTGAGATGGGCGCTGTTGCTGCAAGGATATGACCTGACCGTAGAACATCGACCGGGAAAAGCAAATCAGGTGGCAGACACACTCAGCCGATTAAGAGATCACGAGTACGAGCCCGGGGAGACGACGCCGGGGAAAATGATAATCGCGGCCTTAGCACGAAAACCCTCAAAGGAACTGTCGAGAAAGATGCGAACAATCGGCAAAATCCAGAGAACGCAAGGGAATTTGAAAGAAATCATCGGCAAATTGGAAGAAGAAACGGAGGATGCCTATACCAAGAAGAATTATCGACTCAGCGACGGCGTGCTACAGAAAGCAGCGAAAACGGGACGATGGAAAGTAGTGCTGCCAGAAGAGCTGCGAGAAACGTTGACAGAGGAATGCCATCTCATGTACGGCCACATTGGGGCGAGCAAGGTATTCCACATGCTCAACGAAGATTTCACGTGCCCTCGGTTCGCGAAGAGTGTCAGACATCAACTTGCAACATGCGACTCCTGTCAGCGGACGAAATGTGCGGTCCAGAAGAGTTACGCATGCATGCAGACGATCGTGCCGGAAGGACCGGGAGATCTAGTGTCGATCGACTTTTTTGGGCCCTTACCCCAGTCCACGGGAGGAGTGAGGCATATCCTGGTCACCCTGGACGCTTTTACTAAGTACGTGGTCATGTACCCGATGCGAAAGGCGAACACGAAAACGGTAATCAACAAGCTGAGCACAGACTACATCCCAAGGCAAGGGAAGCCGAAGAGATTACAGTTCGACCACGGAACGCAATTCACAGCCAAAGCCTGGAAAAAATGGTTGGAAAAAGAAAATATACGGGGAGTGTTTTCCTCGATCCGACACCCACAAGGAAACATCGTCGAGCGAGTAAACCGGGAATTAGGACGATTCTTTCGAACATTCCTAACCGACAAGCACACGGCATGGGCAAGGTGGGTGCCGATAATACAGGACTGTATCAACGACTCGCCGCACGATACCACCGAGTACACCCCGACTGAGCTGCAGACGAAAAAACCGCCGCATCGCCCGTGGAAAAACTGGATCCCGGCGTTACAGGAGAAGTCCGCCGAGCTCGAGGACTACGCCAAGAAGCTCGAAAATACGCAGCTCCGCATACTGCAAAAGGGCAGAAAAAGGGCGGAAAAATTCGATGACTGCCACGGACTAGTGGCGTACGAGGAAGGAGAGCTAGTGTTGGTTAAAGCACTAAATGTCTCCAGCCAGGATGATAAAGTCGCGGCAAAGTTCATGCCGCTATACGAAGGGCCGTACAGGATCGAGCGCTGCGTCGGATTGGCCACGTATCTCCTCGAGGACCCAGAAACGAAGAAACCCCGAGGGAAGTTTCACGCGACGCTGCTAAAAAAATACAAGGCGAAGAACGACCCGAAGAAGGCCGAAGACGAGTCCGGGGAAGAGGCATGAAAAAAAAAAAAAAAATTAATTAAGAAGAAAAATAGTGATAGGAGAAATAACAATAAGAAAAATAATAATAATAGAAATAGTAAGCAGAAAGGTAAAAATAAAATAAGAAAAATAAAGCTAAGAAGAAACAGTAAGAAAAACAATAACCATAGAAAAAAAATAATGAAAAAAAATATAGAAGCGTAAGAAAGATAATAATACGAAGAAAAAGAACCAGAAGAGGAAAATTAATAATAAGAATAATAAAAAGAGAAAAAAAAGGATAATCATAGGAATAATAATAAGCGTAGAAAAAAATAATAATCGAAAAAAAAAAATAATAATCATAGAAAAAAGATAATCATAAGAAAGAGAAAGATAAGAAGAAACATAAGGATAGGAAAAGTAAAACAACAGCAAAAAGAACACGGACGAGCATAGCCGAGAGCGACCGCGACGGGAAGGCACCACACGCGCCGCCCGCCGCGGGAAGACTGCCGGAACGGCAAGCACGACTGTCGAAGAAAGACCCCCCCGAGAGACCGTCGAGTAGCAGGGACGAAGATCGGCACAAAGAGGACGAGCCGAGAACGGGACGCGGAGGCCGGGGGAGCGAGCCAGTGGGAGCCAGAGCAGCGCAGCAACATCCGAACAGAGGCGCTCGACGAGGATAGCGGCAGCATAGGCGGAACCTGGCCTCGCACCGCCGGGTACAGCGGCGAGCACGGCAAATATTCGGAGGTCCCTCCAGGCAGGCGCCGCTGAAGCGACGACAAGACCGCCCGGCGCCAAGACGGCCACCCCACCACCATGCGCGACCTAGGCTAATACGAAAGGCCGGCACGCGCGCAATATCGATGATCGATGCGACGGTCGATAATGGGGAAGATAACCGGAAAGATAACGCCGGCGGACCAATCACGGCCACCCAGAGCGAGCAACCCGCCAATAAAATAAAACAGGACGAGATTACAAGATCAAGGCCGCGGGAGAAGCCCAAAAGACACCTAAAAGATGATAAAGAAGCTAAAAAGGCCAAAGGGAGAGGGCAAGGAGGCTCCGTCACGCCGAAGAACAAAGAAAGCTCAGACAGCGAAGCGACAAGAGCACCCACGTGGCAGAGGAAAGTGAAAGCCGAAAGAAAAGCAGTGAAAGCGAAAAAAAAAAGAAGAAAGAAAAAGAAGAAAAAAAACACAACAAATTAAAGAAAAAAAAAACCTTAAGTGAGAAAGAAGCCGGTGAAAAAAAAAAAAAGAAAAGATAAGCATGGCAACCTTCCGGAACTTCCCGGCGAGATACCTCGAGGGGGTCTACCACGACGTCACCGTCATCGCCGCAGCAACCCCTTCGAGGTTCTACATACAACTACCGGACCCCCATGGAACCAGAACACGGATCCTGCAGGCCTTCGCCACCGTCACCCGACAACATCACGAGGTCTA
This sequence comes from Stenichneumon culpator, assembly GCA_964017025.1. Classification (NCBI taxonomy): domain Eukaryota; kingdom Metazoa; phylum Arthropoda; class Insecta; order Hymenoptera; family Ichneumonidae; genus Stenichneumon; species Stenichneumon culpator. The sequence goes on from OZ024771.1 coordinate 11,691,756, forward strand.
CCCGGTGACGGCCGACGAGATTTTCCCCGCCGCACCAGTCCTCGTGGAGCACGACGAACGGTTTTATCGGGCGGTCGTCACCGGGGATACCGACGAGGAAGGTGACACCTGGCTCTGGCTGGGCGACTGGGCCCTCGCTATGCCAGCAAAACGGGAGGAGATGTTCACGGTTCCGCAGGAACAGCTACACCTCCCGTTTCAGGCGGTCGCGTGCGGTCTGGATAGACTGAGGCCCAGCCAGGGCGCAGAATGGAGCCCGACGGCCATCGACACGTTCAAGGAGGCGACCATCGACAGGACGTGGACGATGAGCATCCGGAGCACCGACACCGGTACCGACGCGGTATGGGTGGAGCTCGAGGCTGCGGAGGGACAGGTCGCTAGTCCCCGGGACCGACTCCTCGGGATGAACGAGGGACGAGAAGGAGGCAACCCCGCACAGTTTCGCTGGGAGATGGACGGAGGGAGACTCGCCGCGCGAAACCCCCACCCGGGATGGGACGACATCGACGACGAGGAAGAATGGACCGAGACGGACTCCGGCATCGAGGATCCAAGTCCGAGCGAGGACAGCGGGGACAGCGAGGAGGGAGAGCAGGACGAGGAATTGTGAAAAAAAAAGGAGAAAATGAATAAAAATAGAAAAAAAAAAACAAAACGCATTATTTCCCCACCTAAAAAAAAAAAAAAAAAAAAAAAAAAAGAAATCGAGAAAGACAGAAAGAACGACTGGTGACGGGACGAGGCCCGCCACCAGTAGTTCGGGGGAGAATGAAACGTCTCCCCCCCCCCGTCCAACCCCGCGCACGCCGCCGAAGCGAGGCGGCAGGTAAGATCAAGCGCACGACACCGCCGAGGCACGCAAAGAGGCCAAGTGGCGCCATCGGACGGGATCCGGGCCGACCCCAATCGATACCGAAGCCACGCACACCAAGAGAACACAAGCACACTCCGCAAGCGCCACACCGCGCCGCGGAAAGGAAACAAGAGGCCATATCGATCAAGGCCAACCAGAGCGAAAAAGCGAGGGAAAAGGAGAACAAACGATTGGACAAAAATGACGCCACCGCTACCAAGAAAGGCGTCCGATTAGAGATAAGCCGAGAAGGGCAATGACGTCACTGGAGAACCCGCCGATAATTGGAGAACAAGGGAGAAGAACCTTAAAGGACCAATAGAAAAATTAAACACCAGGAACGAAATACGCGTGCGCGAGTCCGCCAAAAAGATGCAATTTTCGCGAGTGGGAGGCAAAAATTAGCATATAAAAAGGCACGAAATCGACCGGAAATCAGTCAATCATCTCACCGGGTCTACACCAGCTCTTCAAGGACTTATAGTGAAAAGTGAAAAGTAAAAAGTAAAAGTGCGAAACGGGAATAAAAGTGACTAAAGTGAAACAGTGCCAAAAAGAACTTATAAAATTTTGTGCAACTGTGGACTTATAAAATTCTGTACCGAATCGGACTTATAAGATTTGTGCTAAGCTGGACTTATAAAATTCTGTGCCGAATTGGACTTATAAAATTCTGTGCAGATTCGGACTTATAAATTTCGGTGCTGAATTGGACTTATAAAATTCGGGCAAGAATGGGACTTATAAAATTCGGGCAAAAATCGGACTTATAAAAATATTCGGACTTATAAAAATTTTGTGCCGAGTGAACTTACGGAATTCGTGCCGAAACCGGACTTGTATGTCTCCGGGCTAGTCTCGGGCTCAGAAAAAGTGTGAACGTGGACTTACACAAATTAGCCACGCAGGACTAGTAATGTTAGTGCCGAGAACTCGTTACAAAAATTGTGACACGGACTCGCAAAATTCAGGACACGTCGAAATTGCGTGCCAAGTTCGAAATTTTACTTTGGTGCAACGATTGGCGCAAAGCGGTAAGGTGACCAAAGTGACCGGTCAGAAAAGCCGACGTGACGGGTGAGCAAATTTTACAACGCCGAGGACCCGAAAAAACCACCCACAGGGTTTCATTCACGTCTCCTGCATTTACCGATGTCACCAAATCCAGGTAAAATCGGCTAGTGAATAAATGAACACCAATTGCAAGTCGCGAGGTGAGCGAGCTGTCACTGCCGACGCGGCCCCGTGACGTCACAGCGCAGCCAGCCGCAAGCGGCGGCCATCTTGGGAACACGAGCTATCGAGCCTCCGACCCGAGATCATAGGGCGTTCGCAGGTGGCGACGGTAATATAACCGGAAAACGGTCAACGCGCGATAATAATGCAGATCGATAATACTCTCCCCCTCAAGAAATAAAAGCGCCAGTAAAAGGGGAAACACGATAAGGACATAAGAATAAGCATTTTGTCCATAAAATTAGGTAACCAGTAAGAAATTATTGCACAAAGAATAAATAAAAAGAAGCAAGTTAAGAGAGGGAAAGAGTTGTAAATACTTGAAAACTTATCCGGTTACAAATAAACTCAGTATTTCCACATAACAACCGTCTCTGATACGCCAACCCATAATTCCTGGACACTCGAGCACACGAATCCCTCCGCTTGAGCGCCCATTCCTCTACAGGAAGTGCACGAATTCGGAGAAAATATTGTAAGGAAGCTTGCTCCTGTTACAAAGTAGCTATGAGAAGTCGGGATAAAAACAAGTTTACGAACTTAAAAGCACTTTCTCATATTACCAAAATTTGAAACATCTTCAAATGCCGTGACGAATTTGGGCAAATTAATTTTGTATCCATTATCAAAAATTAATGTTACCTTGTGCTTTTTTTGCCCCCCTGCGCCGGCGCTTGTGTCCGTATGGTCGAGGTGGTGCGCCTCCGGCCAAAGCTTTTTTCATTTGCCGACGTCTTTTTTTTCGCAGATTCTTCTTTCTGCTCCGAGACACTGCAAATTATGTGTACATCAGTAATCAAGAGCACACAGTAACCTCATTTATGTACTAGATTTTTAAATTATATTACCTCCTGGACGCGATGCAGGCGCTGCCGCTGGTAGTGCTACTGCTCCATCTACGTTACAAAATAGATATTCAAATCAGACGTTATTTCGGCAATCGCACATGTGAATTTTACGATTTAAATCTTGAGAAGTTCACTACTCTGCAACAAAAGATTTTCTTTACCGTTATTAGCATCTGGGTTTAACTCCGCTCTGGGATTGTTATCGACCCCCCCGTCATCTCTCTCGATTTCTTGGACTTCATCTGGTGGAATTAAAAAAGACGGTATTAAATTCTAACATCATCTTCATTCGTGTTAATGAGTCGGTACTAAAAAGTACGAGCGTCTGACTGTAAAATTTTATTTTGGCACAACATAAGAAAAAGCCAAGAAATGTCTTGAAATTTCACCGAATAATCTGAATATTCGAATTTATTGCCCACGGTCAGTCAGGTATAAGTTTGCTCAATATTTCATTACGCACGCGGCACTTTAATAGTTACAAAGAAAATCGATTGGCATAAACCATTTTGACGTAAAATTGAGAAAAATCGCACATATTATTTAAAATGTTTACTACAAGATAAGGTAAAGGTGATCCTTAGGCTATGTTTTCAAAGGGTCCGTAGGAACAAATCATTATAGAGATAACCTATCAGCGGTAGTAGTTAGAGAAAATTCAGAAATAGATTATAGATACTACTCGCGGTATGTACTATGCATTGCCGACGACATTATTTAAAAGCAATCTTAAGGGGATGCTGGATCTTCCTGTTTTACTGACCAAAATAGACGATTTCTTAACTTTCACTATTCGCCATTACTATGCGACGGGCATGCTTCAAATCTTACACGAGTATATTAATAACATAAACGATTCGGCGTGCATTCGAATTTCGGCCGAAGTCTTCCGAGAAATAAAGAAAATTGAACACTGCAAATAGTCGCGAAAACCAACATGGCCGCTGAAATGTCAACAGGGTGAGATGCCGATTCAACAAAGGGAGTGCATGTCGATCATTCAAAGTTCTCCGTATATTCCAAAACTGTTGGAAAGTTACTCACCCGAAAGATAATCACGCATAGTGTAAACTGCGTTCACCTAGTCTATCGACTTGCGACGGGTGATCAGAGCCGGTAACAACGGCATGAATGTAGAGCAGGCCACGATGCAGAGCTGTGCGTCAACCGTGACACGACGTTCATGCACTTTCGCAAACTATAATGTTCGCTTTTCTTAATTCCTTGTAAGTTTTCAATCGAAATTCGACTGCACACCCAAGCGTTTATGTCAATATCATAGTCCTGCACGATTTGACGCATATGGCTAGCATATTAACAATGCTAAGTCGGAACTGAGAAATTGTCTAGCTCCGTCGGTAAAACAGGTACAGCAGGTTAAATAAAGAAAAAAAAATCTCCAGCATCCCCTTAAGGCGTCTGAAGTCTCTCAACGAGTTCTGTCGCTCCCATGCGACCGATTCTTGCCCACACGGAATGACCGGTAGCAATCAGCGAAAATTCTGAAATAATTTATCGATACTACTTAAGGTATGTAATATGCATTGCCAAGGAGTTTTTTTTAGCTGAACCTTGGATGTTTGTTTAAGCGGTCTTAAGTCGCGAATCGAGCAAACGAACTCGTTTAGAAACATAAGACCATTTACGAATGCACTTAAAGGGTCAGCTTCAGAAAAAACTCTTCCACAATGAATAATATATACTTTAAAGCTGCTCGCACATGAAACTACGTACGGAACACAGACGGGCCGTGCCGTATCCACACACAGCCGTGGTTGGCTGATGCTCGCGTATTGGTATCCGATCTAGTCCGTTCGACTCGTCTGTCTGACGGAAAACGGCAAACGTTGTTTTATGTGCGAGCACCTTAAGTAGCATCTATGAATTTTATCGGAATTTTCTCTAATCGCTACCGGCCGGCCTCGCATAAAGGTGTCTTTATATGCGAGCGAACAAACTCGTTTAGAAACTTAAGACCTTTTGAAAATTAACTTAAACGGTCAGAATCAACAAAAACTCTTTGGCAATGCATAGTACATAGCTTAAGCAGTGTCTATGAATTATTTCCAAATTTTTCTCTAATTGCTACCGCTGGCAGGTCATGTCTCTAGCTATTTGTTCCTACAGACACTTTGAAGACATAGCCAAAGGGTCAGCCTTATTGTGTAAACATCTTAATTAATGTCCTTTTTTGCAGCATTCTATGACGAAAATTTGTATGCTGATCGATTTTTTTGTAACTATTAAAGTGTTGGTCACCCTGTTTTACATACAAAGTTTACACGTGTGATGAGGTAGTAAAAAATGCACCACCAGTTAAATTAATAATAGCCGGTAATAAACCGGTAGGAGAGAGCAGTGACCCAGTGGTTCGAGCCTGGAGATCGATCCCGGACACGCAGTGGGTCCGGGTTCGATCTCCAGTCAAGCACCAATGGATTTTTCTATGTGCTTTCTATAATCTCGGTGGTTCGAAATCCACCGTGAAAAAAGTAGATCCAAAAAGGAAACAGCCAGCGCCTTGGTGTGGCAAACCGAAGACTACGGCTGGAGCGGGTTCGATTCCCGAAACCGAAGTCCCGTAGGTGAATATAACGGACGAGGACGTTGCTCCGGATGTAGGACGTAAAGTCTACGACTATAGCCGTATGTCTAAGGCCGATACCTAACAGGGCGTGACGAAGCTCCGAACTTGAGAATCGAACCGGCAACAAATGGATAAGGAAGGAGGACGAAGAGATAGAGTGAAGGAGCCTGTAACCCCTAAGGGATCGGAATAAAAACCATAGTACCAATAATAAACCGGTAATAGGTCGCTTACCGCTGTCACTGTCGGATATGTCGATTACCATCGCGTTATCCGCGCCAACACCTCGCTCGTCCGCATCTACCGCAGCTACCTCTTGGATGTTATCTATAATATGAGCAAATATCGCAAATGATCAGTTAGATAATCAAAAGACAGAAATGAGTAAGACCTTTTTTATCTCAAAAAATTAAAGAAGGGAAAGAATGTTACTAATCCAGGGGAACACTCACTGTGATTATCTTCGATAATTTCTACAATAGCTACATCATCCCCGATTAATCCGCGCTCGTTCGCCGCAAAATTTCTACCTGCGACTTCGGCAACGACGTCTAAAATGTGAGAAAATTATACAAATGTTTAGTTGGATAATCAAAAGAGAAATGAGTAAGACCCTTTTAGTAGGTAGGCTATGCCGGTTCTGGATCACTTTCTATGCTTCCAATGAGAGCGAGAGAGATCGCAACCGTGCGAGAGAGACAGAGAGTTGCGGTGCGATACCGAGAGTTGCGGTGAGATACAGAGACTTGCGGCGAGATATCATCCGTGCGTGCGTGCGTGCGTGTGTGTGAAAAAAAAAAACCAAAAAACCGTTGCGCTGCTCGATATTAGGCCATCGTCGCCGTGCGAGTCGCGCGACAGGATGTTGCGGCGAGATATCATCCGTGCGTGCGTGCGTGTGTGAAAAATGCGATGCTGTCGCTCGAGACAGCAGGGTGCGCGGGCGGGCAGGGGTAGGGGGTAGCGGTAGGGGGTAGGGGGTAGGGGGTAGGGGTAGGGGGTAGGGGGTAGGGGGTAGCGGTAGGGGTAGGGGTAGTTCGTGACCTGTGAGCAGGTTCAAGGTCAATATATTCATCATTAAAAACTCATTATTCTTAATTTAAAAAATTCCATACATAAACGGAGAATGATAACCATGAAATGCTTTGAGATCGTTGTAGCCGAGTTGGCCGAGAGGTCTAAGGCGGCGGATTTAAGCTCCGTTTTCCGATGAGGAAGCGTGGGTTCGAACCCCACACTCGGTATTTTTTTTTAATTAGTTTATTATAAGTAATTCATAGAAGAAAAGAGAGTCATATATAAGGATAAAATACAACGTATATTTTTATATTATTACAATACATCGTAGGTGATTATTTACATGATTTCCTTTTAGACTTTATCCTGACTGTACAGTTTGAGCCAGTGATTAAAAACCTGTACTTCGTTCACGCAGCAGTGAATTGGTTTTTTTTTTAGTCTACTTATTGTTTTGAAGTGTAGTGGACAGATCTCCGCAACTGATAGGTTCAATTTATAATCACTTATAAGCTTCTCATATTTAGGACAACCGATTGATTCAAGGTTGAATGATTTAATTTCCATTTGAAATAACAGATCGCTTTCAAAGTGACCGCCTTTGTATGCAACTAAATAGCTGTCTTCAGGAATGTTCGATAGTGATAGATAATATTGAAGCGTTGATTGAACATCCGTCTGATTCAAATATTCCCAATCATAATCCTTGAAGAGAATACCGTGAATGCAGTGGTAGAGAAAGGCGTTCGTGCGTTTGTCTCGTGCAGATAGATTACAGAAGGAATCACCCAATCGGAAGCTGGCTGTATGTACTCTTCCAGTGGAACACTCCAGAAGGGCAAGCTCTTTGTAGAGGAAAACATTATTGCAATAAAATCCCTCGAAGTCAATAATGTGCGTAATATCTTTCCATGTTGTTGTTGTTGGTGTAGCAAACATGTCTTCTTGATCCATCATGCTGTGTATATCTACACATATCAATTTTTTTTTAATATAAAATTTAATTTCTTAGAATCTAAACGATAACGTCTGTTCATCAGTTGAGAGAGAGTCTCTGTCACGAGTAGAAGCGGTTGATGTGAAACATTGTGTGAGGATGTTGTGGTTTGAGATATAGAAAGCGGTAGATTAGAGAGAACCGTTGCGAACCGTTGCGAACCGATTTATTAAATCAATTTTTTTACAATATTCGTTAGCGTATAGTATTCTACGATTCGATCGTGTATGATAAGACAGTAAGCAGTTGTATTTTCAGGTATATTAGATGAACATTCAAATTCAAGTTTTACATCCACTGTACCACTTTTAATTGATTCATTTTGACGAGAACAATCAATGATTGTTATAGGACCTAAACTTAGAAAGTTATCAAGTTCAAGCATAGGTATCAAGTCGTTTGAATTGTAGTATGACTTAATAAATCTTGAATACATCTCGTACAGTATACCATAACGACTTTCATCACCAGTAAAATTTAAATTGAGCTTGTCGTAGGGATAAAAATCTGAATTTAAGAATAGTTTCAAATCGCGCAATTGACAGTGATCGAATTTTGACATAGTTTTACTTATATCGTTTTTACGATTCGTTTGCAAAGCCACCATAACATATCGTGGTTTCTCCAACATTGTAGAAGTTTTCACAGACCATGTATGTCGTTCAGTCTGCGGTAATAATGGATATTCATATAAATCCCACGAACGAAAAGCCATTGTTATAGGACGATTTTCATTGAGTATTTGTAAATATTGCAATTTCGTATAGTCATCGAGTATAATATGAGGCATTCTCCACTGAATTCTATTATATTCTATCTTCGATGATTTAATCTTATCAGAAGTGCTGAACAATGCGTTATTATCGTCACGCGTTCGGATTAGAACGAGTTCATGTTTAGCATTTATAATAACACGTTTATAATCTTCGCAGAATCCCATCAGCATGCTCAATGGTATACAGTAATTAAATTCGGAAACACTAGGTCTCCGCAACGATATATTCCATCCAGCATTTCTTAGACTTTCACTTTTTTCCCGCGTGAGCGTTCCAAAATTTTTCAATGTCGTTGTAATACCAACGTTTTTACAGCGATCCACTTCAATGCCATTCAATTCATAACGTATCTCACCGAATGTGAAGGCTATCACATTGTTATCCATGTAAACTTTATCAGCATCTGTAGCACCGTCTTTTTTTTCCACGGTTACTTTACCTTCGATATATAGATAACTCTCATAAGGTCGAACAATTAGATCTTGTTGCTGGATAGGAATGCGTATTTCATCGTTATAGTCTAACGAAGTGTTTGCGTACGGATTATAACTGTGGTATTCAACGTTAGTCACACGGTTATCGTATTTTGGCTTTGATGTAATGTTTAACATATCTTCCGTCATTTTTTCAATAATTTATTGACTAACCCTCCGTTTGATGTTGAAGAACTCAGAGCAATGTCACGTGATTGCTTTATCTTGAAGCCCAGCGATTGTAAAAATTTTAAGTTGTCGATTTTTAAGCTCGTTCTTTTAACCGGTGATGGTGACTCCTTGAAAGTTAGAGCGCGACTAGTATTCAATTCGTTTATTGTTGCGAATTTATAAGTGTCATCAACACCGGTATTTTGTACGTTACAATCAGTGAAGTCCTTAATGTCGTTATTGTTGTAAATTAACATTTTCTTATATGAAGACGTACAGTTATTTCTTCGTCACCAAAATCCACTATATTATTATCTTGATCTACAATCCGTAAGGTTAATCTATCTATCACTCGTACGATGATCGGCAGATAAATGACGTTTGACGGTGTTTCCGATATCTTATATCCCGGCTCAACATTCGGAAAAAATTCATGAATGACGTGCACCATTTTTCCATTGCTATATGCACCGGAAGTAATATTACATTCAATCCGTAATATATTTATTTTTATTATTTTCACCGCTATGTCAGACTCATGCCATTGGTTTGGATTGAGTGTTCGATTATTTGAAAAGCCAAGAATATCACCAATATTGTTAGGCTTAGTAAAATCAATTAAATATTTACACTTAATTTCACTTTTCAACGTATTGTTATTAGCTCGTAAAACTAATACATCTTCAGCTTCTTCTTTTACGTCACGCGGAATATTATCTTGCAGATATTTATTTATAGCACTAAGTTCATACGATCCTTTCGGTATTTTAATCAATTTATCATTATCATAATAAAACGTATTATTGCTTGCATCAACGTTTGATATCACATGAAAAGTTTGAAAATCTACTAATCCAAGTTCATAATTACTGTCACTGAGATCGATCGGTGGGAAAAAATCAGTGGTGAGATTTAAATAAGTTCCCGATAACGTAACAGTAATTGATGATGATGACGTCATTATTTTACTCAATTATTCTTCAGATGTACTTCTAGTGTCGGGTGTTTCGCAGGAGAAACTTTATACATAACTGACCGCAAATGCTCGTGTCATACGACTGATATTGATTGTAATTGTATGTTATTATAGCTGTCGATCCAAAGTAACGAATCAGTTCCAATGGAGGTCTAAGATTTCCAAACGAATCAAAGTACTCAACACGATTGCCTCGTTTTATATACGCAACCCAATGAGTACCAGGTCCTTCACTATTGTCAAGATTCACAATAGCAGATTCATTGTGTAATGCAGCGTCCGGTAGATTATCTCGCATAAAAACTCCACGGAAATTTGTAATATTTTTACACGCATTTTCTAATTGAGAATTTGTCATCGGTCGAGTGCTATATGTTATCATTGTTTTTTTGACGTTTTTTTTTTTCTCTTCTTCCTTGACTTACATACACCACGACCGGAATGTCTCTGCGGTTTTAGATAAAGACCTCGACCCTCCATAGCGTGATTATGACGCTGCAATTCCTCTAGCTGTTTACGTGCTGATTTAGCTTTATTTACAGCATTAGCCACACCCGCTGCACCTCCGACTAATGATCCTAATACACCGAGCATTGGTAACAATGGTAAAAATCCTCCTCGTTTCGCAATGGGTAATTTTCTTTTGCTTCCACGTTTCTTCTTTTTATTTTGTTTTCTTTTTTGTGCACCCATACCCACTTTTCTCTTAATATTCATTGCTGCCCACGTGGCAGTTGCAGCAGCTCGTTCACCCAATGTTGCGTCTTTAGCGGTTATTCGTTGTTTTGCGCGACTTGCTAATATTTTATCAGCGTGATGACGATTCTCAAGATCTTTATATTGTGAATATGCAATATCGTGATCACGACAAGCACTATCCAACGGATTGATACCCAAATCACCACGAGCTAATCTTTTAGTCAAATGAGTTCCCGGACCGCAAAATTGATATCCAGGTATATGTAATTCAAATGGTAGTGAATTGATTGCACTATTGACTAGTCCGTATCCAAATTTTTTCTTCTTCACTTTCTCATCAATGTAATATCGCATTTATATTTCAACTTTATTTTAAATTATTTCAAGGAGATGGAAGATGTTACACTACCACAAGCTATTCACTCACTAAAATACTTTATTAGTATTCTAACTATTTATATACAATTATACACAATTATAATACACATATACAATTATTTACATTAATTTGAAGGATCTTCGTTTTCAAGAATGGAATAATGCCCCCATGGTAGTGTTTTCACATTATCCGATGTAACGTAACGTTTATCATCATACGATTGAAGTGCTACTTTTTGCTCTGAAACTGTGTATACCTTATGTAATTTAGATCGAATACAGTTTTGTCTTTTTGTTATGGATCCTTGAGTTTGCAGCACTTCTAAATAATCGCTAATGGTTATTTCTCGATTTACAACATGTGTAGAAATACCTTTAGCCCTCTTAACTTCATACTCTCCACAGACTTTGAATGCATACATTTTCGCTCTTAGTCCAACGAATTCACTGATAATCAATCCCTTACTCTCATCCTTCATCAAACCTATTTTTTTCCTATTAACTCTCGGCATATTGAAAACATTAACCTCTTTATAGTCACTCGTGTCAAACCGTTGAATATCCTTTTTCATTATTTCATAAATATCCTGATGCTTGATTTCATAAATCAGACTGTCTGTGTCAGTATACAGAATTTTACATGCATCTTTTAACAGTGGTTTCATATAGCTATAATGAAAATCGTATACGCATATTTTTGAGATATCTAATATTGACATCCCAACATAAATGGGTTTATTCATTAATATTTCCAACTTTTTCATATGAATCCCGATGAAATTCTGATTGAAAATGACTCTGCGGTAAAAATCAGGTTTCGCAAGATAAGAGGCGGCTCCATATCTACCGAACCACTCTGTTACTAATTTTACATCAATGTGATTATGAACATTTTCAATTGTCTTCCCAAAAACTGCATTAATCATTAATTTGTATAGATTCATTTCAAATTCAGTTTGCGCTTTTGTACGCAGTTCAGTGTTTAACTCAATATACGATCGTAACCATGTTGATTGATCAAATTGTAATATACGATGTATCTTACACAATTTTAAACCATTTTGTAAACATTGCTTTAGTACACGATAATGAATTACATAGCTGGATTTATCGTGTAACGTAGCTAAAAGTTTTTCATTGTTTTTTTCACCAGGTGGTCGTTCGTGCTTTGAACAAAAGGGAAGATCTGCATGCCAATCGTGAATCTCTTTAGGATATTCTAAATCTACTTCTAATATATAACCCGTTGGTGAATCATCAGATATCGTTGTTACATCGAAATTATCAACGTTTTGCAACCATTGAAAGTTTTGATAAGGTAGCGCTTGACTCATTGCCCAACCGTACAAGTTGTTAACATCGTAATACATTAAGTAAGTTGACTCTTTCTGTGAGTCGTACGATTCATTCATGTACTTATTGTTTGCTTTTGCATGTCGATGAGAACATTGACTTAAACCGCCGCGAATACCTCGTTCTATGAACATTACCATATCAATGTCAGTCAATAATTCCAATTCAATCTTCGTGGTTTTTAACATAACATCCCATGCATATCCTGGTACGGTGAAATAATATGCTGGATCTAATCCATAACTCTTTAGACAGCTCGATCTAAAAGTTTCAAATACGTCAGCTAACAACAGAACATCAATTTTTAAGTATAAGTCGCTATATTCACCCAGTGTTTGAATATTAAATGTTTCCCACACAGTTTTTGCATGTTCATATTCCTCCATCGAGATATTACATTTAGATAATGTGCTATAGAACGCTTCGTAATCGGGTAACGATGTTTCTTCTAACTTTTCCCATTCATTCACATACTCGTATGGAAACACACCTTTTCGCATTAATAAACTGAGCGCTTCATCGTTCACGTTGTAAAAACGTTCACGTAAATTCTTCATATCAGTGTTTTTCAAAGTAGCCGCTAGTTTACTGAGTGAAGTGTTTAAGAACCTATATGAATCGATAAATTTCATTTGAAGGTGAATTTTTTTTTTCCGACTGATACTAACTTTTGTATTTACCATGAATGCAATATATTTTTCAAGTGTAGTAGCAATGACTTTCGCAGGATTTTCAAACTTTGAAGCTACTTCCTCTATCAAAAAGTGTGCATCATAATTAGTTAGATTGTGAAAAACGATTGGAATTGTGTGTGAATCTCGCCAATTAATGTTACATCCAGCGTGTGCGGCCCCGCGATAACACCCTGTTAAATGACAGTGATCGCGAACAACTACGTCTTCAGACTCAAATTCCTTTTCACAAATGTGACAATGTGTAGCGAACATAAAATGATCTCGATTCGTTTCACTGAATTCCATTTCTAACGGATTTCCATACATATTAGCGATGTCGTTCATAATGTTTTTCAACTCGTTAACAAACCATTCAGCACATTTTTCTCCGCGATATGAGTTATACCTGGACGGTATTCGATCAACATTACAATGTAAATAATATCCAATACTGTACGGTATATGTTCTTGATATTGATAAGTGGAATCATTTTCGTGATAGTCATTTTTTGTCTGTAAAAGACATTCAAAATCTGCGTAAATTGCAATCGGTAAAGCATTTCTCCTAATGCTATTCTTAAATTTTACACATGGTGGTGGTCCGTCCTCATCGTTTTTCGGAAGGTTGATCTTCGAATGATACATATTAATGCAATCGGAACGGTGAGATTGCAGTTTCGTTTCACTGTAAAAGTAGTGTAAACATCTAGAACAAAATAACACATAAAACCCTCCAATTAATGAACTGTGATAATCGAAAATTAAATTTTAAAATTTAAAAAAACCTCACCTGTCGCAAATGTATTTTGCGTGTTCATTATTACTCAGCTGGTGGGACACCAATCTTGATAAATTTTTAATCCAAGCATAATGCCAATTATCACGAAAGTCATCGTTTGTTTTTACCTTTTTCTTTGATTCATCTTTGAATAGTAATAAATCGATATGTCGATAATTATCAGTGTCACTTGTTTTTTTTAGTGTACTCAATTGCAACGGTAGAGTTTGATACTTTCCCTTAGACCGTTTCAAAAGGTATACGTTGATTGTTACATGATTGAGTCGTTCAAAAGTTGGTATCTGCTTCAACGTCATTGGAAACGTTATACCCTTTAAATTAAGCACTGTAGCGTAGTCCGGATACGACCTGACACGGTCTACGTTATTCTTTGCCGGATATAGTGCTGATACCACCGCCCAAGCGAAGCACGCGTTATCGTTAGACTTTACACTCACCACTGCGTGTTTGAGTTGAATCTCTTTCGGAAGCTTCACATATTTCGCTCCACTCATTGGATTACATTTATTTACATTTATTATAATGTTTATAATCTTTGATAATGCCCATCCACTATCACGCTCTTGATATTCTTCCAGTGCTGTTAAAGTTTTCTTTACCACATCGTTTGAATACCATTCTTCAAGGTCCGTTGTTGATAGTAACATAACATTTGCCGTTGTAAAACTCTTTATATCTGTTTTTTCTTCTACAATTGGAATATTATTGTTTTCACCTTGATTTACAATATGTGTCATAATATATTCCGCGTTAAAGATTGTATTTACTTTAATACAATGATGTTTTTTTATTTTTCGACGCACATTCGATAGGATGACTTTCTTACAATCGAGTAAGAATTGCATAGGATCGATGTGTTGAACGTTTGCAACCATTCCGGTTGTAATACGACTCTTGAAAGCGGATTCAAGCTTTCGCCAATGAAGAAACGATGCTGCTACTGCTGCTGATGATAACGCAGACGTTGATTTACCAATTGATGATGATGAAGGATTTTTTTTTTGTAAACCACAACCAAACGACCACATAGAATATCTAACTCTGTCTTTTGCACAATTTAATCGTGCTATCATGGCTAACAGACGTTGTTTAAACCCCGTTGAACCATCTTGTTCACTTAGTTGTTTCAAGTATTCAATGCAGTCATCACAGTCTTTGATCCATTGATGAGACTGCAACGGATTATTAATAATCTTCAATTGTTCGTTTAAGTTCTTTTCCACTGCACTGAACACATCATCAGTTTTATCATTATCACTACAAAAATCATGTTTCCGCTTTTTTTTATTTTTTTTCGTTGCTTGAATGTTCGCCATGTTGACTAACTATCGACTTACCGACGAGGAGTGCGATACTAAACTTTGAGAACCATGAATTTAAGGCGAACCGTTGCTTCCTACCTCCCTCCTATTCAACGTCCACCACCATCTTAACCGCCTCTGCGTCATCACTTCTGCAACGACTCTATTCCCACTCCTTTACAAATAACCTTGTACATATCTTTTCAGATCGGAGAATGAATTGAAGACTGAAGTGGTGCTGTTTATTGTTTTTTGATTAGCTAGCGTATCACTCATAATGTTAGCACCATTTTTATTGTAATAATATAATAACTTTGTCGTTAATTGCGCTAATTTATTAATTACGGTCTCCATTGGACATTCAATTCCAAATATAGATAAATCAAATGGTCCAGATTTTACGAGAGTTTGTGTAAATTCATCAAATTCGTGATAGTGTGTATCTGTAATAATGTATAATCGGCCATTGGTGTATCTAAATACTGAATAGTGTGTATTAGGCTTCCATCCAACACCTGGGAAAGTATCTGATAAAAACATGTGCTGCTTCGGTTCGAAAGTACAGTCATCCATTTCCATAACGTAAAATTCTCGATAAAAAATGTACGTCTTACCGGTGTTAGTTGCTACAGCTGCTTTTACACCGTCATACGGAAATTCTTTACCAAACACTTGTTGATAAGTTTTTGGCCAACCAGATAAAAGCTTTAGTGAATCACGATTAAACATATATATATTGTTGTTAGAAAATAGAACAACATCTCCAGACGGTCTTTCGTATATAGCTGTTATCGATTTAAAATTTTGCGGTAAAAACTTTAGCCAGTTTTGAATTAGTTGAGGCTTTTCATACTTTTTGTGTGCTAAAGTCATCGGCCAAGCCCAAAGCTTATACATAATATACATTCGTTTTCGGGAAATGAAAAATTTCATGTCCGACGGATTTAATTTACATATATCATCTTCCGATGGTGTTAGCGTTGGCGTTGGTGATAATTGCGGTCGCTTAGTTGTCGGTGACGGCGTCAGTGTCGTTTCCTCATGTATAGACTTTAACGTAGTAGTAGTAGTAGCAATAGTATACGACGATGGCGGAAGTTGTGGCTTTAACGTTGATGTCACTACTATATCAGTATTAATGTCACTGTATAAAAATTGTACTGCTTTTTTTTCATCCTCGCTGAATGGTTCAGAATTCGTAGTGTTATGTTTTGTATAATATGGATTCATTATAGAGTTTGGAAAATCAGTATGACGAATACCTAACGAATGTCCGATTTCGTGTATCAACACCCAAAATAGGCTAGTTTTATTACTATCCAGTTTTCCAATCCTCATATCCCAATCATCATTTTTATTCAAATGAATTTCTCTTGGTGAATTTAATCGATCTGGATAATATGCATGTCCCAATATACCTTCATTCAGTGAATAATTACAAATTTTTGAAGTAATAAGATGTCTATGAATTGGTTGAACAAATGATATAACAATATCAGCGTTCCTATGAAAAATTCTTTCGAACTTTAATCCTGATATTCGAGACCATTCATTGAATGCTTGATTCGCTGTTTTAATCTGTTCCTCCGTAGCGGAAAAAAAATACCAATAAAGTTTTCTTTTGTTCCATTTGAAACTTGATGTTTGATATGAAATGTCATCAAGATCACCGCATCGTTTATTATTCATCAGTTCTTCCGTTGCACTATTCAATTGTTTATCAACTGGTAAATTCCAATATTCTTGAAATATTCTCATTGCCTCACTTATTTTATCATCACTTATAAAACTCAAGTCTTTTTCATCAACATTTGTTAAATAACCGAATCGATGTAGATACTGACGATTTTTAAGAGGTATATTTTTATTAACTACCAATCCTAAGGTAGCTAATATGATGGTTATAAAAAATGTAAAGTGCATGATGTGGTTAGTTGTCAACTGTTTGATACGTGAAAACCGCTGAACGGAGATAACTTGAACGATAAAACAAACTGAGATAGCTTTAACCGCAAACTGAGATAGCTTTAACCGCAACTGTGCGAGTGAATATGATCACTGAATTTAAGAGTAAAGAGACTCTAACAAATTTGCATATAAACTGAGATTTTTTTTTTAGTCCATCCTTTTATAAGCGATTACTCCTCCTCCTCTTCCTCCTCCTCCTCCTCCTCCTCCTCCTCCTCCTCCCCTCTCCTCGTTCTTACTCTTTCAAATAATTGTTGTATGATTACAATTTATATTTTATTTTTTAGACAACAGTGATGATTACATTATGTTAAAGTAATAAAATGAATACAAGATTATTATTGATAAAATAAGTAAAACTCATTACTGTTCATTTTTTAACCATAAACACTGGTGTTGGAAGTAGATCTCATGGAAGAGCTGTAACACAGAAAAACATAATAAACATTAATATCATTATAAGTTTTATTTATATAATCATACAAATTTATCATATGTTTTTACTTACTTATTCACTCTTTATCGTCTTTGATAAGCTTCGGTGTTGATGTACGCATCATTTTTCTTGGTGGTTCTCGTGTGATGGAACTGCTTGAACCAGTGCCTTCATCGACTTCGAAGTTGATCTGTCGACGGACGCAGCCTTCCGGTGAAATTTTTTTAATCTTCATTTTTTTTGGAGCGTTATAATGCTGCGGTACAGGTGTATTTTCAAAGCACATTAAGTCTTGACTTTCATTGTGATAGTATTCTTGCTCTTCCGCCGCTTCATCTTCTTGTTCTTCTTCTTCTCGTTTAACTGCTTTGTTAAAACGCTGTAGCTTGCTCTTCTCCGTTTGAGTGAACGGTGGTATGTTTTCATCAACTTCATCGTCATCAATATTGATGACCTCAACGTCTTCGTTGTCATTCACGTTATTCGCTGAGGTGGCTTCTTCTTCTTCTTCTTCTTCTTCTTCTTCATCATCATCGACGTGGAAATGGAAATTTAAATTTTTGCCATTCAAGGTTAATCTCAATTTTTTAGATACACTCAGATTCACTAGCGTATTGTAACTTGTCTCATCACCGATTAGAAGTCGACATACACGTATCGGTAAAAATACGTTACATTGATAATTTAACTCAACCCGAATTTTCGGACCGTATCGAGTGTCTATTTTTCGCATTTCGGTAACACGATAGGTTCGATCAGTTTTCAAATCTTTGAACGGAACGGTTGGTAAGTATTGATTGTTTATCGGAGCCATTACTGAAGATGCTCTAGCAACTTCATTAATTTGCGATAAAGCACTTTTAACTGCTGTTGAACGACTATGTGACATGGTTCTTATTACACGTCGCGAACGTCTATGTCTCATAAGCAGTGAAACGCCTCATATTTATGTGTTTAGAGGCTGTATAAAACACTGATTTCTTTTCTTCCGGTAGAAACAGAGTGCAACATGAAATACTGTATGATGAAGAGAGAGAGTAGACTATTTCCTTCGAAAAAAGTCATAATACCGCAAAACCGTTGCAACTGTTAGAACCGTTGCAACCGCAGGTCGAGGCGACGGCGCTTCCACAAAAGCATTATAACCGTTCTAATGTGTTACGTTGATAACACTTAGAAAAACAAATGTATCCTTATTCCAGTAACATCGTTAAAGTTTTATAAATGCGGAAACCGCAATGGTTTCCGTACAACTAGGGTCGGAAGTCGTTCTGATGCTGCGTTGATGCTCAGAGTCAAATAAGCCCTCGTGCCGTTCAGAAGTCCTCAAATTTTTACTCGCGCATATACTCAACATTTCTATTAAAAATGTATCCGGAGTATTCTATCGAAATTTCTTTGAATCAGAACGCAACGTATAAGCTAGCTCACGCTGTGAATACATCGAGTGTATTTTTATCCACCCTTGAAATGGAAAGTGCAAACGTAGAATTATATTTTATGTTGCGACGTTGGTACGTGACAGAACAACGAGGTGAACGTATCACGGATAATGATAAAGTTATTGGTATGAATTGCATAGTGGCGGATGAGGCTGATGCATATCGCGCCATATTAATTGCTACCGAAGACGATGGTAAAAGATCAAAAGTGAGATATGTCGATGAAGGCAACACAGACAGCATTGACTCTGACTGCTTGTATCACTGTACACCATTCTTTGAATCTATAGCAATATTAGCTATTGAGTGTCGTCTATTCGGATTTGAAAATTATACACGTGCACATCAAGTTGAAATGCTCTACAACGTATGTAAGGGCGAAATGACGCTTGATCTCGTTGATCATGGTGATGAAACTAAACCACCAGGTGTTCGGTTGTACAATTCTGAACAGCAAAATATTGGAGATCTATTTCTCGCTCATCCAGAAATCGAATACGCGTTTTAAAAAAAAGTGGGGGAAAAGAAGCGTGAAGGAGAAGACAGAGAAGGAGCGAGTCAGCGACGGTGAAGGTGGAGGAGAAGGCAGAAGAGGAGGGGAGGACTGATAAATTTAAAAGCAATGACTCACGTAGCGATGACTTTTATTACATTGGGAGAAGTGACTGGATAAGCAACAGAAAAAGTGAATGAGAACAATAATAATGAACAGGCGCGATCGTGAAATAATTGATGTTCTTTGTCAAAACATTGTTTATAAAATACGGATGTGTGAGCTGTTACCAGTTTTGATTGAACTCAAGATTTTCAATGACGATGATGTAAACTTACCGATTTGGAGAGTAAGTATAAATATTCCTCTTTATTTCAAATTTTGTTTGTTGTAACATTATGATTGTTTTCAGAGGACGATACACTGTAAAGCCACAGCTCAAGATATCGTACTAACGATAAAGACACGAGGACCATACGCATATGATAAATTTGTTCAAGCATTACGTCAAACGGATCACAACGATGAAGCTGACCTTCTTGAATATGCAAGATTTATCGATGATATTAAAACATTTAATATTATTAATACAATTGCTCCAAGTCGCAGTATATAAAAATTCATCTCTCCTTGTTCGTGCTAAACATTCGTTAAAAGAAAGTGGGAGTAGGAAGTAGGAAGTGGTTTAATACATTCTCCTCTCATAAACTGATAAAGGTCTTTATGAAGTGGAAATCATTAGCGGTTAAAAGCGGATAAGTTCAACTTCCACTCAGACGCTCAGACCATGTAAAGCAATCAACCTGAACAGACGTGGAAAAAAATAGTTCGTGTAGCAATGAATCATCGTGAAACTAAGTACTATTTTTTCATTAACAATGAATCCATTGAAGTGCCGAATGAGTGGTGTGAGAACAGTGATCTTGACTTTATATACGATACGATGTTCCTGGTAATGCGCTGCATTGATCTAAAAATGCAGTTTTACACACAAATTGCACTACCGATGGGTATTTATAAATTTTTTCATCCAAAGAAAATTGTTAAAATCAGTGATAAGCAGTGGTATGGACCAATAACAAAAGGTGAAATTATACCATGTAATATGTGGTATAAAATGCACTATTCTCAACCGCTAGAGAATACAACGGAAAAAGAAGGACTTGAAAAAAAAGATTTTTCATCTAACCGTGAATCGAATGAATCACACATTTTTCCGTTGCATCGTGTATCAATCTGCAGCGACTTATCATCATTGAAGAATAGTGTCGATGACAGTGAAAAAAATTATAACTATGATAACGATGATGATGTCGATAATGATGGTGGTGATAATGATGAAGATGAAAATGTCACGTTGCTGAAGCGATTACGGAAAATGGGGATAAGTAAAAAAATGGATAAAGCTTGTCAAAATGAAGAAAAAATAATGGACGATAAAGCGTGCCAAACTGGTGGTGAGGATAACGAGATTCGAACACATCGATGGAGCTCAATAACCACAGCATCTGGATTTCAAAAAAATTCACAAGGCAATCCAAGTCAGGATGAAGATTTTGCGATACAGTTTCAAATCAGCAAAAATAATCAATCATCGATAAGATTTTATCCTCCAAAGCGCTATGAACTGAGCAGCGGTGAAGAAATTAACTGAAAAGATGAAGGTAAATTTGAACACGTGTCTAATTTTAACTCTTATTTAATGATTGCTCAATAAAAAAAATGTTAAAATTTTTTTGTTACAGAAAAAAAGATCAACGAACTGATCGGACAATCAAATTGTTGCGTGAATTACTGTGTGTTCATTATCATAAATATTTTTCCGTAAAGTGATAGCACGCATGGAAGAACTGTCTTAGTGGAAAAAAAATATTACTCTCAAAAAAAATGTAAAATGATACTAACTCACTCTTTGAAATATATATTAGTATTAAGTCAATGAAATACTTGGAATTGTATTACTAACAATGAATAATAAAAAAAAATGAAAAAAGGAAAATAATGATGATGGAGGAGGAGGAGGAGGAGGAGGAGGAGGAGGAGGATGAGGAGGAGGGGTGAGGAGGAGGGTGAGTATAAATACAAGGAGCAGGGTTTTTTCTAGAAAAAAAAAAAAATCGTTAAAATGCGATTCGTGAAACATTCATTATCAATTCGTGTCAATAAAAGAATTCTCGATGAAGAAGAAGATAGTCAAGATCGACGACACGGTGCTCTACTACCTAACACAATTCGCGCTATCATCTGTGGTCCATCAAATTGTGGAAAAACAAATTTACTGTTGAGCTTAATTGAAAGTCCAAATGGTATACGGTTTGAGAATATTTATGTGTATTCAAAGTCGCTGCATCAGCCGAAGTATCAATATCTCGAAAATATTCTATCATCGATTGATGACATTGGATACTTTACATTTTCAAACAATAGTGATATAATTCAACCTGATAGTGTAAAACCGAACTCTATTTTCATTTTTGACGATGTGGCATGTGATAAGCAAGATAATATTAGAGAATATTTTGCTATGGGCCGCCATTTTAAGATTGATAGTTTTTATTTATGTCAAACATATGCAAAAATTCCAAAACATTTAATTCGTGATAATACAAATTTCTTAATACTCTTCAAACAGGATGGAATGAATTTACGTCACATTTATAACGATCATGTAAACACGGATATGACATATGATGAATTCTTACAATTATGCTCAAGTTGTTGGAAAGAAAAGTATGGATTTCTCGTGATAGACAAGGATAGTCTTAATAATAAAGGGAGATATCGGAAAGGCTTTAATCAGTTTGCAGTCATCTAATCATTCATTCGTTAACCGTTAGTGGTACGATACAGTCGTCTTAAACGTTCTTATTCCGTCTCCGTTAAGTGTAACAGTAAAACAAAAAAATATTATGTCTGAATTAAGTGTGAAAAACAAGAAGAAGGCGCAAAATGAGCGTCTTTTAAAAAAAATTGTTCAAATAAGTGATGATATACGGAAAAAACATCAAGCTATAAAATTTGGGAAAATTGAAGATAGAGAATTGTTAGAAGAATCGTATAAACCGATAGTTGAACCGTTGCAACAATTAGTTCGAGATACAATCACAGACAAAAAACGTACATTTCAACAGGCAAATATAAAAGTTAAGAAACAACAAAAAAGTGAAATAGATGATGAAGAAGAAGAAGACAAGACAGTTGACTATGAGAGTGATAAAATCGATGGCAATGTATCATATCCATATTCGATTAAAAAAAAAATCAATAGTACTATTGCTGATCATAGTACTCCAGTAAATAGAGGTAATTTAACAACGTTGCGAAATGCTCCGCTGAACATATCTCCTATGAATATATCATCCAATGTATCAACAAATGAAGATTCCATTCGTGAAATTATGCAACAATCTACGGGGGAAGTTGAAAAAACCATCAACGAACATTTGGGAGTATTATCACAAAAATATTTAAAATTATTCTTTGGACCTGATGCTCAACGGAAAATAGATACCAATTACGGTGTTTACTTCAAGGATGATGTAATGATGATAGGTGATTCAGTATTTGAGATTGATAAGAATGATAATATTATCATCAAAGGAATACGGTATCACGGTACACCTGGTATTTTTGAACTAATTTTCATGAAAAATCCTTCGAAAAAACTGTACAACGAGATGGATTTGTTTAAATATAAAGAGATTCTACTTGCGACTAATGCACATCGACGTAAATTCTCATCAACGGGACAAATTATGGGAAATAAAGGATTAAAATATAAAAATATTATTGCTCCTTTGACTGCAGCGATTACACCGGCACGTGGAGTATTAGCAACGGAGACCGCAAGCGGAAGTGGTTTACTTCCTCATGAAATGACTACAACGGCTTGTCCTATCCAATATGTATTTTGGAATGAGCCTAACGAACTGGTTAATAGACTTCAACTTTTAATCGCTTCGAAAAATGCTGGACATACGGGACATGATAATGAAATAATTTCAATTATCGAGGAATTACGGGAAGCTAATATCATTATATAAAACCTCATTCTTACCTCCCACTCGTGTTAGTTCATTTCTTTAACCTTTACTGTCGACGTCTATTTGTCTACGAGAGAGAAAGACATAGAAATTTGAGGAAAATGTTTATCAATAAGTTTGGAAACAACATAAATGCATCGAGTTATCGGATTGAAACAAAGAAGACATATAAAGCACTTCGATGGAGTGATATAGATAATGCATACGATGCTGATAATACCCCCATCATACATCTCACAAATCCTACAACAGCGGATAGTGCAATTAATAAAGCATATTTCGATCAACGGCTTTTTGACTTTGATAGAAAAACTATGGAAAACTTAAATACAAATTTTGTGACAAAGAATGGTTTTAATAACTTGAAGGCAGATTTAAAAGAGGATATAATTAATCAAAATATAGAGAGAACGTCTGAATTGAAAACCTATTATATAAATTCAATGAAAATGTTTGATGATAAATTTAACGAGTCGATGAAGCTTTATAACGAATTTAAAAACGAACTAACAGACAAAATTAAAAGTGTTAATGAGAAGGTAATTGATTGTCAGAGACAAATCAATTCAAATATAGAAAGTGAAATAGAGAGAAACAACAGTATTTTCCTAAAATTGCAAGAGTTGAAAAATGCTAACGACTCGATTAAAAGACAAATGGAATATAATGAGAAAAGGATTGAAGAACTGTCGGGAAAGTGTGTTCAAACGGATGTATTAGACAATTATAGACATGAAATGAATGAAACAATTCGTAACATTTATGTATTGATTGATGAGAAAAAAATCTAACAAGTCATCATCAAAGTAAAATTAAAAATATTTTAAAATATATAAAAGAATCATAAACGGAATAACGTTCAATTGTTCAACAGCCACAGAATCGTTATGAGTAAAGAAAAACAAAAATTAGTTCAAGAACTTCATACACCAGCTAGAAGAAATTTTCCTCGAAGACGTGTGATTATTCGAGGTTATGACGATCTCTGGCAAGCTGATTTAGTTGACATGCGTGCTTATGCTCGTGTTAATGCAGGACATCAATACATTCTCACGGTAATTGACACATTCTCCAAATTTGGTTGGGCTGAACCAATGAAGACCAAGAGTGCATCGGATGTGGTGAACGCTTTCCGCAGAATAATATCTACTTCCGCGCGACAACCGACCAATCTACAAACGGACGATGGAAAGGAATTTTTCAACAAAAATTTTCAAACATTGATGGAAAAACACACGATCAATCATTATTCAACATACAGTGTAATGAAAGCGTCAATCGTTGAACGATTCAATAGAACATTAAAGAACAATATGTGGAAAAAGTTTACATTAAATGGCAATTACAAGTGGATTAAGATACTTCACGAATTAGTTGATAATTATAATAGACAAGTGCATCGAACAATTAACATGAGACCAATTGACGTAACAATCAAACATAATAAAAAATTATTGTCCACCGTGTATAATAATGTAAAAATTGCAGGTCGAGGCAAGTATAAAATCGACGATTATGTTCGCATCAGCAAATATAAAAACCTCTTTGCGAAAGGTTACACACCAAACTGGACTACGGAAATCTTTCAAATCAGACAAGTTCGTCGAACCAATCCCGTTACTTACCTTCTAAAAGACATTCACGGTTATGATATACAAGGAGGATTCTACGAGCAAGAATTATTGAAAACTACTCAACCTGACGTTTATTTAGTTGAAAAAGTCATACGTAAAAAGGGTAACAAAGTTTTTGTAAAATGGCTAGGTATGGATTCGTCACACAATTCATGGATTGATAAAAAAAATGCATTATAACGTAAAATTATGTATCGCGCTTACATGATACAAATTATATAAAAATGTACTCACCTCTTTCATTCAATATTTGATCAATAAATTCATAAAACCATAAACAAATTTTTGGAATTTTTAAAGCTTCCACCTTCTTCCGCTCCTCCTTCATCATTAGAATAATTGATTCATCTACTTTCTTCATACTAATAATTTATTATTTATACTTTTTGAACTGACTACAACTATCAACTAATCAATATATCATACAATCACTTCTATCAATCAAAAATCCTCGTCTCTCTAGCACAATTGTAACACACTACCCCCTACCCCCTACCCCCTACCCCCTACCCCCTACCCCCTACCCCCTACCCCCTACCGCTACCCCCTACCCCTGCCCGCCCGCGCACCCTGCTGTCTCGAGCGACAGCATCGCATTTTTCACACACGCACGCACGCACGGATGATATCTCGCCGCAACATCCTGTCGCGCGACTCGCACGGCGACGATGGCCTAATATCGAGCAGCGCAACGGTTTTTTGGTTTTTTTTTTTCACACACACGCACGCACGCACGCACGGATGATATCTCGCCGCAAGTCTCTGTATCTCACCGCAACTCTCGGTATCGCACCGCAACTCTCTGTCTCTCTCGCACGGTTGCGATCTCTCTCGCTCTCATTGGAAGCATAGAAAGTGATCCAGAACCGGCATAGCCTACCTACTCCTTTTTATCCAAAAAAACTCAAAGAAAAGACAGACTATTAAGGGGATGCTGAATCTTTCTGTTTTACCGACCGAAATAGGCGATTTCTTAGTTTTCACTATTCGTCGTTTCATATGTGACGGGTATGCTTCAAATCTTACAGGACTGTATTAATAACATAAACGATTCGGCGTTCACTCGAATTTCGGTCGAAATCTTCCGAGAAATAATAAAAATCGAACATTACAAATTGTCGTGAAAACCAACATGGCCGCGGAAATGTCAACATCATCCGTTCTGTAGCATATAAA
Source organism: Stenichneumon culpator (assembly GCA_964017025.1). Taxonomy (NCBI): domain Eukaryota; kingdom Metazoa; phylum Arthropoda; class Insecta; order Hymenoptera; family Ichneumonidae; genus Stenichneumon; species Stenichneumon culpator. The sequence continues at coordinate 11,718,089 of OZ024771.1, forward strand.
AAAAATCTAGATCTCGTATACGTGAAAAGAGCGTGCATGCGGATTCTTTGAAGTTCTCCGAATATACCAAAACCGTCGGAAAGTTGCTCACACAAAAGATAATCATGCGTAGTACATGCTGCGTCCACTCAGTCTATCGATTTATAACCGGTGATCAGAGCCGATGACAACGGCATGAATCGTGACACTACGTACATGCACTTTCTTGTAAGTTTTCTATCGAAATTCGACCCCACACCGAAGCGTTTATGTCAATGTTATAGTCATGCATGCTTTGACGCATATGCGTAGAATATTAACAATTCTGAGTCGGAACTGAAAAATTGTCTAGTTCCGTCTGTAAAACAGATAAAGCAGGTTAAAATGAAAAAAAAACAGCTCCACCATCCCCTTAATAATCCATGGGAATAGGGCATTCACCATTATGATCTTCGATAATTTCCATTCTATTCGCGCCATCTCCAAATAACTCCCTCTCGTTCGCGCCAAAATCGCCCCCTGCGACTTCCGCAACGGCGTCTAGAATATGAGAAAATGTCGCAAATAGTCAGTTGAATGATCAGAAAACAGAAATGAGTGAGACCTTTTTTATCTCGAAAAATAAAAAGAAAGAAACAATGTTAATAATTCAAGGGAATAGTTCATTCACCATCATTACCGTCGGCAATCTCCACCATAATCGCGTCATCTTCACGCACGTTCGCCTCAAAACCATGACCCGCGACTTCAGCAACGACGTCTATAATATGAGAAAATATTGTGAGACATTTTAGTAGGTCGTAAACCATCGCAGATTGAGCCTCAATAAAAGTTTTCGAAGGTGTGTAAAGTTATTCGTTGATTTTAATTTTGTATTATCGTACGAGAAGATCGTACGTAATGACAAAGCATGTAATTACATTTAAAAGTAAAAGCTTTTGACGAGGGTATTGCATTGTCTACGTAGTTTGTTTTAATAATATCAAGTCTATATACAGATACGTTTGTTACCGTAATCTAAGTTATCCATGTAATTCGGGCCATTAATTTGATCAGCGTCGTCAATCGAGCCAGCCAAATCATCATTATCGGTGTCTGAAGTAACTCGATCGCCAGCCTCAACACCGCGAACTGCGTCCATTGGCAGGACGTCGCCTAGTTTGTATAAAAACGAAACATTTGGCGATGGTCAGAATTGCATGTACGATCACTATGTATCATCATTGCAATATCACAAAGCATTACCGTCTTCATTTCTCCGCTCAACGAACGAATGATTCGAGTTGGATACTGTGAAAGGAATAATTGCGATATAGTCTATGCCTCATTTGTTGTTGTCATACAATTTGACTTCAGTAATATCGAACAATCGACTTCAACACAGAGTGCGCTTTTTCTGTTATGCTTACGATAATGCAGGGTTACTTATCGATGAAAAACCATGAAACGACTATGAAAAATTATCAGTATTGTCATTTTCTTTACGCTTATACCCTCTTAAATCAATTTTTATAAATTTACCTTCAGCATCAGAACTGGCGGACATACGATCCGGAACAAAATGATCAGACTCTGATTCTAAAACAGATAATTAGAGTATAGTTTATGCCCGGTTGGGTGTCATCGTGAAATTGAACCATGGTAATGGTAGACTAATCTACACCAAAATAGCCCGAAAATACTTTGTTTAATCACGATTAAAACCAAGCCTAACGATTTACCTTCATTATCGGAACCGTTGGACATGTGATCAGAATTATCAGAGTCTGATTCTAAAACAAATAATTCATGTATTTCGCCTTAGTAAGATCGACTAATCTACCGTAAGCAAATTTGAGACGAAATTGTTTATCCACGGTTAAAACAATGATTCTAAATTTACCTTCACCATCAGAACTGTCGGGCGTATGAACCGGAGGGGAATAATCAGGGTCTGCTTCTAAAACAGATAATTGCAGTATAATGTTTAGCCGATTGCTTGTCTTCACGAAACTGGACCTCGGTAATGGTAGACCAATCTACAGTAAGTAAGAAAGCCCGAAAAAACTTTGTTTAGTCATGATTGAAACGAACTCAATTTACCTTCATCATCGGTACCGTCATACAAACGATCCGAATCATCAGAGTCTGATTCTAAAACAAATAATTTATGTATTTCGCCTCGGTAAGAACGAACAATCAACATTAAGCAAACTTGCGACCAAATTATTTAGTCACGCCTACAGCAATGTTTGTTAATTTACCTTCACTATCGGATTCGGCGAACGAATGATGGGAACTATCGAGGTCTGATTCTAAAACATAATTGCAATGTATTCCAATCTGTCTGATTGATTGTTTTTTTTTTAATGTAATTGAGGTTTGATACTAATTAAATGAGTTGCAGTATAAAAAAGAGATTTTTTTCATGCTTAAGGGGATGCTGAACCTTCCTGTTTTACCTACCAAAATAGCCGATTTCTTAGTTTTCACTATTCGTCGTTACTATGCGACGCGTATGCTTCAAATCTTCCACAACTGTATTAATAACATAAACGATTCGGCGTGCACGCGAATTTCGATCGAAATCTTTCGAAAAATAAAGAAAATGGAATATTAGAAACTGTCGCGAAAATTAACATGGCCACAGAAGTGTCAACAGCATTTGTTCTGGAGGATATAAAAAATTCTAGATCTCGCATACGTCAGCATTCTAACAATGCTAAGTCAGAACTGAAAAATTGTCTAGTTCCGTCAGTAAAACAGGTAAAACAGGTAAAGCATCATAAAAAAGAAAAAAAACAGCTCCAGCATTCCCTTAATACATGTGTTGTATAATGTACCATCGTTATCAACTGCCACTGGTTCGTCCGCGGGATTGTGCACATTTTCTATAACATTTTCGAAACGCAGTCCCTCGAAAATTGCGTGATCGTACTCGGGATCCTCGACTTCAATGAAAAAAGGGCCAAAAATGAACATAAATCAACTACGTAATGCTAACGCAGCTATGAATACTTTCAGAAAAAAACATGGCCTGAGAGTACTCGCTACAATCTGACGGCATTTAGGGGAGACCGGGCAAAATGGGGACGCTAAGCAATAAAAACTGCTACAACAATACCAAAAGAATAGATCTATTGTTTTTCATACAAAAATTGTATTGCCACTGGTTTTGTAAGGATATCAAAAAACAAAAACCATCTAGGGCAAAATGGGGTACCCTTCGATTTGACTCGAGGCAACTTTTGATAGCTTGACGCAATTGAACGTTTTCTTTCGTTATTTGCATTGATTACTAATGTGTGACAGTACTTGAATGTCATGTGAAGCGCATGTGCGTTAGTTGTCAAGCGTAACTCGTGTCAAGCGAAACAAATTGTTCAAAATCCCATAAAATTTAAACAGTTGGATCAATTTTTGCTAAATTTAATATGAGACGTTGGACAGTGTTAGTCCATTCCCGTGCCAAATTTAAGCTCGATATCTCCATGTTTCCTTCAATTGAGGCCGTTTTTTTAGCAATAAAAAAAACAAAAAACAAAATCCATAAAATCTGATCCCTTCCGTAAATTTTAGCCGAAGTCAATAACAAAGGTCTTTCATAACAATATTATATATGTGTGAGATACGTGACTTCCAGTTTGGAGAATCAAATTTTTTTCGACCGGTAGTGTTGATCGTCAGTACCCGTCATCTACGAGATACGTGACTTCTGGTTTGGAGAATCTAATTTTTTTCGACATTTCCGATTTGGAAAATCAAATTACCCCATTTTACCCCAGGTCAATATGACATTTCATGTCCAAGTTTTGCCCCGGTCTCCCGTACGCATTTTTCGTCTAATTATATGTCTTCCTCGAATGTGATAAAGTGTAATCATTTTATTTACCGGAGCGCATAGTTTGCGGACTTTCTATCATTTCCAATTCATCCTCTGGGGGATTGTTGGAGATTATCTCGAGTCGCCGTCGTATGTGGCCTTTCAGACGAGCCGCTTTGTCCAAAAATTCCGCAGCATTTAGTTCGCCCGCATACAACCCTTTCCAAGCTAATAAAATCGACATAAAGAGTCATGATAAATAGGTTATGTGTATTTTGGTTCACTATAATAATAAGCATCAATGAAGCTCGAGATTAAACCCGTCCGACAGCAGTCGCACAATTAAATTGACCAACGTAACAGTTAGCGTCTTAAATTTAAATTAAAAAGCTCGATCTTTTATGTATTAAAAAAGTATATCTTTCTAAATAATTACACTCTCGCAGACCGATTTGACCCATTTTTGCGATCAACGTACGGTCTATCGACTGAAATCGGTTAAGTATTATTTAACTTTGAGTAAACATTATATAAAAATCATCAAGCGGCTCAATTTTGGTCAACTTTTATTGACTTGACCGATTATTGACCAATTCCCGCGGGCGCTGTTTGATTAGTTTATGGTCTTCGTGTGATTAGTCGACTAATATTGAACCTAAAATAATGAAAGCTCAATTAATGGTCGGCTTTTGTCAACTTAACCATATATCGAATTAATTTGGTAAACTCCGTAGGGTCAATTTAAGGTCGATTTTTGGTTTATCAACGAGGATTAAACTAGAAGCAATGATGGATCAATTGATGGTCGAATTTTACCATTTTAACTAAATATCTACTTAATTGTGCACACTCTTTTCGGTCAATGTGAGATTCTAGACTTCCAGTTCGTCAGCTGACATTAAACTCAGAGTATTGCGAAGTCAGTTAGCGGTCGACTTTATTCGACATGACTGATGTCGACTCAATCGGACACACACATTATGGTCGATTTAAGGTCAACTTCTAGTTAATCGACCACGATTGAACTTAGGAAATCATCACTTCCAATTACGGTCGACTTTTATCGACTTAACCAATTGTCGACTCAATTTACGAGACTCTGTTCGGTTTATTAAGGTCAATTTCGGGTTAGTCAATCGAGATTGAACTCAAAGCACTTTCCGGTGCTTGACTCAATTGGAGTGGTCAATAGTGAATGGTTAACGGGATGGTGGACCTTCCTGTTTTATCGACCGAAATAAGCGATTTCTTAGTCTTCACTATTCGTCGTTACTATGTGACGGGTATGCTTCAAATCGTACAGGACTATATTAATAACATAAACGATTCGGCGTGCACTCCAATTTCGGTCGAAATCTTCCAAGAAATAAAGAAAATCGAACATTACAATTTGTCGCGAAAACCAACATGGCAGCTGCAATGTCTGCAGCATCCGTTCTGTAGGATATAAAAAATTCTACATCTTGCATACATCAAAAGAACGTGCATGTTGATTCTTTGAAGTTCTCCGAATATTGCAAAAACCGTCGGAAAGTTGTTTACACGAAAAATAATCGCGAATAGTGATTATTTTTCACTGCGATCACTTAGTCTATTGACTTGCAACGGGTGATTAGAGCCGCTGACAACGGCATGACTGTAGGGCACGATGCAGAGCCACCTTTGGGTTAATCGTGACGCTACGTTCATGCACTTTCACAAACTATAATATTCGGTTGTCTTAATTCCTTGTAATATTTCAATCAAAATTCGACCGCACACCGAAGCGTTTATGTTAATATAATAATACTGCATGATTATATGTGAGTATATGTGTAACATATTAACAATGCTAAGTCGGAACTGAAAAATTGTCTAGTTCCGTCGGTAAAACAGGTAAGGCAGGTTAAAAAAGAAAAAAAAACAGCTCCAGCATCGGCCGATTGGATGTCGTCTATAAATGGACTCACGATGCTCCGATTAAACAAGTCAAATTTCAGTCAACTCGCTTTAAGTCCACCCACAAAAATCTGCAGAATTGTATCAGATTTCAGTGAACCTATAAAAAATCGAGCATAAATCGACTCAATTGCTAAACTAGATTCACTTGATTTTTGGTAAATCCAGTGAATGTTGTTCATTTTCCGACGCAAGTTGGTTCAGACACGTTGGTTAAGGATCTGTCCATTCACTTAAAATCAACCAAAAATTGTCCCATGAAGGTTCATAGCACTAGGTCCTGATCTAGTCAACTATCTCGACGTCAACCATATACCGACCGAGAACATACCCACTGAAATGGGTCAACTGCAGTCGAATCAAGGTCAAATTTTTGCACAAACCGACCGTCGATTTTCGGTCATCTTTCGGTCGTACAGATCCGCTAATGTTATAACGAACCTTGCACAAGCTCGCGTTGCTTATAAACGGTCGAATATCTTGGATGTCGCTTGATTCTTTTGCTGCGTTTGAGGCTCTCAACGTCGTTTCGGGCTTTCGACGTCAACTTGAGGAGTTTAACTGTTCGAGGAGAAAGGTGAATGTGGCAACACATAGGATACGGTATCAGGATGTGAAAAGGAACAGATATTGTGAAGGTAGCGTACCTAAAAAGATCCAGGCACTGGGATGTCTCCCGAGCTCGTCAGCAAGTATGCTATTATACGACTCGATGACATTATTCGTGCGGTTTGATAGACCATGCACACAGAAACCAGCGGGTTTAACTATGTGCAGCCACTGGCGCTCATAATATGCGAGGAAGCTACGAAACGCTGTTGCCAATGCTGCTGGTAAAGCATTTTTCAGCTTATCGTATTCGGATACAATCAAGTCTTCAGGCAAGAACGCCAAAGCCATCAGTTGCTTCACGAACATCTTGGCGACGTCGTTTCCGTTTACGAGACCGTTCAGCTTCAATGTGTTGATTTTTTTCAACAAAGCCTTGTTAAAATATTGACAATTAGAATCCGAAATCCGCTAATCCGAATCCGAATACAGCTAATGCAATTTAAAGTTAGGCTATTTCGTATCTACAACGTGGCGAACAAGTTTTTAGTGTGTTCAAGGCCGCAACTGGTGGTGACTTGAAATTTAATTCATATACTGTGAAGTTCATGCTCTGGCGAGCATGGGGTAAGATTGGCACTGGGCTTTGCAAATTTTTTTTTTTTGGTAAAATCAAATAGGTTACGACGCCGTGTATAGGTAATATCCTGACCATATATTAAAAATTGGAAGTTCCGTTTGAGCTTACAAATCGTAAATAGTTGTACGGACGATTAAACTACGGAACCATACAGAAACTATACGAAACTACATTCATCATTCGTCCATCAGAACCGTCCATACAGAAACTATTCGAAATTGTTCATTCGTCCATCATTATGCTGGTGAAATGTCAAAATGAAATTACGTTCAGGAACACAATCAAAACTGATAAGAAGAGCCAGTTGTAATTACGTAGCGAATAATAATTATATTAAAACTATATGCTCGTTTCATGCCCTGAGTTTAATATGAAGTTTAACAGAAAGAAAATTCGTACCCGATCATAGTGCACGCTGCAGCCAGTAACGTGAGCATTCGGGAAAACTGTTTTGCTCGCATTCCGTAATGCCTGCTCGAAGTCAGTCATAACGATGGTTACGTCGGCACTGTTGAGCAATCCCGATATCTCTGTCAATACTGCCGTGTATGCAGCTTCAGACTTGCTCGACATCAAAATATGCGCGAATGGAAGAGCCTAGAAAATATCCGATCAAATAATACCCATCATTGGCTACATTTTTGTAAACGACTAAAACAATTCTCAAAAAGTTGAAGTATAGCTTTTGTTATAAAAAATGCCGACAATAGCTATAGAAGATATAGCGAATTCACAAGGAATTCAATAGGGTAAATGAGGGTGAGTTGGCCAGGTGGGTGAGATGACCACCCGTAATATCTTTTAATGTAACAAACGAATGGCGCCGCCGTTTGCTCAGTTTTTAGTATATGTGGATACAATCCGATTGCACAACAAATTTTAAGATTGTACGTGGAAGAGTCAGTCCGAGCAGTGAATCCCTTTTCCGAGGTAACCAGAAATTTATCGAGCTATATTTCTAGCGCTCTAGAGACATACAACATTATAATTTTGCTAGTAAATCAAGATTTCACTGTAGTTGGATCTTTTAAGAAAAGATTGGCGCGTAGTAAACCTATTTTTAAAAATGCCTTCCCTAAATTTAAGCAGCAGCTATTTTTCCGAGAAAATGGGTGATATGGCCACTCATTTTCCGGGAGACATGACCACTTGTTTTTCGGGGGATATGGCCATGTCAGTGGTGGCCATGTCACCTGGATATTGAGGGTGAAATGGCCACATCAGTGGTGGTGGGCCACTGCCCACAATAGCAGTCGGTGGTCATATCACCCGAGTATTGCGGGCGAGATAGCCACGTGGCCATCTCGCCCGCAATATCCGGGTGGTATGGCCAGTGAAACCACTTTCTTTTTAGTTTCATACCTGAAACATTTGACGGAGGCAATTACATCTTTCTGTAGTTTGATTAGACAAGATAAAATATAGTAAGACATGTTTTGTGCGATACCGATGCTTCTCCGGATCTAATTGGCTACCATTATTACTGTGGCCATGTCACCCGTAGTGTCCGGGTGAGATGGCCGATCGCAAATATTTATTTATAGAGCTACAATTAAATCATCCATCGAATATATCGAAAGTTCTGAGTGAATTACTTTAGTTGGAAGTTCCTAGAGTTGGTTACAACAAAAATGTTTACGTTTTCAGAATGTTAAACCTCCAATTTTCGTTATTTAAAAAACCATGGCCATATCACCCCGACTTACCCTATGGGAAATATTTGTCCAACTCACGTGACCGAATGTAACGCCCAAAATTGTCACGAGTTGATAAACGTCGTTTACATTCGGCGTAGTTTGAAACGTGCCGTCTATAAAAAGGCGTGTCACACTGCGAAATGCTGCCTCAACGAATTCGGCATCGTAAAACAATACGTGCACTTTTCCGAGACGATCGGTTATGCGTCGGCATACGAGGCGTCCTACGCCGTACTCTAATAACCGCGTCCTGTCGGGATTCTCCAACTGGATTGCCATTTCTTCGAGACTCGTTGGATTCGGGGGAAACGAGTTCCTTCTCCACTTTTTCAAGGAGCTTTTTATACTATTGTAAGGTATCTCGACCTTTATTTCCTGCGGGTACCTGTTGCAACAATAATAGTTATTTACAAATGATCATAACCCGGACTATTAGCATCAAATATAGAAGTGAACTGCTCATAAGTCAAGTTTCAAGTCAAAGTACTTCAAGTACAAAGTAAAAAGTACATGTACTTGAAGTACCAGGGAGCTTTAGTACTTCGCAAGTATTTTTTGCAATTATGATCTCGCCTCACTACAAACTCTTGTACAATACTTTGTCGCTGATACTGGCTTTATTACTATTACAGTAACATGCTCGATTAAACACTTTAAATCAATTAAAATAAGTAAGTGTCTATTATCATGTGTTATTTATTCATCCATATGAATGAATATTTATGCATCCATAGTTGTCATATAGAAACAAAGAACAACGATTGTACTAAAATTCAAAATTGTAAAGAATATTCTGTTTTTATTAAATCAAAAGAAAACTGGCCCACGGTTACGGAACTGCAACAGTTACCAACGGTCCTGCACCGGCCTAGCGCTCAACTGGGCATCCACCCGATGTTGGTATTAAGTCCGACCATCATATCATCTCGAAGAGAAATGCTATTGCATGCGCCTACCAGCCACGGTATTATAGTCCGTGGTCTATTCCGTAGATTCATGGTCTGCGAATTGTATTCGAAGACCATGAATCTGCCTCGGGTGCAAAACAGTGCACCGGAATCCACTCCAAATACATAGGAGCCATAACGCGCACGTTTTTTTACGTTCTTTCCTGTGTTTCGTAATTCACAGATTTCTGTCACTGGCGACATTAGAGATACATTCCATAAAAAAGTTTGCAAATATCCAATTTTGCAAAATTAAAGCTAAGTGAAACTTTTGTCATGGCTTTTTTAAAGCTCATTGATCATTCATCTTAGTGATGATTTACTATTTTCCAAATCTTTTAAAAATCTGTACTTAGCTATAATTTTATGAAATCGAATCTTGCCATTCTCCGCCAGATCTCGAAAGCTTCGTATTTCTTCTCAGAATTTCTCGAATTTTTTGTAATACGAAAAAATTTGGCGAGCTTATAACAAAACAAATGGTTTGTTTTTAACGCGATATGGAACAACTTTAGACGGCTCATACAATTTCAAAAAAAGCTACTTCATGTGACTTGCGTCAAAGTAAACTAATTCTATCAGAGTCCCTCTTCGATAGGATTGTAAATTTATATGATACATACGTTTCAAAAAATAAAGATACCGAAAAATTCAAATAAAAAAATATCATACAAGCAAACCGATCAAAACGTAGGTAACGAGCGATTATTACGTTACGAAGTATGACGAAGATTCATGGCAGTGAGACTGAAAACAAAATTGGAATTAATACTTACAATTCAGCTATCGTGTCGTAGAGATCCTTCAACCGCCAGTAGTTTCTGGTGAGCGCAGATTTCAAAGCATCCTTAAAATCAGCCTTAAGCTGACACAAATGATCCGAAAAACAAATGGAAGAATGTCCATTAGACAAGACGATTTCTCCATTGTTCAATTTTTTCGCTGTCCCACGGCAGTGTTTTGTCTCACAACGCAGGTAACTGTAATAAAGTGAATAGCAATAGTAGTATATAATAGCTGCCAGCAAAATGAGAATGAAACAACAAATTATAGATTAAGTCATTAGATAGCCAATATGGACATTTATCGATTCGATTTGTTCAGAGTAGGTTTTGGCGTTGATTACAGCGCGCATTTCCATTTTATCAAGTGAAATAACGTTGCATTGTCACGGGATAATAAAAGGCGATAGGTGAAGGGCAGAACGACAGTGCGAAATCGCACAGGGTACCAGATGTCGCTGGAGGTGGAGATAACAATGATGTTGATCACGAAGACAGGCATTATGTTAGATCAAGTCATAATTCGCTGACCTGTGATGACGGCAAAGATGGAGACAAGGGAAGAAAGTTCGAGAAAGAAATCCAGGATTTAACAGTAAAGGAATTACGGGACGAACTACGATTGCTGAAAGTCCCGTAAAGGGGATAAATCGAGAATTATTCAAGAGGTTAAGGACAGCAATTTACTAAAGAGAAGACGATATCGAGGTAACCGACGATCAAGAGGGAGAGAAGAAAAACGATGGTGACGCACATGTAGAGATTGAGCGAGTGATACCCAACATCGATAATTATCGTCAGCAATACGGGATAGCGGAAATGATTTCCCCGCACGAAAGTATTGCTAATCGGCGACCGAGACGTCAAGGTAATAATCAACCGATAAACATGAATGTCGACCAGATAGATGAAGCGGGCGACGAGAATAGGACATCAGGAACGTAATTACGTTCTTGCGATGTAAGAAACAATACAAGCAGTGAATGCCGGGAGTACGTTTACAATCAAGGATGCCGAAGGCAGCATATCCTTCACGGATAAAAAAGTACAGTTGAATCAACTAAAATTCGGGCAGGGACTCTCAAATAAATATTTTTATTTCGTTGGTCGAACAAAATATTTTAATGACTCAAAAATATTTTGATGAAATCACCCAACAAATTGTTGAACTAACCAATTTTTTAGCTGTACCAACAAAATATTTAGTTGAACGTCCCTGCCCGAATCTTAGTTGATTCAACCGTATTTTTTATCAGTGTTTTTCAACGGAAATGACAGAATGCCGATTCAGCATTGGATCGTCGAAATTAAAGACGAGTAGACTTCTAAAATGGAACGATCCGGTTATCTACGATAAAAAGATGCTACGAGGATCTTCGAAGCGATTCATAGCATTGGAACAAGGCATCACGTTGTGGGCAGAGTTTAAACGACGAATGTTTATGCGATGACTACTGTAGCCAAACAGGATTATATGGAGGACGAAGCGGTTAGATTACAGTACATCATCGATGGCATCCTTGATAAAGAATTGAAGAAACAAATATTGTGTAACGCTCGGACGATAGCTGAGTTGAAGAAGAACCTGAAGATTTATGACTGAATGCAAGAGCGGTCGGGAATAAAGAAACCTGGAATAAGGAAAGGAGACGGGACCGAAATGCTTGAAATGAAATCAGTTCAGTCACATTGCTTCGAAGTGCGAAAATAAGTTGGAAAAACAAGAAGAGAAAGTCAATTGCGTAACGAGTAACGACGATGTGATCTTCGTCCAAATCAACGAGACTCGAATCCCGGCATTACTGGACGCATGCAACTATAAGACGGTACTACGAGACGACAAGTTTCGTAAAATCGGAAGTCCGACGTTGCAGCACACGAAGCGAAGATTCAAAGCGTTCTCGACGCCGAGCTAATAATTGACGGTGGCACGTATCAAAACGCATATACGTGATAGCCACAGAAGCGATGGATTCACGAATGCTTATCGGTAAAGATTTGCAGAGCCAAATGGATATAAACATCCGAGGAAGACGAATGACGATTGAGAAGACACCGATGACCAGTGGAGACGCAAGTAGCCCGCAATATGCGCACGTCATGTAAGAATAAAGTAAAACGATGGCAGGAGAGGTTTAATCACCAACGAACTGACAACAATTAACAACATCAAAGGCGGGGAAATAAGCGTGAAGAGACCGTACGAAGAGAAAATCCATACGTTGATTGAAGAACACAAGCCCAGCACGCAAATGCAAACCATCACAGAGACGAGAATCGTGCTAAAAAATCAGGACCCCTTTTCTTTGAAAGCACGACGACTTTCGGTGAAAGACAAACAAATTTTGGACAAACAAATAGACTAATGGTGGCAAGATGATATAGTTGAACCAACCCAAAGCATGTACTCCAGTACAGTTCTCATTGTAGACAAACAAAAATGGTTCCAGTCGAGTCTGTATCGACTATCGACAGTTAAATTTTTTAAAATCAGTCGAAACTAATTTCCGATGCCGATAATTAAAAACTAAATTCATGCATTGGCAACGTCTAGAGTCTGTCGGTTCTAGATCTGAAGAATGAGTATTTTCATGTTCCTCTCGCAGCTGCCAATTAAAAATACACATAATTTGTAACCAACGAAGCTCAGTACGCATTTCTGAAGACGTCGTTCGGGCGAGGTTAATAGTCCGACGAACTTTCTGAGGTCCATCGACTACGTGTTCCGGCATCTCAGCAGACGATGTATCGTGCTTATGTATATGAATGCCCTTATACGGCAGGAACGGCGTTATTACCAGGGAAAGACGAAAAAGAAGCGTTCGAGAATCCGCGCGCAACTCTCAAGGGTGCAGCTGATAAAGTATTGTCAATCAACTAGAAGAAATGTAAGTTTCATCATTAGCATGACGAGTACTTGGGGCATATTATAGAGAATGGACATGGTACGCCCGGCCACAGGAAAGCTTAAAGCAGTCGAGAAATCTCCACAATCGAAATGTAGAGACATTTAGAGTATTCTCAGTCTTATGGGGTATTTTAGAAAAATTTATACGGGACTACGTGATCATTGCCCGTCCCTTATACGACGTTCTCAAGGGCAATCAGAAATTTTAGTTGACCCAGATCGAGAGCGCTCGATTGGCGAGTTGAAAAAAGCACAGACAACGACCAACCGGATCCGATGACGGAGCTACATAAGGATTCCAGGAAAGTTGGAAACGACGCGCCGTTGTTGCAGAGAAACACCGTCGAGGAAAGCGGCGCTGTTGCGGAGATAATACTAACCGACGAGGATGATTTCCACCAGGTTTATTATATGAGCCGAAAGACCTCCGATGCCGAGAAGAAACTTTATTCGTATGAATTCGAAGTGCTCGCAATCGTCACGGTAATTTAGAAGTTTCAAGTGTCTGCAAGGTCTGAAGTTTAAACTCGCAACAGACTGCGAAGCCTTCAAAAAAAGACTTAACAAACAGGACATCACAGTCAAAATAGCAAGATGGGCTCTATTGCTCGGGGCAGCGTCTAAACACTTCGGGATGCTCTCAGTCGCTATCCGATCATGACTGTCAACCATGTAGTCTAGCCGATGATCCAGCAGCGACAGGTTGAAGAAAAAAGATTTCGAGTTATCAAGCAAATCTTAGAGAGAGAAGAGTACGACGATTATTTAGTCGAGCAAAGAATTCTCATGAAACGAGTAGGAGATAACAATCTTATCGCCCTCCCATCGACAATGCCCAACGAGATCAACCAGAACACTCACGAGAAAATAGCTTTAAAGTCAGGAAGATGAGCGAAAGCATCAACGACGGGTTCTACATCCCGAACCTGAAAGACAAACTAGAACGTTTCACCAGTTGCAGTATTAAGTGTATCCTAGCGAAGAAGATAAAAGAAAAGAGAATTAAGGGGATGCTGGACCTTTCTGTTTTACCGATTAAAACGGGCGATTTCTTAGTTTTCACTATTCGTCATTACTATGCGACGCGTATGGTTCAAATCTTATCGGACTGTATTAATAACATAAACGATTCGTGCACGCAAATTTCGGTCAAAATCCTCCGAAAAATAAAGAAAATCGAATATTATAAACAGTTGCAAAAATCAACATGGCCGCTGAAGTGTTAACAGCATCCGTTCTGTAGGATATAAAAAAATGCTAGATCTCGCATACGTCAAAAGAGCGTGTATGCCAATTCTTTGAAGTTCTCCGAATATATCAAAACCGTCGGAAAGTTGCTCACACAATAGATAATCACGCATAGTGTAACAACGTTCACTTAATCTATCGACTTGCAACGGGTCAATGTAATGCAGAGGATGATGCAGAGCCACCTGTGCGTCAATCGTTCATGCACTTTTGCAAAATGTAATATTCGATTTTCTTAATACCTTGTAAAATTTCAATCAAAATTTGCCACGCACACCGAGGCGATTATGACAATACCATAATATGGCATGATTTGACGTATATATGTAGCATACTAACAATGCTGTCAGAACTGAAAAATTGTCTAGTTGGGTCAGTAAAACAGGAAAAGCAGGTTAAACAAAAAAAAACAGCTCCAGGATCCCCTTAATGCCAATATCGATGTCCCGTTATCGACCTACCACGTGGAAGATCTCGGTCCTATGACGACGACATCGAAACTATACAAACACCTGTTCGTAGTGATGAGTGGATTTTCCAAATTTGTGTGGCTCTACACGAACAAAACCACCATAGCCAAACAAGTAATCTCAAGACTCACCATGCAACAAGCGATATTTGGAAATTCGCAACATATCGTAAGCAATCGAGATGCAGCGTTTACGTCCGCCGAGTACAAGGACTACTGTTTTACCGAGAACATCGAACACGTGTCGGAATACTACGATACGTTGACAGAGCACAATGATTCTTGAATAGTACCTACCAATGGAGCATCGGGATGACACCGTTTGCGGTGTTATTCGGTGAAAAGATCAGACGCAAGGAGGACCCTCAAATCAACACACTCATCGAGCAAAAATCGATTGAAATGTATACCGGTGGTTGAGAGGACCTCCGGAATCTGATGGAGGAAAATCTATTCAAAATAAGGAGGAAAACAGGCGTACCCACAATTGAGACTTGGACAGGCGAAAATTTATAAGAAACGGGACCGTGTTGCATTTAAAAAAACGCAATTTGGTCCCGGTCAAGCGGTAAGGCCTTGGCCCTACCGCTTGACCGCGTACCGCGAAAATGAATCATTTGTGAATTTCTCGTCTAACGGAGAGTTCGTGAACTGGACTAGACGTGGGTTCTGGGCAAACCAAAATAGAGGAGGAAAAGAAAATTGTCAAATTTCTATTCCGTGATCGGATATGTTTTTTAGATGTGTTAATTTTTTAAGTTTTTTCGGGAATGCCTCAGATTGGTAGCTGGACTCACTCACGCGTTTTACGCCGCTCGAGTGATCAGACCCTTTATCACTGGCTTCAAATAAGGAGTCTGCAAAAATAAAATTGTTTACTAGGGAAACAAGCGAACCAAAGGAATTTTATTTAATTTGTGGGAAGAATAATATTATATGAGGGAAAACCCGAGGATCTTAGTCAGAGTGCGTCTCTTACGACAATTAGGACTTGTGGTTAGAAGAAGGTTCTTAATTAAAGATGAGAAATTCACGACGTTTCCTAACGGTATAAGGCCAGGGACATATCGTCAAGTGCGAAGAAAAAAAAATTGAAATTGACAGTCCGTGTCGAGTAGGGTGACTTTTCGCGTGAAAGGACTCGTACATCCACCGGACTGCCTACATCGATGCTCCTCGCCAATATAGTCACTCGCTTGCCCGTCCTAGAATATAGGCGGGATAACCTCGGTACGCACAGCTTGCCCTAGACCAAAGTCACGTGACTATTGTCTCAGATATGAATATGACGAACTCCAGCTTATTGGTTGTTGAAGTCGTTATTTATCCTCGCAAGCTTTACTCGTTATTTGTTCTTGAAAGCTGTTGCCGTAGCACACAACGAGGGTCTCGAAAGCTAAATAAAAATCATAATTATCTTCAGTAGTTCGAAATAAGAGAATTTTGTGCTGAAAATTATTTTGCTCAAAATATTTCTAAATATTTCGAGCTTATGTTGATTTTTAGCTCCACCTTAAGGGATGCTGGACCTTCCTGTTTTACCGACCGAAATAGGCGATTTCTTAGTTATCGCGATTTATGATTACTATGCGATGGGTATGCTTCAAATCTTACAGGACAGTATTAATAACATAATCGATTCGGCGAGCACTCGAATTTCAGTCGAAATCTTCCGAGAAATAAAGACAATCGAACATTGCACATCGTCGCGAAAACCAATTTGGCCATTGAAATTTCAACAGCAATATTCTGTAGGATATAAAAAATTCTAGATCTCGCATACGTCAAAAGAGCGTGCATGCCGATTCTTTAAAGTTCTCTGAATATTCTAAAACCGTCGGAAAGTTGCTCACACCAAAGATAATCATGCATAATGTAAACGGCGTTCACTTAGTCTATCGACTTGCGACGTGACACAACGTTCATGCAATTTCGCAAACTATAATATTCGATTTTCTCAATTCCTTGTTAGTTTTTAATCGTAATTCGACTGCACTCCGAAGCGTTTACATCAGTATCATAGTCTTGCATGATTTGACGCATATTTACAATGCGAAGTCGGAACTGAAAAATTGTCTAGTTCCGTCGGTAAAACAGGTAAAGCAGGCTAATAATGAAGAAAAAAACAGCTCCTGCATCCCCGTAAGGACGACGAACTAGATTTATGACTATACTTATTGGTTCTTATTGGTTAGTTTTTTTTTCGAAATACTGCCTTGGATTACTTTTTTCAAATTGCGCAAGGCTGAGCTAAATATGATTAATTATTTTGGAAAATTTGTTGACAAGGGTATCGACGGTTCTGACGTCATAGTGTCATAACACATCATGTGAGATAATTCGTACGTTATACGAAATTTAGAAAATTCGTTTAAAAATCTATAAATCTTACATCACCCCTTTCATCCACTTATTCACCTCGAAAATTGTGCCATCTTTAATTCGTTCTTTAATCGGGAGATTAATACTTTCGTTACGAAACCGCATTGTTGAATGGAATAGCGTTCGTTTACGACAACAATCGATCGAAATTGATCCAACTACGGTCACAATAACAATACACAATGCAAAACAAAATTAAACGATATATTAACTGGCATGGATAATAGCTGCGCGCTTAAAAGGACGACAAAGAACTAGATGCATGCCGATGGGACTTACAACTAGTGTATAAGAAATCTGGCACGAAACCGTCATTCTATGCTCGACCCGAAGGTCTCTCGCCCATATGAGCAAACGCAACGAACATCCATCTACTTTCATTGCGTTGCAGCGTGCCAGCCCAGAATCCCCTCAACCTGAGGCGACACAAGTGTCACCTCCCCCGGGCTCCAATAACTGATCTAGTAGCTACCTCTTTTTTAAAAAGAGTGCACTGTTCTCGATCTCACGTGTGGTTCGGTGGCCACACGGGGTAAACCAAAGCGAGGGCCCTCCACTCCTCGTCGGCCTCAACCTCTGGTTCGTCTCACATATACGGTCTCCTTTTGCTGCGTTCACCACGACGGACTGAGCCCGCTTCCGGCCAAGACCGGAATCGGGAACCATATTCATCGAATACTCTTGGGAAAGGGCACCCAGAGCATCCTCTAGGATGTAACTAGCCAGAGGTCTCTTGACCGGGTCTGCTTTTACGTTCGGTGCGAGCACATGCAGCGGGATCACGATGCGACAAAGCAAAGAGATCTCGAGCCAGATCGCGGCGAACACTCGAACCTCACCGGCTGTCCCCGCGGCACGCACAAGCAGTTACGAAGAAATCGCCCCGTCGATCGTCGGGCGATCATTGACTGTCGGGCGATTCCTATCCCCGCATTGATTGTACACACGGTTGGGCCGTGGGCACCAGTGGCCGTCCTCGCTGCACGCACAAGCAGTTACGAAGAAATCGCCCCGTCGATCGTCGGGCGATCATTGACTGTCGGGCGGTTTCTATCCCCGCATTGATTGTACACACGATTAGGCCGTGGATTTTGAATCAAGACGTACGGCCTTTAATGACAAGCACGCCTACCAGATAAATCTGGATTTTTATAACCGTTCGAGACGCAACGGCTCTTTCGAGCAGGCTACGCCACCAGATAAATCTGGATTTTATAACCGTACGAAACGCTACGGCACCGTTCAATTCCGTTAGCGTCACCATCTACTTGGATTTTGTGCTCAGGTTTCGCGGGGTCGCAGAGCCCGATGAATTGAGCAAGCAGTAACCGAGCACATGAGTGGTTGCCCACCCCAGCTCGACACACCACCGCCCAACCAACCTTGCGGTTCGATGGGACTTACAGTGTCGTCGAACCTAATGTTATTTTTCACACGGGTGGGAGACCGCGGGGCTTCCTTGGCAACTAGAGACGTTCGGCGGGGTTTCCGCCAATCAAGCCCGACTTCTCGTATTCTGTAATGTTTTCTTCCTTACCGAAAAAATCAAATGGATATGACCATTTTTTTTTATCTCTGTAATCGCCGAAGGCATGATCGTTCGATCTCGTAAAGCTTTATGTTTCGCTGCAAATCGTCGAAAAGCTATATATGTAGTTTTTTTGAGGTACTACATTATTTTCCGTTTTTCAAATCGTACGGGCGTTTATTAAATTCAATTTGCCAATCAATTCTTAGTTCTAGACCTATTCGTTTTTAGTCTTAGATCTATTTTTAATTTTTTATTTTTAGTCTCAGACATATTCGTCTATACCCGACCAGCCATAAAAAATCAATATCCATATTGAATATATAGATATCGACCGGAAACGGCGTTTCCTAATGATAATCTTACTTCCGGTGGAAAACTGAGACTTTTAAAAATGGAAATGTCGCTCCCATAGATCTCATGTGTGATCGACAAATGAAATTATGAAACCAGAAGTTAAGTTTCACCTACATAACGTTACTTCTGGTCGAAAAATAAGATGTTTAGACCGGAAGTGACATTTTCCGCAGATAACGTGACTTCCGGTTTGAAAATCTCATATTTTTACCGAAAGTACGATATATAGGGAAAACGTTACTCCTGTTTGAAAATATTTTTTTCTACCGGATATAACGTCATCCAGGGGAAAAGTCATTTCCTGTTTGAAGATTTAATTTTTTGGCGAAAAGTGACATCATCAGAGAAAATTTCATTTTTTTTTACCGAAAGTGACTTTATTTAGCAAAAACTTCACTTTCGGTTTCAAAATAGAATTTTTGTAACTCATACATGAAAAGTGCTACTTTATGTGGGGGCCGGGCGCGACACAATGTGGCGTTTATCGTGAAGGAGTCATATAAATACTGGAAGCGTTGTATAAATACTCGAAATGTGCCGTAATGAGTATTTACGACACGCTTCGAGTATTTATACATCGCGTAAGCGTATCGTAAATACTAAGCGCATGCGCACATCCATCTGTTTTTCGTTTATTGTCGCGCCCGGCCAGCAAAATAACCTGTCATCTTTAATGCATTCATCACAAAAAGTAGTATACGATACTTGTACGTAAAAGCGGACTCCCGACAGCGGTTGTGAAGTAGCCGCACTCGCCTTCTCTCGCGCTATAACAGCACTCGGCTTCGCCTCGTGCCGTTGTAAAACTCGATGCGGCTCGTGCAGCCACTTCCCAACCTTCGCCGATATTCAGCTTTTCGCACTAGTATCGCAAAGTACTATTTTCAACCGGACGTGACGTTTCCTTAGATGGCTTCACTTACGATGGAAAACTGATATTTTAAACCTGGAAGTGGCGATTCCTCTAGATGCCACGTCTTATCGAAACATGAGATTTAAAAACCGACAGCGACGTTTTCCCAAGATATTATTTTTAGTCTAATAATGACATTTTCAGACTCGACGAATGTTTTTTTTACCCGTATGGAAGTGCTCGTGGGTTTGTTGGCATCCGAGGAGTTAGGCCGGAATCTCTACTAGTCAAGCTCGATTTCTCGGCGCATATAATGATTACATTTTCTCCGAGAACTAAAATGTATATGACGGACTAATTTTTTTTTCGTTTTGATTTTTATCATTCCTTAAAGCTCCCATGTTGCAGTCTTGTAAAACTTTACGCCTTACTGCAAATCGTTAAAAAACGATCCTTGTTTGGGTTATAGATCGATTAATCGCTCGAAGTGTAAATAGATTAAATTATCGATTTTTGGTTTTCCCCTAATTAAGCTCAACTTCTTAGCTGATATAATGTTCACTTTCTTACCGACCAATCAAATGTATACGACGAACGCGTATATTTTTCTTTTTTCATTCTCTGTATTTCCTCAAAGGCCAAATAGTGCCGTCGCGTAAAATTTTAGAAAAAATCTCGAAAAATATCGTTGGATATCTTTTGCACACTTTTCTCGGTAATTGTTTTGCGTTCTTACTCGCTGTGCCATCGCAGCATTGGTGGTAAAAATAACAGCTGACAAAAGTAATGAAAATGATGATAATGAAGAGAAAGACGATTTCCGAAAAAACGTTTCGGAAAGCTTATAAACAAATTTAAATATTCAAGATTAATTGTTTGATCGTGAATATGACGATTTATTATAATTATTTTACTTCCGTCTCCGTCATTTCTGGAAAGCCTGATCGTGTTGTCTCGTAGGGCTTTACGTTTCACTGCAAGTTGTCGAGTATTTTTATTTTATTTTTCTTTCTATTTTTGAATAGCTGCATTATTTTACTTTTTCCAATCGCAAGGCTGTATATTAGATCAGTCTTGCCGATCAATTTATACATCGATTAGTTATCTTGAAAAATTTGTTGACGTAGGTATCGGTGGTTCCAATGTCATAATGTCATAGCACTGTTTGAAAAAAAGAAAAAAATCGAGACAATTCGTTCGTTATAAGAAATTTAAAAAATACGTAAAATGAACTATAAATCTTACATCACTTCTTTTATCCGCTTGTTGACCTCGAAAATTCTCCCATCTTTAATACGTTCTTTCATCGGGAGATGAATCCGTTCGTTACGAAGCGGCATCGTTGAACGTAATCCCGTTCGTTCACGACACGGTCAAACGAATTTGATGTACACACTGTCACAATAACAACGTATAACGCCGAAAAAAATTAAACGATAAATGAACCGGCACGAACAATAGATTAGCTCAAGATATACGATAAAGTCTGCACGATTTTAAGGACGACGAAGAACTAGATGCATGACGATGCTACTTTCCGTGGCACCGAACCGATTGTTATTTTTCATGCGCGCGGGAGACCGCGTGGCTTCCTTGGCAACCAAGGGTGTGAGCCGAGGTTTCCGACAATCAAGCTCGACATCTCGTATCCTATAATGTTTACTGTCTTATTCAGAAATGAAATGGATAGAGTATTTTTACTTATTTTATTTACGACTTGCAATAAGTCGTAAAGTCTTACGATTTATTGCAAGTCGTCAAAAAATAATCCTTTTTGGGTTCATTTTTTTTTTTTTTTTTTTTTTTTTTGAGGTTCTGCATTGTTTCTGTTTTTAGAATCACAAGGTCCGATATTATATCCGATTCGCCGATCAATTTTTAGACTTAATCTTCTATATGTATAGAAGATTAACTATATGGATATAGATTCTATCTATACAGTGTAAAAATAATTGTAAATTTAATGCACCGGACTAGAAGTTCTTATGCAAAGACTGGTACATTAAATTTAATGTACAATTGTGATGAAAAAGTAATATACTTTTCATTGAAGTTAAAGTAATTTGTTACAATTTGAAGTACTTTCATAATAAAATTGAAGTAAATTATTAAAAATAAAGTATTTCCAATGTTTTTAATACACAGAGCATTAATCTTTCATCACGATTGGACTTGAAATTTGATATACTAGTTTTTGCATAAAAACTTCCAGTCCGGTGTATTAAATTTCATATGAATTTTTTTTACAGTGTATAGAATCTATATCCATATAGAATATATAAACATCACCGGAAGTGACGTTTCTTTGGATGACGTCATTAACGGTGGAAAACTAAGATTTAAAAATCGGAAATGAAGTTTTACCTAAATGTCACTTTTGATTTGAAACTGATATTTTAAAATCGGAAATTTAACGTTTCCACTCAATGTTACTTCTAGTCTAATAATGTAATTTTCAAACTTCACGATTTTTTTTCCACCTGGGTGCAAGAGCGCGAGTCTTCGTTGCCCATCGAGGAGTTAGGCCGGGGTGTCCACCACTTAAGCTCGATTTCTCGGCTCATATAATGATTACATTCTCACCAAGAAATCAAATGGATATTACGAACTAATATTTTTTCGTTTTTATTTTTGTTATTCCTCGATGGCCCCATAGTATCGTAAAACTTTACGGCTCACTGAAAATCGTCGAAAAACTATCCTTGTTTTTTTTCGGAGTATTGTATAATTTTACTTTTTTCAAATGACAAGGTTGTATTAAATTACATTTGCCGATCAATATATAGATCGATTAATCGCTCGAACTGTAAATCGATTAAACGATCAATTTTTGGGTTTCCGGTAATCAAGGTCGACTTATTGGCTCATATAATGTTTACTTTCTTCCCGATCGATCAAATGTATACGACGAACGCCTATTTTTGATTGTGCATTCTTTGTAATTCCTCGCAGGCCAAATAGTGCCGTCTCGTAAATCATTACGCATTACTGCAGATCATCAAAAACCATCTTTATACGTTAAAAATTTGTTTCTGTGTATAATATTATTTTACTATTTTCTGTGTATAATATTTTTAAAAGCTGAAAAATACGAAAAAAAATCTCGAAAGAAATCCTATGTAGACTTTTCTCGCTAAGTGTTTTGTTGTTCTTACTCGCAATGCAATCGCGGCTTAGGTGATAAATATAGACGCTGATAAAGTTACACACACACACATGCGGACAATTTTTCTAAATGTGATTTTTCGATGTTTTGGAACATTCTGAACACGTTTTCATTAAAATCTCGAAATTTTTTTTTTTCGCCATCACAAAGCTTCCTCTGTGAGGAAGCAAAATACGTAAAATAAACTGTAAATCTTGCATAATTCCTTTTATCCGCTTGTTCACCTCGAAAATTATCCCATCTTTAATTCGGTTTTTCATCGAGAGATGAATCCGTTCGTTACGAAGCGGCATCGTTAAACGTAATCGTGTTCGTTCACGACAACGGTCGATCAAAATTGATGTACACACAGTCACAATAACCATGCACAATGCAAAAAAAAAGATTAAACGGTAAATGAACTGGCACAAATAATAGATGCACGCTTTTAAGGACGACGAAGAACGACAGAGATGTATGACGATGCGACTTTCCGCGTCTCCGAACCGAATTTTTTTTTTCCACGCCGGTAGGGAATTGCGTAGTTTTCTTGGCGATCAGGCACGTACGCCGGTGCATCCACTAATGAAGCTCGACTTCTCGGCTCACAACGTTTACTTTCTTCCTGAGAAATCAAATGGATACGAGGAACCAATTTTTTCCTACTCTGTAATTTCTCGCAGGCCTGATGGTGCCGTCTTGTATAAAGATAAGTTTCACTGCAGGTCGTTGTACAACTACCCGTTTTTATTATACTTTTTATTTATTTATATTTTTGTATTTTATATTTATTTTTTTAAATTAATGTATGTACACATATTGTTTTTTTTTCAACGCTCTGTTAATGGGTTAATAAAACTGAAATTTGAAAACCAGAAGTCACGTTTCCCCTAGAAAACGCCACAAGGTTTACACAAACGCGAGTACGTGGCCAAAAATCTTTCATTTCCGAAAAACTCTTATGTCTATGAGGTAGCCCGGCATTGTCGCGAATTTCGAACAGCACGAGAACGTAACATGTCGACAATAACAGTAAACACCGCGCGACCTCGAATTTCGCGCATACACTATAGCTTTGCGCAGCAGAGAAGACGCGAGTAAAATCTACAGCCATGCGAAATATCTCGCTTTCTGTCTCTAACACCTCTAAATTGCCACAGTCGTTTCGCAAGTTATCAATACAAATATAACAATAACTATTAACAAAAAAATACTCACGAACATTCCAGTGCAACTAAATGATAGAAGAAAATATCAGGACCAGAGGGAAAAGACGGAAATGCCAAACACGAAGTTGTCGCAAAATAATAATTTTAAAAAACCACGAAACTGTCACGGAATAATCAGCTATACAATAAAAGATAAGACCCCGCGGGGTGAAAGCGTGAGAGGTACTTCCGACTTCTAACCGACTAACAAAGGGAGCCCTTTTCTCACTACGTCACACTTGATCGATTCTCGATCACCCACTGCTCTAATAACGTGTTCTCCTGGTGAGCAGAGGTATTGGACGCTCCCCACCCTCTCGTCACTCCCAAAAATCACGCGCTACACGTAACAGCTAAACTCTCGTATCTCGCTCCGTTCGATGCTGGTGCGTTACTTGCTCTCTCCCCCCGTGACGTCAAACCTCCCCACGTGGCTGCGAGGGAAGAACTTGCTTTAGCCGAGGCAACGTGGCCACGCACTTTTCCCGATTATGCTTTGCCTCCCGCGGTTTGAAAGTCTTATATTTCGACCGAAAGTACATCATATAGGGGAAACGTTACTGCGATTTATAATTTCTTTATTTTCTACCGGAAATGGTGTCATCTAGAAGAAACGTCTAAGAAATTCTCGTTTTTTGACTGAAAGTGGCTTTTTTAGGAGAACCGTCACTTCCGGTTGTAAAATCTCATTTTTCGACCGGCAATGACATTTCTTTAAATTACGTCACGATGGAAAACTGAGATTGAAAAACCGGAAGTGACGTTTCCCCTAGATCAGTGGTTCCGTGGATCAGTGCCCAGTGTGGATCAGTGGTCAGTGGTGGATCAGCGGATCAGTGGTTTTAACCTTAGGGGTCCACAGGGAGTCCCCCGTGTATTTTGGGGGTCCATGGACCCCAGGCTAAGAACCGCTGCCCTAGATGTTACTTCCAGTCTAATAAAACAAATTTTCAATTTTCAACTGCACTGATGTTTTTATCCGGGTAGAAGAACGCGTGGGTTCGATAGCGACTCAGAAGCTAGGCCGGGATTTCCACCTATTAAGCTCGAATTCTTGGCTCATCTAATGGTGACATTCTCACCGTGAAATCAAATGGATATGACGAACTATTTTTTTTTCGCCTTTGTCATTTTTCGAAGGCCTCATGGTGCACTCCCGTAAAACTTTACGCCTCACTGCAAATTGTCGAGAAACGATCCTTGTTTTTTTTTCTTTTTTTTTCTTTTTAGTGTAACGGCCGCAGCCTCATATTTTGTTTAAACCGACTTTAATATTTATCCGAGCGTATCGATACGGAGTTTCCGTTCGATACGCTCTTCAAAGAAGCCCTTAAGGCTATCGAGCATCCGGACCGCCGCGAGCGGCCACTTATCTCCTAGTCTAAACACTCTGTGACTCTTTATTCCATTGTGAAGCGAGCGCGAAGCCCTCAGCTTCACGCCCGCTTCACGTCAGTCCAGCTCTAGCCTCCGAACGGTACACTCTCCCGATTAACACTCTAATTGCCACGATTAATAAAAGACTCATATATTCAATCCGACTTGGACTTGATTCGAATATCCTAAGACCCAAGCGGCCATCCGTCACATTGGTGTCAGAAGTGTTGGAACCACGTAAACACGCCTGCATTAAAAAAAAAAAAAAAAAAAAAAAATTTCATCATTTTATTTATAAAAAAAAAAAAAATCGCGACTTGTGTGTTCGAGCCGCAGCTCACACACACCCGGAACTAACACTTGTGCTCGAGCCGTGCTCGCACAAATAAAATCAACGGAGTGAAAAAAAAAAAGAACCAACAGTGAAACAACAAACAGTGACACTCAGTGAAAAAAAAGAAAACAACGGAATACAGCTAACATCAGTGAAAAACGAAAAAGAAACAACACTGTGAATAAAAAAAACAGTGCACAGAAAAACACAACGAATAGTGACAAAAAAAAAAGTGAAAAAAAAATCAACTCAGTGAAAAAAAAGCCATCACCCGTGCTCGAGCCCAGCTCGCACGATATCAACATTGACAAAAAAAAAAAAACAACACCAACAACAACAAAGTGACAGGTGAGAGTGTACGGAGTGGGCGAGCGACGTCGGGTATACCGACCGCCAAAAATCCTCGCGCAGCGGCAGCCGCCGATGTTACCACCGGCGAGCTGTCATCGACGGCGGCATCGATCCGCCACGCATGCGATCCGCCGCACCGACGTCTCGACGCCCACCGTCCTCCACCATCCACCTCCGCCATATATGAAGGAAGGAAGGATGTTAAAATACAATAAAAACGCAGAAGGAAGTTTTATAAATACATAAATCGACGGAAGGAAGGATGTCAAAATACAATAAAAACGCAGAAGGAAGTTTTATAAATACATAAATCGAAGGAAGGAAGGACGACACACGATAGGAAAAGCCAAACAAAAAAATACACAACAAAAATCCAACCAAAACCGACCAAAGTTGAATAAAATTATTATTTATCGTCATCGTACAGGTGAGTACCAACCAATTAATTAAATTGTTTTTGTTATTATTATTTGACGTATGTCAAACGTATGTTATTATTTGACGTTATTATTATTTGTAAGGCATATTGAGCCAATTATTATTACTTATTTTGGATTTTTATCAAATACGTGAAATATGAGCGCTGACCCACGAAAACGTATCGCAACCCTGTTACGTGCTCGTAGTGCATGTCACGACGTACGACCACCGTATTTCACGGAAAAGATAGAATTTCCTTTTTTCTCAAATATACATCAATTCTCTTTTCGCCCTTTGCTTTACTTCAACACAAAGTAAACGCGCCTCTCGTAGATGGCAGCGAATAATAAAAAAATTAATACAACATTTATCGAAATACACAAAAAAAAGTATACCAAAAATAGAAAAATTGTATGGATCCGAATTTAAAAAATAAAAAAAAAATTAATAAAATAATAAAAAAATACAATTTTGAATAAAACTTCGAATAGAATTTTCAAACCTTTGTGAACAATGACAAAATCTTTTTTTTTCTCTTCATTTAACTACATTTATTCTTGTATAACTTCGAATTTTATTTTCATTGTGCCCTTTGCCAAAGTTTTCTTTTTTGTGTGAATATTAAATTATGTCAATTTCCAATTCAATCCATTCTTTTTTTCACATATTCGATCAAATATTTTAGCATATGCATTTAAAAAAAAAAGAGAAAAAAAATTAAATTCATTATAATACAAAATTCAAACTTACAATTAGTACACAATAAAAAAAAAATTTGATCAAACACAATAAATAATCATACAATACATCATCATCAACAATGGCGACCAATAATATTGCGTTTTGCGACGTTTGCAGCATAATACCTTCATTCAATGGTAAAAATATACCAGTTCGCGACTTTCTACGCACTTGTAGAAAGGTAGCAGAAATGGTTCCCGAAATTGACCAATCGCTGCTTTTAACCATAATTAACCTAAAATTATCCGGATCTGCTGCAGATATAGCAGATTTGAGAACGCATCTTACACTCGAATCTCTCCTGAGAGATCTCAGAAAAGCCTTTGAAAAACCCGTAGAATTATCTGATTTCGAATTAGAATTGACGTCTAATGTGCAAAATTACAACGAGTCAGTTAGAGACTACGCAATGCGTACGCGGAAAATCGCGAAAAGAATCGAAGAGCACCTCAAAGAAGTATACACAGAACAACACCAACAACAGTACCTGGAAAATAGAATACAAGAAGCAATGCAAACCGCGATAAAAGCCTTTATCCGCGGATTATTCGATCGCATCGCGAACATAATCATGCAACAAACATTTCTAACCCTCGATGATGCAGTCGACAAAGCAATAAATATAGAAAACGAACTTACGCGTAGGCAAACGCTTCATCAGACGCGAAGCCGCGAAAAATCCGAATCCAGGGAAAATAGGCCCAATAAAGCAAAAATTCGTTCCACACAGTCTGACGAGCAATATGGGCAGAAGTTTTATGAAAAACGCTCCGACCATCCAACTCAATTAACATCAGATCACTACTCAGTAAACAGGATGCGCGAAAACATTCATTCGCGATCCAATAACGATCAAAATCGCGGCAGAAATGTTGGCGATCAAATTGATTATAGTGACAGGGACTCACACGACAAGTACGACTATCGCAATCGAGATTCAAGAGATTGTAACTATCGAGACAATACGCGGAACCGCAACTATCGAGATAACTCACGTGATCAAAACTATCGTGATAACTCCCGAGATCAAAATTACATAAATTATTCTCGATATTGCAAAAATAATTCTCGAGATCAAAACTACCAAAACAATTCGCGTGACAATTACAATAATTCGCGCGGCAATTACAACGATTCCTGCGACAACTCGCGCGATAATTATAACAATCCACGTGACAATCGGAACAATTCGCGACGAGACGATTCGCGATATCGCGATTATCAGCGCGACCGAAAATATCGTGATAACTCAAGCGACAATTATCGCAACAACTATCGCGACAACTCGCACAAGCGAAACTATCGAGACAGTTCACGTGACCAAAAGTATCGAGACATATCATCAGACAGCAGGCTCAGCGATTCACGAAATTCGCAAGCATCTGATCAACATTCGAACCTTGATGTGGCACAGATCGAACAGATTTTTCAACGATTACTTCAAAAGAAAGGAGGAATGTGCTCCACAAAACTTCGCAACAATAACCAGGTCACAACAGTGAACGACGCAAGTGCCGAAAAAACTAAACAAATTCTCCCTAAACAGACAAAGCAACCACAAGAAGAAACAAACCAATTACCGAAAATGAAAGAATCAAAACAAATAACGGAGAGTGTACCCACAAAAATTGATTCAAATATTCACAACGAAACACCGCAAACTGAAACATCAGAAAACGAAGCTGAACTCATAAAAATACCTACATCGAAACAGACCAGGCAAATATTAAAAGGAAAACGCAGAATAAAACTACAATGGAAACCGATCGAAAAATGTCTAGCGGACTCATCTGAAGACGAAGATAGAGAAATAAACGAACCTCGCAAACAACATAGGAAACGAAATGACACTGAAACAAAATATAAGTATACAGACATAGACGATAGTACAACAGAAGAAGAGCAGGACAACGAGAGCCCAATGAGGCTGCAAAAAACAAAGAGCCCAACGAGGCCACAAAAAACAAAAAGCCCAACGAGGCAACAAAAAGCAGAAAGCCCAACGAGGCCAGATAAAACACAAAGCTTATCGCAGCTAAACAAAAACGAGTTTCGCGAAAAAGTCAGCCCTGACGGGGCAACCGGCTACTTATACGGTGACAAAAGCGACAAAAATAATGGAACCAAAACCAAAAACGACAACCAAAACGCTACAAATAAGGAAAATGAAACGGAAAACGAAACAGAATCCGAGAATGAAAACTTCAACAAGGGATTCAAAACGTTGCCGACGAACATCGGAGAATCGTCTGGTGACGAAAATAGTGGTAAACCACCCGTAAAACCAACCTTCAGATCACCTCCAACAATTATACAGGAAAAGGACTGCCCTCCGAAAGCCGCACAAATACTAGTGCAACTTGATAACTCACTGCTAACTCGCGACGAAAAAATATCAAATTCGGAAAGCTCAGTACAACCATCAATACAACTGAATCCCGAACTGTCACGAGAACATAAGGATGCCGCGGAACTCGAAAATCAGCCAGTAAATAGCGATACAACAAACGAAACGCGATCACCACCAATAGCATTTGATTTGCCAGAATTCGTTCCACCATGACATCGAGAAATAAGCGCATCGGAGAGAAATGAAAACAGCATACCACAGGAAGTACCACCGAACTTCCGATCACCACCGATTCCCAGAAACGTTTCAGAACTCGGAAGTTTACCGTCGCCTTTCAGCTGTATTGAATGCGCAACGAAATCCAAAATGGATGCTCCATCACCCGTGCATTCCAATATTAGACTACCATCGATAAACGCTGAACGAACAAATGATTCGGAAAAACATCCTGCGAAAACACCAGTGCCACCGAATTTCAGATCACCACCAATACTTCATTGTGACGTAAAAATTGATAGACCGAAAGCTTACAATTATCAACTAATCACACTCATACCACGCAAAAAAGTACTACCAGAAACGATCAGCAATCTCCTATCGAAACTAACAACAAATCGCAGAACATCGCCTGGATGCGCATAATACGCATTCGTGGCTTAAATAAACATCCCGATCATCGACAAAAAAAAAAATCATAAAAATAGGAGAATATTCATTAATATTTTAGTTAAGACTAGATATAAGACAAATGAACTACACGTACAGACAACACGCACATCTTGCACATAGTAAACATTCGAAATATTTAATAAAACAGATACATAGAAAAACCGGAAACACACAGAATGTAGATAAACACCAAGCCATCCAAACACTTAATACAACCAAACGAACTGCAAATTATTTTTTCGGAATACCAGAAAATAGGATAAACCATAGTAATAGGACTACACTTCTTAAAAACAAATCACAACTAAACAAATACACACAAAACCCATATACTTATTCACTCATATATTTAAGCTACATTTACTCCGATATAATTGAGCATACAATATATTTAATTATCAAATATACTTCATAAACCGGAACATGAGAAAAATGGAAACAAATAAAATAAAAACAAAATTGAGACAATTACAACCTAAAAGAAAAAAAAAACTGATGTTTATATACAATGTCTGACTACGCTGGGACATGCTCTGCGACACACGTATTTTAATGCAACAAAGAAAAAAACGGAAGTCAGCAACTTTATATTTATAACAAAAAAAAAAACGTATGGGAACAATCATATCCCAATGTCAATCAATATCAATATCAATTTGATTTATTTCATTTTTTTTTCTTCTTTCGCAACGAAATTATTGTCTACCCTTTTGGCCAATATATATTTGCTATGTTTTTTATACGCCATAAATATTTGTGTTAATCATTTTACCCATTTCCAGAAACAACTTCCATAATTTTACCAACAAACCATTTCCAAATAACATACCTCACCCACTAACCACCACTAATTAGAACTTAGAATGTTACAGGCACTACACCATCAAAAATGTCAAAATTTATAACCGAAATACCAGGAAAAAGAACAATAGGAAAACGAAACGAATAAACTAACAATCAATGGATAACCAAGGAGAAACCGAAATGACCAAATTCGAACAAATCTGCCGTAAAACGGAATACATATAAACATTTTGGTAAAACAAAAATGGAACCTACACCAACCGAACGAAGAAGGACAACATTTTAATTTTTCTTAACCATTTTTTTAACACCAAATTTAAACCCATCCAACATAACCAAACCACTCCCACTAACACGAACAACTAAAAGTTTTACTTAGTTACAGATATCAACGACCCTCATTTATTGGAGAACAACAGGAGTGTACCGCAACAAACATGAAAACCAAGGGATTTCAATCATCCAAACCAACATGGACAACAATCAGGAGTTTTACTTAATCAACAATCAACAATCAACAATCAACAATCAACAATCAACAATCAACAATCAACAATCAACAATCAACAATCAACAATCAACAATCAACAATCAACAATCAACAATCATCAATCAAATAACAATCAAAACACATATTTAGAAAACATTACACAACTTACACAAAAAGAAAATATCTTAAAAAACCGAATTACTTTTAAATTATATCGAGTCACACTTAACAAATTTTGCCAAATGTAAAATCCGTAATATCCGATGCGGGGGCATCGTTTCCTCCCAGAGGGGGAGTGTAACGGCCGCAGCCTCATATTTTGTTTAAACCGACTTTAATATTTATCCGAGCGTATCGATACGGAGTTTCCGTTCGATACGCTCTTCAAAGAAGCCCTTAAGGCTATCGAGCATCCGGACCGCCGCGAGCGGCCACTTATCTCCTAGTCTAAACACTCTGTGACTCTTTATTCCATTGTGAAGCGAGCGCGAAGCCCTCAGCTTCACGCCCGCTTCACGTCAGTCCAGCTCTAGCCTCCGAACGGTACACTCTCCCGATTAACACTCTAATTGCCACGATTAATAAAAGACTCATATATTCAATCCGACTTGGACTTGATTCAAACATCCTAAGACCCAATCGACCATCCGTCACATTAGGTATTGTGTTATTTTAGTTTTGTTAAATGGCAACGACGTATTAAAGACGTTCGGTACAATAGAATTCCAATTCTTTTTTCTCATAGTTTATAGTATTAGGAATATTCTGTTAAATTTGTATGTCTAAATTTAGCAAATTGCGACAGTTAGAGACCGTTATGTGGAAAGTGGCGGAGCGCTCGAGCAGCGGCGCGGCCGAACTTTGAACACGTTTTTCATGATCGATGTCGCTAATATCTCATGAATGGCTTGATGGATGAAAATTTGTAATCGATTAGTTAATCGATTACAGGATATCTCATGAATGGCTTGATTGAAAATTTGTAATCGATTAGTTAATCGATTGTGCAAAAAAAGCTGAAAATGTAAAAAAAAAAAAAAAAATCCTGCGCAGACTTATCTTGGTAATTTTTTTGGCTTCTCACTCGCAGTGCTACCGCCGCCTAGGTGGTAAATATAACAGCGGACAAAAGTCATGAGAATGATGAATACTATGTATCGAGTAAAGAAAATTTAATATAATGAGGCAAAAGACCATCTCCGAAATAACGTTTCGGAGAGCTTATGAACAGATTCGAATATTCAGCGTTACTTGTTTGATCGTGAATATGACGAATTATTATAATTACTATTTTTTTTCATTTCTGTAATTCCTCGAAAGCCTGATTGTGCTGTCTCGTAAAAATTTCCGTACCCCTGCAAGTCTTCGAAAAACCATCCTTATGGAGTATATTCATTTTTACTTTTAGTTTCGGGGTACCGCTTTATTTTACGTTTTTCAAATCGCAAGGCCGGATATTAAATTGGACTTTCGGATCAATTTATAGATTGATTAATTATCTTGACAAATTTATCGACGTAGGTATCAATGTCATAATGCCATAACGATATTTGGGGAAAAAATCGAGAAAATTCGTCGGTTATACGAAATTTGAAAAATATGCTAAAAATCGATAAATCTTACGTCACCCCGTTTATCCGCTTGTTCACCTCAAAAATTCTCCCATCTTTAATTCTTTCTTTCGTCGGGAGATGAACCCGTTCGTTACGAAGCGGCATCGTTGAACGACGTCGCGTTCGTTCACCACAACGATCGATCGAAATTAACTCACACACAGTCACAATGATAATGCAAAATGCAAAAAAAAATGCAACGATTAATTAACTCGCACGAATAATATATGAGCTCACTATGTACGATAAAGTGTGCACGCTTTTACGGACGACGAAGAACTAGATGCATGACGATGCGATTTTCCGTGTCGCCGAACCGATTGTTATTTTTCACGCGTGTGGGAGACCGCGTGGCTTCCTTGGCAACCGAGGCCTTGCGCCGCGATTTCCGCCTATCAAGCTCGACCTCTCGGCTCATACAATGTATATTTTTATACCGAAGAATTAAATGCATAGGGGAGAGCGGGGCAAAATGGGACAGCGGGGCAAAACGGGACAGTGGGGCGAAACGCAGTTTCCAATAATTTTTAGATGGCACTGTGTGGCAAAACTGGGCAGAAAATCCAGATGTATCGATGGGGCAAAATGGGTCGTCCAAATTTTTATTGGAAAATTGCGTTTTCCCCACTGTCCCGTTTTGCCCCGCTCTCCCCTACTGCGAACGACAATTTTTTATTTATTTTTTTCAGCTTATCATTCCTGGAAGGCCGAAGACGTTGAAAAATTTTTCTTATAGGTTTTTTTTTTTGAGGTACTGCAATATTTTACGTTTTTCTACACTTATTCGTCGATCAAAAACCGGTGCGTTGGTCGAGTGGTTAGCGTGCTAGCCTCTCAACCAGAGTACCGGCAGGTCGCGAGTTCGAATTCCGGTGCCGTCGTTTCGTCGAAAATAAAAATATGGGCGGGACATAGCTCCAGATGTATATTTGAGTGACACGCGTACCTGTACGTGTATGTCACAGGTATACAGCTGTAGTCCGTGTTTACATTCTCGGCTAAACTTGACGTAGCTCCGGTGCCATGAAGCGAATCCGAGACCGACTGTATCGGCATTGGTTTTCTGCAGTTTCCCTATGCCTTTAGCAGCGATGCTAAAGCAAATGCGATACAGTGAGGAAGTCGGCTGCAGCCGCAACGGGGGGACTGGCTCGGTAAGGACAGACACAAAAATTGACAGTAGGGAAAAAAGAGGAAAATTAATTAGAATGCCGAGCCGACCCGCTATAGGCCACTGTGACTGAGGAGCGGAGGACAATACGAATAAAAAAAACACACACTTATTCGTCGATATCTATCTATGTAGAATCTATATCCATATACAGATATCGACTGGAAGTGATGTTTCCTCTAGATGACGTACCTACCGGTGGAAAATTGAAATTTAAAAACCAGAAGTGACCTTTTCCGTTTATAGGATATATAGATATCGACCGGAAGCGACATTTCCTATAGATGACGTCACTTCCGGCGAAAAACTGAAATTTAAAAATCGGAAGTGTTGTTCCACCTAGATGTCATGTACGATCGAAGAATGAAATCGTCAAACCAAAAGTGACGTTTTCCCTAGATGACGTAACTTCCGGTGGAAAACTGACATTTTCAAACCGAAAGTGACATTTCCCTGAGAAACGTTACTTACGGTTTGAAAATTTCATTTTTCAACTGAAGGTGGCGTTTCCTTAGGTGACGTCTCTTCCGACGGAAAACTGAGATTTCAAAAACCGGAAGTAAAGTTACACCGTGATGTTACTTCCGATCGGAACATGAGATTTATAGCTAAGAGAGACGTTTCTCCTACTGCTGGTCGAAAAATCAAATTTTTAAACTAGAAGTGGCATTTTTCGTAGATGACGGCCGATTCAGTTTAAGCTATTCATACTTTGACCGGATATCTTCGGGAAATGTTACTTCCGCTCTAAAAATATCATTTTCGGACAGAGGTAGCGTTATCTAGGAGAAACGTCTCTAATGGCTATAAATCTCATGTTCCGATCGGAGGTAACTTCTCGGTGAAGCCCCACTTCCGGTTTTGAAAATCTCAGTGTTCCATCAGAAGAGACGTCATCAAAGGAAGAGCTACTTCCGGTCGAAAAATGAAATTTTCAAACCGTATGTAACGTTTCTCCTAGATGACGTCATTTCCGGTAAACATGAAATTTCAATTCGGGGGGGGAGGGGAATGTTATTTAGGGGAAACGTCATTTCCAGATTAAAAATATCACTTCTCTGCTAACAATGACGTCATCAAAGCGAAGGGTAACTTTTGGTTTGAAAATGTCACACTTTAACCGGAAATGAAGTCATACGGGGAAAATTCATTTCCGGTTTGAAAATTTTATATTTCGTACAATAATAACTATTATTATTATTATTATTATTATTATTATTATTATTATTATTATTATTATTATTATTATTATTATTATTATTATTATTATTATTATTATTATTATTATTATTATTATTATTATTATTATTATTATTATTATTATTATTATTATTATTATTATCATCATCATCATCATCGATCTATTTTTAGATTCTTTAATTTATTTGAAATATTTGCCAACAAAAGCCATCGACCGTTCCGACGACATAATGTTAGGAAAACTGTTATAAAATGGAAAAAAATCGAGAAAATTCGTTTATTGTACGGAATGAGAAAAAATACGTAGAAAAACTTGGGAACTTACATCACTCCTTTCAATCGTTTGTTAACTTCGAATATTCTCCCATCTTTTATTCGGTCTTTCATCGGGAGATGAATCCGTTCGTCGCTGCGACGCGGCATCCTAGAACGGACTCGCGGTTCTTCGCTACAACGAGTGATCGAAAAATTGTCGAACACGGTCCCAATAAAAATAACTCTTCAATCACACACACACACACAAAAATAATCAATAAATGTTCTGGCACACGCAGTAAACGATATACACTTATCCGATGAAAAAAAATTTTAAGAGAACGGAAGACGACGATGACGGATGATGATGCCACATTCCGTGCCGCTGGACTGAATGTTTATTTTCACGCGTGTTGGAGCCTACGTGGGTTGCTTGGCGACCAGGGACGATAAGCCGAGGCATTCAACAATCAAAGTATCGTCTCGCCGTAGGTCGTCGTAAAACTATCTTTTTTAGTGCATTATATTATTTTTCTTTCGAACCGCAACGCCCAGTTAATGGATTGATAAAACTGAGATTTTAAAACCATAAGTGACGGTTCAGTAGATAACGTTACTTTTGGTTGAAAAATGAGATTTTTAAACCGGAAGTGACGTATCTCCCAAATGACGTTATTTCCGGTAAAAGAGGAAATTTCCGAACCGAAACTTACCTTACCTCTTAATGACGTCACTTTCAGTAGAGAAGTAATACTTTCAAACTGGAAATGACGTTTCCCCTAAATGACATTCCCTCCCCCCCTAAATGAAATTTAATTTTGAAATATTAAAGTCTGAAAAAAATCAAGCGTAGTAAAGGTGCCGAAAAGATTAATTTTGTATAGTAATAATTCCAAAATGTTATTAACAAATTGATGAAAAATTTAATTGTTTAACAAATCTCCCGGTAACATAACTTTTTTTTAATGAAAATTATTCGTTTAATTTTCTGAATACGTATAAATTTTTTCAGATTTTTAATTCACTTTGAATTTTTTTTTAATGCGGAAAAACGTGTAGAAAGTCAGAAAATTCAAAGTGAATTTAAAAAACTAAAAAAATTAATACGTATACAGAAAAATAAACGAATAATTTTCATAAAAAAAAAGTTATTTTGCCGGTAGATTTGTTGAACAATTTATTTTTTCATCGATTTGTTAATAACATTTTGGAATTATTATTATGCAAAATTAATCTTTTCGTCATCTTTAATACACTTGATTTTTTTCAGATTTTTGTATCATCGAGAAGTGTTTACAATTCGCTCTCAATTCTCTGAATCTTATGCGAAATCAACACCATTCGCAGCGACTACCTTAATACGAGGAGAAATAACTTATTATGTGAACAGCGAATTATATTTATCATGAAGTTTTCCAACTCGCATCTACCAAATAAACTTAATCTGATATATTACAATTTCGAATTGTTGCTTATATGTCCTGCGCACCCAGTTAACGCTGAATTAAGCTAGTGATTATAATTCCGACAACACAAATTCTCACCTACCTTTGGTCGATCTCGTTGAATACATTCTAAGGCGCAATCATTTCACAATTCTCGTCGAGATAATAATGAAAATCATTATCACAGATCGTCCCGGGACTATCCCGGGACTATCCCGGGACGATCCCGGGACGATCCCGGGACGATCCCGTGGTTGGTCGACAAACGAGATTTTCAAGCCAAAAGAATGAGTGGATGGTTATTTCCTGACGAGCAAAACGACGAGTTCTGATCAAGTCCCGCACCAGCCGATAAGAGTTATCTTTATAAGGAAAATATTAATTGTTTAATGATGTCGGTTTTGTCGACATCTTTCGCGATGTCTACCTGCAGGATCATTGGAGAGCCGGGAGAAGTCCGCCGAAAAAGTGCAAATAAGCGCCGAAGGATAAAAAAAAATAAAAAAATATTGCTCATTAAGGAATCGAACCCCGATCCTTCGAATCTCCAAGCAATCGCTCTAACCTCGAGACCGTTTATCAGGACAATGATCTAAACAAAATTGCATCATGTCGTTACTCCGTATTTTTGCACGATAAAAATTTTTTTTAGGGTAAAAGCAGTGGATATGACCCGATTAATAAGAGTGGGTCATATTCACTACTTTTACCCCAACTAATATTGATGCCGTTGTATTTCAATACAAAATTAGCTGACCGTCGTGGTCTCTCTCAGTGACAGCCGCGAGTTCAGCTGGCTCACGAGGCTCGAGGCGCATGCGCGGTGGGAACGTTGGTTCGTCTCCGTCGTTCCTTGTGTTAGCCGTGGATCTTTCGCTTAAAGCACCGACTTTGAAATTAATTATCTCTATGAAAATTCACTTAAATCAAACGGCCCCCGAGTGTTTTGTATTCAGCTTTTTATCAACTTTATTAATACGAGCTGAGAATTTAATTACCCAACAATTTCGAATAAATTTTTTTACCCCCTTAAAAACTATGCATTTCTGCGGCAAAATTTTTACGCCATCGAAGAGGGCTTGAAAAATTGTTCAAGAATCGCCCCCTAAATCCATTCTAATCACCCCGCAAGTGCCTTAAAAAATAGGTGGCCACTTTATAATTGTCACCCTGTATACCGCCTTTCATAACATGTCAACTCGTTGTGATTTCATCGTGTTGCTTGAAATGTAACTTTCCCCGTTAATGATGCCTCGCACATACATTCACAAACAAAAGTTCAATTTGATCAAAAGTTCACTATTTTGCGATATGCCAAAATCAGAAATATGAAAGTCAGTGATATGAAAAAATTAGCCGTATTAATGATGTGATTTTTTTTTGTGCTTTGGCATAATGTAATTATGACGTAAAAAAAACTTTAAACCGGTAAATTCAAAAAAGTTAGAAAATTCTGAAAAAAAATCATGTGGCTTCTAGAACATCAACGAATTCATTTGAAAAGAGGAAACAAAAGATTTATAGATTTTTTATTTATCAATTTTTGT
This sequence comes from Stenichneumon culpator, assembly GCA_964017025.1. Lineage (NCBI taxonomy): Eukaryota > Metazoa > Arthropoda > Insecta > Hymenoptera > Ichneumonidae > Stenichneumon > Stenichneumon culpator. The sequence goes on from OZ024771.1 coordinate 11,757,288, forward strand.
TAGCCGTTCGTTAATAACTTTTTGACATCATTATTATGCAAATATTGTGTTCTTGGCACCTTTAAAACACTTGATTTTTTCAAATTTGTATATTATTACGAAGTGTTTAAATTCTCACTGAATCTCACTTTTAGCTCGGAATGTACATATGATGGATCCTTAAGCGGAGGTGAAAATCACGTAATCGCATCACAAGAGCAAAAGAGATACCAAATTAATCAGAACGTGATCGTCGACCCAAGATGTTACCATGGATACTAATTTTCGGAATATAGGAAAACTTATCAGCATATTTTTTCTTAATCCGACGAAATTTTGAAATATTTCATAAATACTATTTAAGGTATGTAGTATGCATTATCAAGATGATTTTCCTGAAGCTCCCTCTTGGGTGCTGGTTCGAAAAGTCGTAAGTCTCTAAACGAGTTCGTTCGCTCCTATAGACTACAGACCGTTTAAACGAGCAGGCAAGCGTAAACTTCAAGAAAAACTGTTCGGCAATGCATAGTGCACACCTCAAATAGTATCTATGAATTATTTCAGAATATTTCAGAGAGAAATGTGTTTATTTGTCGTAATGCTACCGGTCAGACCGTGTCTGTATACGGGTGAAGGCATTCTTTTAAAGACTTAAGACCCCTTAAAAATGTATTTACAGGATCTGCTTCACATCAATTTCTCCGGTAACATGTAGGGGACCCTTGAAAAATATAGCAAAAGGGTCACCTTCACCTTATTGTGTAGCATACATCTTAAAAAATACGTGCGATTTTTTTCAGAATTTTATCGCAAAGAGTTTTCTGCAAATCGATCTTCTTTGTAGCCATTATGATGTCGCGCACTCGGTCGCCGTGGCTTCCTAGCGGTGCGCGAAAGCTGGCCGCTAGTTGGGCCGCCAGCATCAGCCGCATGTCACCGATTTTTGCATTCGGAGAATATACGTTCGGGGATTTTGTCCTTCGGAGAATCTACTTTCGGAGACTTGCCCGTTCGGAGAATCTACATTCAGATATTTGCTCTTTAGGAGAAAGTACTTTCGGGGATTTTGTCTTTCGGAGAATCTGTTTTCGGAGATTTGCCCTTTTGGGGAATCTAGTTTCGGTGCTTTGAATGCTCAAAACGAAAAATTTTCGACTTCTGAATCTCGCGTATATGATCTTTCTTTCAAGAAAATTTCGGGCATTTAAGCTTTCGAAACATTTGCTAGTCTCCAAATAAAATTTCGAGTCGGTACATATTTTCGGGCTTAAATTTTTCTAATTTCCTAATATCGTAATGTAACTTCTTCGGGATATGAATATTATGTTCTCCATGCCTCCGGAAATTAGACCCATTCTATGAAATGAATTTCGTATAATTTATCCTTCGAAGCTAAAATCATTGTAGGTTTATTTCGATCGAATCTATAGACTTCCGGTGGACTAACTTGTCGGAAATTATATCGGATGGAATATTTCGGTTCGGGGTTTCGCACCTTCGTACCTTTAACATTCGGGAATTTAATCCCGCCCCGTGCGTCTCGCTCGCGCTACCTGTCACTCTGTGCGTTCGCCAGTGGGCTAGGATACGGCGTTTATTACGCGAATTCCGTCCGAATTCGTTGCCGATTTTTGTGTTCGAGGTGCGTTGTGAATAACGCTCTTGAGTTGCAGTGATCGTGGTGAAGTTTTCGGTGCATCCTGAGATGCCGTTCCCGTACCTTTGTGGATTAAATTACGCTGCTTCGGTAAGTCTTATCGTTAGATAAATTTACGATCGCGTGTAGAATTCGTTCCCGCCTCGCTCGCTTCGATCGTTCGATCAGCTGAGCGCTCCCGATGCACGTGTGTGCGAGCTCCCGTGGCTTAACAGCCAACAATAAAATTGTTCTCGATATCGTAAGGTCCCGATTCCGATTTTTTCGTGATTCCGGGTTATTTTATTGGCCAAAGGATCGCGACCCTTCTACCACAACCCGCATCCTGAGCGACCGTGCATTTCCGGCATCGTCGCTTTCGCGAGCATTTCCGGCGTTATCGTTAGACGAGCTTCGCGCTCGTAGATCCCGATACCGTTTGTGTTTTGTTGTACCGTTTCGTTATGTCCTTGCGGAGGTCGACTCGCTCAATCGACCTCCAGTTTAGACCGGATTCTCAATCTCCGGCGAAACAAAAATTGATTAGTGGAGTGAGCCCGCTCAACTCACTCCCGGTTTGGGCCGGTTGTTAATACCGGTGAAACAAAAATTAACTGGCGCCCACCGGGACGCCGATGCACTCGCGGAGGTGGCGGCCGAAGGTGACGTTTTTGAGTTCCCGATTTCGCGTAAAGTTTTAGTTTTTTCGGTTTTCGATTCTTTTTTTTGCTACCGTTTCGCGTGAGCTCCCGAAAAACACGTCACAAATGGCGCCCAACGTGGGGCCCGCCAATAAAATAACCGCTCCCGTTTTCGTCTTTTTTTTGTTAAAAATTCTTCGCTCATTTTTTTTTTTAATTATTTTATTTTTTTTCCTTTTCTCGAATGCTTCAAAGCTCTCGGTGTGGATGTTTCGGCGAACCCACGGCTCCCGAGTACGAGCCCCTTAATTTCTTGCAATTATTATTATTATTATTAATATTTTTTTTTCCTTTTTTTTTCTTTTCGCCTCGTTCGCTCTCGGACCCCTGAAATCTGGAAACACCTTTCGGGGGAAAAACATACAGTTCCCGACAGGCTCTCGGAGATTTTCGTTAATTTCGGACTTTTCGAAATTGGCGAATTTTCTCACCTGGACGCTCGCGCGTCACGCGCGCTGGAGGGGGGAGGGCTTCGCTAGCCGAGCCTCGGCGCTTATCGCGAAGGCTCTCGAATTCGGACAAACAATTTTTTTTCCGGATTTCGAGGAATCCCTTCCTTCGCCCTTTTCCGCTCTCGCTTACCGAATTCGGCCATTTCACGATCATACCATCGTGAATAATTGCCGTGAACGGACCTCGTGCCCAGTGATTATTTCCGATTTATAACTTTCTGTGCCTTTGGGGACTTAGAAGGATCACGATCTCGTAAGTACGATTTAACTTTCGCGTGAACAATTCCATCGATCGTCCATCGTTTTATCGTACAGTTACTCCCGTTTTCCGAACTCGAATTAATTTTCGAAGTTCAGGATTTGTTCCCGTTTTCGGACGCGAATTCATTTTCAACGTCCGACGTTGTTCTCGCTTCCCAAACTCGGGTTAATCGTCGGAATTTGGAAGTGCTCTCGCTTTTCGAACGCGAAGTAATTTTCGCCGTTCGAATTATTTTCGTTTTCGAACGCGAATTAATTTTCGCCGTTCGAATTATTTTTCGCCTTCGAACGCGAATTAATTTTCGTCGTTCGAATTAGTTCTCGTTTTCGAACGCGAATTAATTTTCGCTGTTCGAATTATTTCTCGTTTTCGAACGCGAATTAATTTTCGCCATTCGAATCAGTTCTCGTTTTCGAACGCGAATTAATTTTCGCCGTTCGAATTATTTTCCGCTTTCGAACGCGAACTAATTTTCGCTGTTCGAATTATTTCTCGTTTTCGAACGCGAATTAATTTTCGCCGTTCGAATCAGTTCTCGTTTTCGAACGCGAATTAATTTTCGCCGTTCGAATTATTTTCCGCTTTCGAACGCGAATTAATCTTCGCTGTTCGAATTATTTCTCGTTTTCGAACGCGAATTAATTTTCGCCGTTCGAATCAGTTCTCGTTTTCGAACGCGAATTAATTTTCGCCGTTCGAATTATTTTCCGCTTTCGAACGCGAATTAATTTTCGCTGTTCGAATTATTTCTCGTTTTCGAACGCGAATTAATTTTCGCCGTTCGAATCAGTTCTCGTTTTCGAACGCGAATTCATTTTCGCCGTTCGAGCCAGTCCTCGTTATCGAACGCGAATTAATTTTCGCCGTTCGAGTTATTTTTCGCTTTCGAACGCGAATTAATACTCGCTGCTCGGACGAGCTCTCGATTCTCGAGCTCGAATTAATTTAGCTCTCGCTTCGAACCCGAACCGTTTTTCTTCGGGTTTCGAATTAATTTTCGTTTCCGTTCTCGAGCTCGAATTAATTTTTGACGCTCGAATTAATTTAGCTCTCGCTGCGAACCCGAGCCATTCTTCTTCGGGTTTCAAATTAATTTTGCTCCCGTTTTCGAGCTCGAATTAATTTTCGACGCTCGAATTAAGTTAGCTCCCGCTTCGAACCCGAATAGAAGCTCTTCGGGGTGCGAATTAAGTTTCGCTCTCGCTCCGAATCCGAATAGTTCTTCGGGATTCGGATTAATTTTGCTCCCGCTTTCGAGCTCGAATTAACTTTCGACGCTCGAATCAATTCCAGCTCTCGCTTCGAGCCCGAATAATTCTTCGGGACTCGAATTAACTCTCGCTCCCGCTTCGAGCTCGAATTAGCATTCGACGCTCGAATTAATTTCAGATCTCGCTCCAGACACAACGGAGGACATCCTTTTGGCGTCCGGATTAATTTCAGTTCTCGCTCCGGACACGAAGGAGGGCATTCTTGTGGCGTTCGGATTAATTTCGCTCCCGCTTTCGAGCTCGAATTCATTTTTGACGCTCGACATAGTTTCTGCTCCCGCTTCTGAACCCGAGTTAAACCTCGAGGTCCGATTCAGCCGCCCTGGTGATCTCGAAGGAATTGTCGAGTAGACCCATCGTCACTCCAATTCGGCTCCCGTTTTCGGTTCGGTCGTCGAGCGGGACTACTGGCTCCGACCCCCGTTAGTGCTCGACTAGAGCCCTCGTGACGCCCTCAAAGAGGTAGAGTCAGGCGATCGTGCCGGGATACGACGGATTCCCGGCTTGCCGAAAACAAGGTTGATCTCTGTCCGACCCCGATCTGCGACCAGGCGATCTTGCTGGGATACGACGGACTCCCGGCTCGCCGAAAACAAGGTCGATCTCGGTCGAACCCCGATCTGCGGTCAGGCGATCTTGCTGGGTACGACGGATTCCCGGCTCGCCGAAAGATCCCAGGTTGGGACGTACCCCGAAGACCAGGGCGCCCCAATCAGAAGTTCCGGCGATTAGGCGGTCGTGCAGGGATACGACGGATTCCCTGCTCGCCTAGGGGAGAGGATCCCTATCGATCCCCCCGAATCGCTACGGGTCAACCGCGACACCTTTGCTGGACGCAGTTAGACTGGAACCCGCCGTAGAGCGAGGGACACGTGCGTCCCTACCGCTAGCTACGATCCCGTAGGTCTCTGGGTCGGATAAAAATTCGACCCGAGTACAGTTCTCGCCTGTCGCCTTTCAAGGTCGGACAGGTACCCGACTCTCGTGGTCGCTCCCGTACCGTCGACGGTCGAGCCCAGGGCCGCTCTCAGGCCTCACTTCGGCCCTATATGGCGGAAGGCGGGGGGGGGGGGGCCTACCGGCCCCGCCGTTGTCGGCGAGGGAGGGCTGCGGGCGATCCGGTGTCTCGAGCAGCGACGAGGGTCGGGTCTCGCGGTCGGATCCCCGGGACCGACGTCCACTCTCCCGATACCAGGGGAGCCTGAGGAAGAGCGCGGGGGAGAGGACACGGCGGCGTTACGCCCAGGAGTGGGAACTCCCCGCCCTAGCCGGCGATCAGGGCAACCAGGCCCAAGATACCGCTACCGGAGATCCGCTGCACGGGACGGGAACCACCCGGCGCCGCCTGAAGGCGCCACCCAACAGCTTCGGTGCCAGGGAGGACGCCATGGACCCACTGCAGGGGACGGCGGCACCCCGGCGCCGGCTACCGATACCGCCGGTGGATTTCGAGGGCTCCGATGGGAGCCGCCGCTCGCACCGACGCTCCCGGTTTTTGTCGCCCCATCGCGCCCTCCAGGAGGTACGCCAGTGGGACGCGACGTTCTCGGGGACTAAGGGGGAGGACGTCGAGGATTTCCTCTCCCTCATCGAGGAGGGCCGTGACCTTGTCCCAATTCGGGACGCCGACCTCCTCAAGACGCTAACGTTTTGCTTGACGGGGGCAGCCCGAGTATGGTACCGGGAGGCCCGCCTCCGGCTGTCGGACTGGCCCACCGTGAAGGCCGCGTTTCGCGAGCGGTTCTCGGACCCCGATTACCAAATCGCGTTGCGCGAAGAGATCTCGTTGAGGACTCAAGGGGATCACGAGTCAGTTCTCGTATATCTGGGGTGTATGAACGGCCTGTTCGCCCGACTGAGCCCGCCTTGGACGGAGCAGGAACGGGTGCGGTACGCCTACAGAAATATGCTACCGCCCTTCAAAGTCATGATTTCGTATCATGACCGGCTCTCGATGAGGGAACTGGAGCGGGAAGCTGGCCGCCGGGAGCAGGTGGTGAAGGGCTTGGACACCCGTCAGCCCCCCCCCCCCCCCCAAGACCGGAGGCCTCTCTCTGTCCCGGATTCGCGTACCACGATCCACGCCGGGCCGCGGTCCAACCCACCCGGCGTACGCATATCCGTGCGGTTCAGGAACCGGACACCCTCCAGGAGGATGAGCTCTCGCCCGTCGGGGTGGACGACCTCCCCGACCTGATGCACGCGCTTATGCCGCGACGTGCTGTTCCCGGGGGGCAACAAACGAATGCCCCCGCATCCCGTAGCGCTGGCGGAAACGCGCCGCGCCCTAAACTGCCGCAGCGGCCTCCGCCGCGAAAGAATGCTCCCGCAGGGGCTACCCCGCCACAGGCGCCGGGAGGACCCCAGGCCGCTACCGCGCCGCCCAGGGAGAAGCCGTGCTGGAATTGCGACCAGCCAGGACACCTCCACCGGGACTGCGAGGGGCCGCGTCAGCTCTTCTGCTACCGATGTGGGCTCTCGGGGGTGACGTCCGCCAGCTGCACGTCATGCAACCGGGGAAACGCGCAGTGAGGCGCGTGAGCGATCCGCCCGCGCCTCAGAACCGCTCCGGCACCCCCCCGAAATTTTTCTCGACTCGCTCCCGTGTACCGAAGCCCTGTCGCCATGCTACCGTACGTAAAAAGAGAAAGAGGCAGCTACCGAACTTCGACCACGATCCCGAGGTGTCGGAACCGGGTGGGGAAACCCTACCGGACGACATATTTATTAACGCGACCGGACGCCGAGGTGCCATCGCGTTTTACGTCGAAGTGGGCCTCTACGGCCGAACTATAAAAGCTCTCGTGGATTCGGGCGCGACCCGGACGTTCATCGGCGCGGGAATCATAGAGTTCCTCGCCGATCTCGGGGTGCCCTCGAAAAGGATACCGCCCCGGCCCGTATTGGTCGCGAACAGCCAGGCGGAGACCGTGCGAACGGCTTCGAAGGTACCGACCATCCTACAGGGCCGCCGAACGACGGTTCTCACCCTACACTTGCCATCGCTCTCGGAAGACCTAATCCTTGGATTAGATTACTTGCGCGCTGCAAGGATGGTGGTCGACTTCTTTGACGAGACGTGGGTTTTCCGCGACACGCCGGAAGACCGACACCGGTTCGTTCCCGAGGGGGGAGGCCCGCGCTTTGCGATGTGCTGCGGCCTCCGGACTCCCGATACCGACGAGGCGACGCGCTTGCGCGAGTTCCTCGATGCTCACGTACCGAACATTCCTGCCGACGAGGCCGTCACCTCTCTCGTGGCCTACCACATCGACGTAGGTGACAGCGCCCCGGTCAAGCAGAAGCCATATCCCGTGACCCCGGTCATCCGCGACATTATGTGGGCGGAGGTTGACCGGATGCTGGCTACCGATATTATTGAGCCCTCCAGTAGCGACTGGGCGAGTCCCGTGGTCATGGTGAAAAACCAAATGGCAAATACCGCTTCTGTATAGATTACAGGAAGGTTAATGCCGTCACCAAGAAGGATGCTTACCCCATCCCGAACATGACCGGTATTCTCGACGAATTACGGCAAGCCAACTACATCTCGACGTTGGACTTGAGTCAGGCATACTGGCAGGTCCCGATGGATCCCGCTTCGCGTGAGATCACGGCTTTCGTGGTACCCGGCCGAGGCCTGTTCCACTTCAAGCGAATGCCCTACGGTCTCACCAACGCTCCCGCTACGTTCCAGCGCATGCTCGATCGGCTTCTCGGTGCGGAACTGTACCCGCACGTGTTCGTCTACCTGGACGATATTATTATCGTTACTCGGACCTTTGAAGAGCACTTGGTGTGGCTTCGAAAGGTCCTCGAGAAGATCTCGGATGCCGGGCTAGCAATAAAGCGCGAGAAAAGCGAATTCTGCCGCTCGGAGGTGCAATACCTTGGGTTCCTGGTGAACAGCGAGGGCCTCAAGATCGACCCCGCCAAGGTTGCACCAGTTCTCGTCTTTCCCGATCCCGCAAAACATCCGACAGCTACGCCGTTTTCTCGGCATGGCATCGTGGTACCGGCGCTTCATAGGGGAGTTCGCGACAGTCGCAGAACCCCTGACGCGGCTTACGAAAAAGGATCACGCATGGGAATGGAGCTCCAAACAGCAGCGGGCGCTCGACGAATTGAAGCTGAGGCTAACGAGCCCGCCGACGCTCGCCTGTCCGGAGTTCTCGCTACCGTTTACGTTACAACCCGACGCCAGCGGGATCGGCCTTGGGGCCGTCTTGACGCAGGTGATCGAGGGTCACGAACGAGTCATAGCGTATGCGAGCCGCGCCCTGTCTGCGCCCGAGAGGAAGTACTCGGTGACGGAACAGGAGTGCTTGGCAGTACTATGGGCAATACGGAAATTCCGTTGCTATCTCGAGGGGTATTCTTTCACCGTGGTGACAGACCACAGTAGCCTTCGCTGGCTACACAACCTGAAGAACCCCACTGGTCGACTAGCCCGATGGGCGCTGGAACTGTTGGAGTACAACTTCGACATTGTACACCGCAAGGGCGCGTTGCACCATGTTCCCGATGCGCTCTCGAGAATCCCTGAGGGTCAAGCCGAGGCCGCCTTGTGCGCCCGCGACACTCAGGATGAGTGGTATCGACGGCGGTTCCGCGATGTCTCGCGGATACCCGACCGGTTTCCCGACTGGAAGATAGTCGACGGTCGGCTGTACTTCCACCGGCCCTCGGATCTCGCCGACCTGGAATTCGAGGATCTCGACGCGTGGAAGCTAGTACTTCCTCGGGAGTTGCGACAAGTCGCTCTCCACGAGTGTCACGCGCTCCCGCAGGCCGGCCATCTCGGTGTCGAGAAGACGTATCGTCGTCTCGCCACTATTGGCCGGGTATGTTCAAGGATGTTGCCGCCTACGTCCGACGGTGTGAGACCTGTCAACGGTGCAAGGTCGAGCAACAAGCTCCCGCCGGCCTTATTCATCAGCGCCGTGGCCCTCCCAGTCGGCCACGGCGCTGGTGAGGGCCATCGGAGAGATGGTTGCGGACCCTACGGGTCCGGGCTCCCAACCTCCGAACCCGAGTAGGGCCAATCCAGGCCTGAGCAACGGGTGCGGGGGCGTCCCGGCACCCGCGAACGCACCGGTGGCGGCCCCGCCCGCGGCGGACCCACCGGCCCGGACGTTCGGGGAGGAGGTTAGCCGCCCGGCGGGCTTCTCCCCGATCGCCGAGCCCAGTTCACGCGGACGAGCAGCTACCCGGTTGCTCCTCGTGGGACACGCCGCGTCTGATCCCGGGGGAGGCCACGGCGGCTGGAGGAGGTCTCCCGAAGGACCCTCGCCGCAAGAGAGGCCCCCGTCGCTCCCGAAACCGCCGGCGACGCCAGAGGACGCAATCGGAGCGGACATCGTCCTCCGCGGCGACGTCCCACCCCGGGCCGGACTTCCGCCCGACGACGCCAACGCCGCCGCGGGAGACGCCAACCACGCCGCAACAAGCGGCACCGGCGCCACGATCCCGCTCGACGGCGGCGACGCCACTGGCGGCTCCACCGGCAACGCGGCCCCCGAGACCGCGGCCGCGGCCACGACCGTCCCGCCCGGAGGCACCAACAGCGCCGGTGACACCGCGGGCAGCGCCGCCGAAGGACACCCGGAGTACCGGGGGGCCGATCCGGCCGCTGCCCCGAGCGGTGACCCGCGCCTGTTGGAGCTGCGGGGGCGAGGGCCACCATTACTCCGACCCGGAGTGCCCGCTCGGCGCGTCGGCCAGGACGTTCTGCCGGCGATGCGGTCGCAAGGGTAAGACCTTGCGGACGTGTCCCGCCTGCAGCGACCACTGGCGGCGGGAGGGCCCGTACGTCGCAAGAGCGGGTCGCAACGTCCCCTGGGACGAGCTGAGGGCCGCCCGACCGGCGAGGCGCAGGCCACGACGATCGGACTGCCCGGAGACCGCTCCTCCCAGGGCGACAGCTGCGGCGGCGGGTCCCGAACCCTCGCGAGACCGGCCGGCGACCGATGGTGGTCGGAAGGACGCCGGTGGGCGCTCCCAGCCTTGAGGGGGAGTCCCGCCATGCTCCCGTATACGGCCTCGGCCGTGGCCCTCGCTTTGTAGACCCCTAGGTCTCGGCATTCGGCCACGGACTGAAGGACCAAGCTCCCGTCCACAGCTTTAGCCGTAGCTCGCGCCTGGTAGACCCATGGGTCTCGGCGCTCGAGTCGGAGGAAAGAGCAAGCTCCCGTACACGGCCTCGGTCGTAGCTCTCGCACATGGGGGTCCACCCATGGATCCCGGATCTCGATCACTGGACCAGGGGTCCAAGCTCCCGCACCTGGCCGTATGGCCGAAGCTCTCGCCAAACCAGACGATGGGTCAGAGTCAAGGTCCATCGATGGAGACAACGCCGCAGGAAGGGTAACGTAGACTCTCACTTGGTTACGTGTGATCGTCCTCAAGAGTGATTGTCCGTCCTCCTGTGTTATTTCTCGTATCGCGATTGAGGCCCTGCCTCTCGTGACGATCCCGCCTCGCCCTAAAAATGTATCGCTCCCGACTAGTAACGGGGTTGAGGGGTTACTGCCGCCAAATTAGAGGGTAGTAATTTGATTAAGGTTCTCGCGCTGAGAAACCAGTCTCGCGCGCTACTCACGGCTTATATACGATGGTACCTGCGGGTCCTTGTGATAAACCGTCGAGGGAACCAATGGATCCCGATATATGCTACGCATGTAAGATCTCGCATAGTTCCCGCAACCCCTTTGGGTTCTAACCCAGGGGAGAGAAAAACCTAGAGTTCCCGTAATCTTCGGATTGGCTACCGTTTCGAACCCTAGTTCGAAACCACCCTTAAGGGGTGAGGAGTTGTGACGTAATTTTTCAATCACCGTCACAAAAATTACAAATAAATAGCACTTTTCCGCGACAGCTACCGATTTAGAGAAATACCGGTCCCGTTTCGCTGCTCTTTCGCTGTTTACGATACCGTCCAGCTCCCGTTACGATAAGGTTCGTGAGTTTTCCGATCCTGTCGAGTTTAGTATGGGAAAAATGAGCTTATCGATAAGCCTACAGAATTAAGGATTTGGTTCAGTTAAGGTCGGAACCTCGAGTCTATTCGGTGGAGGGAATCCCGATGCACTGGGAAACACGAATAGAGGAGAGCCCGACGAGTTTCGTCGCGAATACGTCAAAGTCCGGTGCAAACCCGGCACTCCGGTTAGGTGATAATGCACGGCGTTGGAGAACAGGCGGAGTACGGTTTTTTTGTCCAGGCAAGGTCGAGCCCCTTGTGCTGAGTTTCAGTGAGAAGAGAGCCTTGTTTTCACGCCGTGAATTTCGAGTAACGATCGCGACGATCCTCAAAGCTACCGCGTTACAGTTTCGGCTCTCGTATCGATGACGTCACGAAAAAGTTTGAGAGGGCAGCAGTTATCGGCTAAGGATCCCGTAATAATCATAACGTCCCGTCGGATGTATTGTCGTAGGCTAATCAGTCTACCGAGAGGCGTCCTCGAGGTATCTCGGGCCTCTCGCGCTCCCGTGTTTACGTTTCGGTTATTGTCTCGCGCTGAGTCGTGTGTTCTCGCTCGCGCTACCGTAGACTCCGGCTATCGCTCTCGCTCGAGTTCGTGCGTCTCGCTCGCGCTACCTGTCACTCTGTGCGTTCGCCAGTGGGCTAGGATACGGCGTGTATTACGCGAATTCCGTCCGAATTCGTTGCCGATTTTTCTGTGTTCGAGGTGCGTTGTGAATAACGCTCTTGAGTTGCAGTGATCGTGGTGAAGTTTTCGGTGCATCCTGAGATGCCGTTCCCGTACCTTTGTGGATTAAATTACGCTGCTTCGGTAAGTCTTATCGTTAGATAAATTTACGATCGCGTGTAGAATTCGTTCCCGCCTCGCTCGCTTCGATCGTTCGATCAGCTGAGCGCTCCCGATGCACGTGTGTGCGAGCTCCCGTGGCTTAACAGCCAACAATAAAATTGTTCTCGATATCGTAAGGTCCCGATTCCGATTTTTTCGTGATTCCGGGTTATTTTATTGGCCAAAGGATCGCGACCCTTCTACCACAACCCGCATCCTGAGCGACCGTGCATTTCCGGCATCGTCGCTTTCGCGAGCATTTCCGGCGTTATCGTTAGACGAGCTTCGCGCTCGTAGATCCCGATACCGTTTGTGTTTTGTTGTACCGTTTCGTTATGTCCTTGCGGAGGTCGACTCGCTCAATCGACCTCCAGTTTAGACCGGATTCTCAATCTCCGGCGAAACAAAAATTGATTAGTGGAGTGAGCCCGCTCAACTCACTCCCGGTTTGGGCCGGTTGTTAATACCGGTGAAACAAAAATTAACTGGCGCCCACCGGGACGCCGATGCACTCGCGGAGGTGGCGGCCGAAGGTGACGTTTTTGAGTTCCCGATTTCGCGTAAAGTTTTAGTTTTTTCGGTTTTCGATTCTTTTTTTTGCTACCGTTTCGCGTGAGCTCCCGAAAAACACGTCACAATATACAGTAAAAGATTTCTATATTAGCGTCGTTTTTTTACCGACGAGCGGTTGCAATGGATCATTGAGGAATCTACATTAGTGACGCTGGTCAGTGTCACTCTCTAGGCCCTCATGTACAGGTAACGTATATTTACTGTTTTTTCCCCTATGCATCATTATACTGGCCGATGCAAAAAATGTACGTCGCTACAGCAGCATACCCAATCTTTACTATTTTATTCAGCTGTTAGAACATGAAGAGTGGTATAGAGTTATATATCATACTATATATTGATTAATTCCTCCGAGGGCAATGATAGTCTTTATTGAGATACAATCAAAGGCATAGTCGTCAAATTAATAAAATCTTGCAAGTATACATTTTTTATACATGTATTTTTTTTATTGAATAATACAAGATCAAGTTTTCCATAATTTTTTCATGCAAAGAACATTTTTTATGAAGAATATTATCTCATTGAATTGTTAAGGCTTCGTTGTTCTAGAACGCCTTATAAACTGTCGCTGGTAGGAAAAAAAACGATGGATATCCCATTGTGACCCCCCCCCCCCACTGTTCACAAATGTAAATCCAGACTAAAAAAAGTTTTACGGAGAATTTTCAATCAAAGAAAATGCGCACTTATTAAATTTGCCACCGAGAAAGCGCAGATATAGACGTTTCTGTGTAGCGGCCGATTCATACAGTTGAAACTGTTCGTTGTCATCCTGGAACGCCTTGGAAATTCTCGCTGGCAGAAAAATCTTGAAACTCCTGTCAAGTACTGTCATGGTCTTTGGACCAAATTTTGTTTGAGCCATTTTGAATGCAGTCACTTGATAATTCTTGTCAATCTCCAACTCTTCCATTTTCTTCGTGAGCAAAAAGTCGTCCATACGAGCGACTCTGTTAATTCGTTCACAATCCATTTTATTTTTTTACTTGGTTGAGACTGTAGTTATTCTCAATATTTTTTGAATTTCTTCAATAGTTCTAAGATGACTGAGTACCGGAGCGACGAAGGTGTCCCTTTTTAAAGGTAGCACGGTGGTTCGAGAATATTCCATGTGACGCTCTAGAAGTAACAAACACTTCGTGGAATTGTTTTTCAGCTCTAGTGCACTCGTTGATGTAAACAATTCTTAGAATTCGTAATTTGTCCTTGAAAACACCCCCTATATATAGACACGCATATACGGACTTGTATGCATTTCTTAATTGCAATTCGAACTGCAATCGATATAAAAAATGACATGGATGTGCAAAAGTGTTTAAGAGTGATAAGCATTTTGGAGACAGCTTATAAGAATGCGCCGGTTCGACAAGTGAAAGATTGGATACATTGGTGCACTCAATATATCAAACTTTACAATACAATTTTAAAGAAAGTTGATATTTCTGTGGGACAAAAAATCAGAATACAAACGACGATTTCTCTCATTCAGTATTTCTCTGAAAAATTTAGAGAAAAACAGCGTCGTGGTGGAGGAATCGGTGGATCACGAAGAAAAATCAAAGACCGAGTGCGGTGGAAAGACTTGGATTCCGCGTTCAATGGACGCATACGCACTAGTGCCATCGTCAATCTTCGGCATAAGGATCTCAGATCCTTTCTACAGGATTCAAAAGTTCTCACGACCATTCGTCTGAAGAATGCCATGCGAGTCGTAGGGAATTTGAAAGTGAATGGTGTATTAGCATGCAAATTCCAGACAATAAAGAACAACGAAACGATAGAAGAAACAAAATTCTTTAATACGAAAAATCAGATGATTCTTCCTGCGACCAACATTAAGATGTGGTTTGATGAAAATTTAATAGACACTCTTCTTCAGAAGATGGAGGATTTTCAAGAGCGAGACTCGGGGTGGACATTGGTGGAAATTGTGAATTTGATGATCGACATTAACAGATATATACCGCTACCAGCAGGGTCATCTACTTTCGTTGAATTACCTCAAGATATACAACATAAAAAGGCAGTGGTGAACATCAAGAATGAAGATGAGTTCTGCTTCCTATGGTCAGTTATGGCTGCCCTTCATCCTACAGATGACAACAGCTGTACGACTAGCTCTTATCCTCATTTCAACTCAGAACTCAAGTACAAAGGTATCAACGTTCCGATTACTCTCAGAGATATTCCGAAATTTGAGAGATGGAACTGTCTAGCCATAAATGTTTACGGTATAGAAAATGTAAAAAAAAATGGTAAGAGCGTGATAGTACCTTTATATTTGAGTAGAAATGTATCAAATAAACCTGTCATTCATCTTCTCATGGTAAATAGTAGTGTGAAGGCTAATGCTGATGACAATTTTCATTCGATATTTCATTTCGCTTGGATAAAAAGTCTCTCTAGGTTGTTAAGTTCACAATTATCCAAGCATAAAACTCGCAAATTTCTATGCGATAGATGTTTGTGTCACTTTCAATGTGACAGTTCTTATCAAAAGCATAAACAGGATTGTTTCGATATAAACAAATATCGAATGATCCTACCCAACGAAGAAAGTAAAATGTTAAGTTTCAAAAATTTTAAATTCAAAGAAGCCGTACCATTCGTTGTCTATGCCGATTTAGAGTGTATTCTCGAATCAACGGGAAATGA
>OZ024771.1:11772833-11790333 GCA_964017025.1 Stenichneumon culpator
AAATTAATTAAATTAATTAAATTAATTAAATTAATTAAATTAATTAAATTAATTAAATTAATTAAATTCGTTTGGTTTGGTTTGGTTTGGTTTGGTGGAGCCATACGAGCACTCAGTCCTGCTGGACCATTGTACTCGGGCCTTGTGGGGCACTCGCGATGCCTTAATTGTCACGTTGTGTTCCTCAGACGCGGAACCCCAACCGACAGGCGTTGTTCGGGTCTTTCTTGACTTGACACCTTTCTTCGTAGGTATTACTGGTTACACAGGGTATCATGGTCGGTCCCCCGTCCCCCAGCATCCCTTCTTGGGGTTACCGGTAGCACAGAGTGTCCTGGTCAGTCCCCCGTCCCCCAGCAGGCCTTCTTTTGGGGTAGCCCAGGGTATCATGGCCAGTCTCCCCCCTGTTCCCAGCGCCCCCTTGTTGGGATTGCCGGTAGCCAGGGTACCATTACCTAGTCCCCCGTCCCCCAGCATCCCTATCTGTAGTCAAGCTAGGGAAAACATGGTCGACCTCCTCAGAGCCCCAGGTTAAGGAGACAGGCTGAAAGTATTCTAGGATAGTCGCCTGGAATCCTAGAAGCATCGTTATGACGCACCATACCCCGGTGCCATGAAGCCCGAGCACGATAGCTTACACTCTGGCCAGAGATAGCTATTGCGGAGCGTCGAGTCTGATACACACAGACTCGGCGTCCCGGGCGATGGGTACGCTACGTCCCCTACGCCGATTCGGTCTCAGGTTCGATTCCCGACGTCGGACTTTCGTCGCGTCTCACCGACAATGAAAACAATGGAGTACAGCTATATACATCCGACACTCACACTTGGAGTTAGCGTGTGCGAGTGACCGATGTATATATCTGGAGCTTCGTCTCGTCCATGTTTTTTTCCCTTCTCGTCGAAACATACAAAGCCGGGAATCGAACCGTCGACCTCCCTGTTGTACCCCGGATATTTCAATACCTCGATTATTAAGGCAAGGTCATTGCACCGGAATCGAGGTATGCAGCTGCAGGCAACGACCGCGCGTCGTTGCGAAATAATAACGAAATCCACCGTACAGTCGAGTCAGCATTTAGGCAAACGCGTGTAACTTGACACCTAACGCAGCATTTAGGCAATCGCGAGCGACGCGGCAAGTAACGCATCAGCTCAGGAATTGCTGAGTCAGCTATTGGGAAATTATTGACGATATTGTATTCTACCCGGAAACGAGAATTGTTTAAACAATTAGCAATCTGACGAAATATCTGACATCGACTAAAATTAAGCTGACGTGCCTGCTCTTCCATCCATATATAGGGAACCGAGAGCAGGCACCCACTAGTCTCTTCGGAACTCCTGATTCTGTACGGTTGGTTACGTTTTGTTGGTTACGTTTTGCTTGTTACGTTTTGTTGGTTACGTTTTGCTTGTTACGTTTTGTTGGTTACGTTTTGCTTGTTACGTTTTGTTGGTTACGTTTTGCTTGTTACGTTTTGTTGGTTACGTTTTGCTTGTTACGTTTTGTTGGTTACGTTTTGTTAGTTACATTACGATTCACGTGACAATTACTTGTGCAAGGGCACCCAATTCGGTAGTAAGTGATACTACTAGTTCGGACAAGTTCTTCCACGGAAAGACCACTGTACAAGGTGTACTCGATACGATTGGTAATAAACTCTAATTTGGAAGATTTCTGTAATAGACTCTAATAAACATTGTCGTAATAAACTCTAATTTGGAAGATTTCTCTAATAAACTATAATAAATAATAAATCGTGCGATTATAATTCTCTTGGGTTCTAACCCTTAACTGGATAAATCCCGAATCATAAGAGCTAACGGCTCTCCCGCAAAACCCAGAGTAGCTAACTGAGTTTCTGCGGATATAACATTGGTGGCAGCGGTGGGATATCCAGAGAGAATTATTAAAATAAATTAAACTTAAAAAATAAAACATCGCTGAATTACCAAATCGTCAAAATCCGCGAAATGCGGTAATTTGAGACTCTCAGAGAGAGCAATTGGAGAGTACCGCGAACCAGGGTCGAAAGTAGTCGACGAGGGTTTGGGCGGACCACGGAGGCGATCAGAGGATCGACGTGGGCATTCCGTTATTCAAGAGAATAACGACAGGTAACCAACCGTAGTCTTCGAGGATCACTGCAGGATCCCCGAAGAGCGTCGCCAAGGATTGGGACGTAACAGCAGAATCAGTAAAGGAGCCTGGAACCACAAGGGTTATACGGAAGGGCATCCTGTAATGCGGACGGTGAGCATACAGTAATCCCGCATTACTGATATTTGTTAGGAGAGTAACAAATTGGGAACAAGTCGAGTAAAGTTGAGTAATAAATTGGGAACAAGTTGATTAATAAACTAGGAAGTACGTGGAAATATTGTGAAAGCCAGTACGACGCTACTGAAGGGTTAAATAACCAAGCAAAAAATTTAACGGGAACCGAGAAGGGAATATCTCGAAGAAACTATGAGTGTACACAACACTCCGGTGCGGTCGCCGAGACAATCTGGTACAACTCCTGGGACAGGAGACGACGCGCTGCAGGCTGCGGCGGGCCTCGAAAACGCCCTATCAGAGATCACGAACCGAACGCGTCAAGTGCTGGGCCAGGGTTCGGGTGAAGGAAACGAACACCAGCTGGAGGGCTCACCAAATCCGCTGTTCGGGGTAAATACCCAGAGGGGGTCTGCATTCGCCAACCCGACCGGTTGGGAGGACGTCAACGTCCAAATGTTCGAACCCAGGCGCGGGGAGGTCACCCCTGGGATGGTGACCAACGAAATTTCCCGAATGTTGAATGAGTATCGCGGGCAAAGGGGTCCCGTCGACTGGAACCGTGAAAACAGCGTGCTGGGAGTTGCAGGGGAAACAGGCAACACGATACCCCTCCGACCAGCCCTGCGAGGAACTCGAAGAACACTTTTCGCCGGACTTGGACCAGTGGGAGAGGCGGACGAGGAATCCGACCACGAGTCCGAAGATCAGCACAACCTCGAGGACGCAACAGCACGACGATTCACCCAAATACAGCAGCAGCTCCGGGGTATCGAGCAGCGATTAAGCCAAGGGCAGGCTCAAGCAACGACTTCGCCGGAAGGGGTAGCTCAGGAGAACTCAGTATGCGAGCGACTTTTGGCAATGGAGGAAACGTTGCGAAACTTCATCCTGGAGGGCCCCAAGGAAGGACGGAGGGATGTGACCATCCAAAGGGCACGGTCACCATATCAGCGGCAAACAAGAGTATCGGCACCGGAAGAGGAAGAACGGGTATACATGGATGTACCGTCAGCCCTACGGAATATCAAAACTTTCGATGGGAACGACCCTACGAAGCTTGAAGGGTTCATGCTATCCTGCGAAGCGGTCTGGGGTATGGTTCACCCTCGACAACGATCAGACCTCCTTGCACTCATACGGAGTAGCAAATTAGAGGATCGAGCGACGCGAGAGATGCGTCACAAAACTGTCGTCACTCTGAGCGATCTACGCACGGAATTGGCAGCGTTGTACGGGAAACGTGAGTCACTCGCCTCTTTGCAATACCAGTTTTGTACCCTACGACAAGATACGAAGGAGAATGTCTCCACATACGCTACACGGGTCGAAACACTGACAGTAGAGGTGATCGAGAAATTATGCGAGGGAATCGACTCGCGTGGGGCTCGTTACATCGGAGAAGCCACACGGAAAAACGCCCAAATGAATTTTGAAAACGGGTTGAAAAAGGAGATTCAAACAATCGTACGATCACGCAATTATCAGAGTCTGCACGACTCCATCGTAGGGGCCATTGAAGTCGAAAAGATGACTACAGGACATCAGGGTACGCCCAGCAATGGGGGAAATAAATCACAACCGTCACAAGGCGCGACTGGAGAAGCCGATCGCACATGCTTCACGTGCGGTAAGCCAGGGCATTTGGCGAAAGACTGCACAGCCCCCCGTCAATCCGGACGACATAGCCTCCCGCTGCCGGCACAACAAGACGTAAACATAGTCAACGTAGCATGCCACTACTGCAAAAAGATCGGGCACTTGATGAAGGACTGCCGGGCACGTATACGGGCGGAGGAAAAGAAAAACAAAAATAACCGGCAGCAACCAGCACAAACGGAGGAAACGCCCACGCAGCCGATACGAGAAGGGACTGTAGGGGCATACCGCGTAAATACACTCACGGCAACGGATGGGCCCATAAGGAAGGCCTACATCTACACTTTGGAAGTATCCAAACCGAAAGAAATCCAGAGGATTGGCGACGAAGAGGAATCCGTCATCAGGAAGATCGACGAAGAGCACAGAGCTGCTGACGAAATATACGCCATCCCGAGGATCGGGGACGAAGAGGAATCCGTCATCAGGAAGATCGACGAAGAGCACAGAGCTGCTGACGAAGTATCCGCCATCCCGAGGATCGGGGACGAAGAGGAATCCGTCATCAGGAAGATCGACGAAGAGCACGGAGCTGCTGACAAAGTATCCGCCATCCCGAGGATCGGCGATGAAGAGGAATCCGTCATCAGGAAGATCGACGAAGAGCACAGAGCTGCTAACGAAGTGTCCGCCATCCAGGGGATCGGCGATGAAGAGAGACCCGCCAACTTGAGAGTTGACGAGCGACACCGAGATGTCGAAGTGAAATCCGTCAATCCACGAATTGGCGAAGAGCCGGTACGGCTGGGAAAACCCCGTCAATCTGAGAATCGACGAAGAGCCCGAGCGGCTGGAAAACAAATTGAGAATTCGGCAAACACACATGTGAAGAGGGAATACCGCCATCGCAAGGATCTGCGAAGAATCAGACGCCGCCAGGATCGACGAACGAGAGCCTGGCAACGGCAAGAGAACAACGGCACCGAGGGAAACACGCCTTGGTACAAGTGTACCGTCGACGTACCCACGTAGAAGGGTCGGAAAAAAAAATTGGAACGGTCACTGGATTCGATAAGGCTTCACAGCAAAGGAAAAAAGAGGAAAAAAAAATATATATATACTGAAATTCGCATAATACACGGAAAAAGGGTTACTTTCGAAAATTTCCGGGGGAAGAAATTTATTGTCGGAAAGGTAACAGCCGTGCTGTGACATAAAATCAAGATCAAGGCATGCTTCGGGTCATCAACCGACCCACAGTCACACTCGAGGAGCTAGCGTCAACAGAAGAGCTGCACACAGTACTCGTCGTCCTGACTCGCCAAATAAATGCGGAATCGAAACGTTAAGTCAGGGCATGGACGTTTCACGCGTCACACAGGAGGAAGAAAACTCGCTTCAGGAAATATGCAAGGAGTTCGATCGATCGACGAGCTCGACACAGCATTAACGGCGATAACAGGCGACATAGATTCAGCCGGAAGGAAACGGCCAGACGCAGAAATCGGGTGGTGCAACCACCGCAAGGGCAAGAATAAATGCCGCAAATAGGCACATGTTTGAGACTTCGCCTGAAGTAATCGTGCTAAATTTTGTTGTAGAATTGTGTGTAAAACTTAATTAACCGGTAAACCGGCACACTAATAGATAATAGATGAGCAATGCACGGGGTACAAGAGTCGTAAAAAATAAAGCTCGCCGGAGTCGAGCGAAAAGAAATCAGATTTCTTTTCTTTTTAGGGGGGAGGGATGTTGTACCCCGGATATTTCAATACCTCGATTATTAAGGCAAGGTCATTGCACCGGAATCGAGGTATGCAGCTGCAGGCAACGACCGCGCGTCGTTGCGAAATAATAACGAAATCCACCGTACAGTCGAGTCAGCATTTAGGCAAACGCGTGTAACTTGACACCTAACGCAGCATTTAGGCAATCGCGAGCGACGCGGCAAGTAACGCATCAGCTCAGGAATTGCTGAGTCAGCTATTGGGAAATTATTGACGATATTGTATTCTACCCGGAAACGAGAATTGTTTAAACAATTAGCAATCTGACGAAATATCTGACATCGACTAAAATTAAGCTGACGTGCCTGCTCTTCCATCCATATATAGGGAACCGAGAGCAGGCACCCACTAGTCTCTTCGGAACTCCTGATTCTGTACGGTTGGTTACGTTTTGTTGGTTACGTTTTGCTTGTTACGTTTTGTTGGTTACGTTTTGCTTGTTACGTTTTGTTGGTTACGTTTTGCTTGTTACGTTTTGTTGGTTACGTTTTGCTTGTTACGTTTTGTTGGTTACGTTTTGCTTGTTACGTTTTGTTGGTTACGTTTTGTTAGTTACATTACGATTCACGTGACAATTACTTGTGCAAGGGCACCCAATTCGGTAGTAAGTGATACTACTAGTTCGGACAAGTTCTTCCACGGAAAGACCACTGTACAAGGTGTACTCGATACGATTGGTAATAAACTCTAATTTGGAAGATTTCTGTAATAGACTCTAATAAACATTGTCGTAATAAACTCTAATTTGGAAGATTTCTCTAATAAACTATAATAAATAATAAATCGTGCGATTATAATTCTCTTGGGTTCTAACCCTTAACTGGATAAATCCCGAATCATAAGAGCTAACGGCTCTCCCGCAAAACCCAGAGTAGCTAACTGAGTTTCTGCGGATATAACATTGGTGGCAGCGGTGGGATATCCAGAGAGAATTATTAAAATAAATTAAACTTAAAAAATAAAACATCGCTGAATTACCAAATCGTCAAAATCCGCGAAATGCGGTAATTTGAGACTCTCAGAGAGAGCAATTGGAGAGTACCGCGAACCAGGGTCGAAAGTAGTCGACGAGGGTTTGGGCGGACCACGGAGGCGATCAGAGGATCGACGTGGGCATTCCGTTATTCAAGAGAATAACGACAGGTAACCAACCGTAGTCTTCGAGGATCACTGCAGGATCCCCGAAGAGCGTCGCCAAGGATTGGGACGTAACAGCAGAATCAGTAAAGGAGCCTGGAACCACAAGGGTTATACGGAAGGGCATCCTGTAATGCGGACGGTGAGCATACAGTAATCCCGCATTACTGATATTTGTTAGGAGAGTAACAAATTGGGAACAAGTCGAGTAAAGTTGAGTAATAAATTGGGAACAAGTTGATTAATAAACTAGGAAGTACGTGGAAATATTGTGAAAGCCAGTACGACGCTACTGAAGGGTTAAATAACCAAGCAAAAAATTTAACGGGAACCGAGAAGGGAATATCTCGAAGAAACTATGAGTGTACACAACACTCCGGTGCGGTCGCCGAGACAATCTGGTACAACTCCTGGGACAGGAGACGACGCGCTGCAGGCTGCGGCGGGCCTCGAAAACGCCCTATCAGAGATCACGAACCGAACGCGTCAAGTGCTGGGCCAGGGTTCGGGTGAAGGAAACGAACACCAGCTGGAGGGCTCACCAAATCCGCTGTTCGGGGTAAATACCCAGAGGGGGTCTGCATTCGCCAACCCGACCGGTTGGGAGGACGTCAACGTCCAAATGTTCGAACCCAGGCGCGGGGAGGTCACCCCTGGGATGGTGACCAACGAAATTTCCCGAATGTTGAATGAGTATCGCGGGCAAAGGGGTCCCGTCGACTGGAACCGTGAAAACAGCGTGCTGGGAGTTGCAGGGGAAACAGGCAACACGATACCCCTCCGACCAGCCCTGCGAGGAACTCGAAGAACACTTTTCGCCGGACTTGGACCAGTGGGAGAGGCGGACGAGGAATCCGACCACGAGTCCGAAGATCAGCACAACCTCGAGGACGCAACAGCACGACGATTCACCCAAATACAGCAGCAGCTCCGGGGTATCGAGCAGCGATTAAGCCAAGGGCAGGCTCAAGCAACGACTTCGCCGGAAGGGGTAGCTCAGGAGAACTCAGTATGCGAGCGACTTTTGGCAATGGAGGAAACGTTGCGAAACTTCATCCTGGAGGGCCCCAAGGAAGGACGGAGGGATGTGACCATCCAAAGGGCACGGTCACCATATCAGCGGCAAACAAGAGTATCGGCACCGGAAGAGGAAGAACGGGTATACATGGATGTACCGTCAGCCCTACGGAATATCAAAACTTTCGATGGGAACGACCCTACGAAGCTTGAAGGGTTCATGCTATCCTGCGAAGCGGTCTGGGGTATGGTTCACCCTCGACAACGATCAGACCTCCTTGCACTCATACGGAGTAGCAAATTAGAGGATCGAGCGACGCGAGAGATGCGTCACAAAACTGTCGTCACTCTGAGCGATCTACGCACGGAATTGGCAGCGTTGTACGGGAAACGTGAGTCACTCGCCTCTTTGCAATACCAGTTTTGTACCCTACGACAAGATACGAAGGAGAATGTCTCCACATACGCTACACGGGTCGAAACACTGACAGTAGAGGTGATCGAGAAATTATGCGAGGGAATCGACTCGCGTGGGGCTCGTTACATCGGAGAAGCCACACGGAAAAACGCCCAAATGAATTTTGAAAACGGGTTGAAAAAGGAGATTCAAACAATCGTACGATCACGCAATTATCAGAGTCTGCACGACTCCATCGTAGGGGCCATTGAAGTCGAAAAGATGACTACAGGACATCAGGGTACGCCCAGCAATGGGGGAAATAAATCACAACCGTCACAAGGCGCGACTGGAGAAGCCGATCGCACATGCTTCACGTGCGGTAAGCCAGGGCATTTGGCGAAAGACTGCACAGCCCCCCGTCAATCCGGACGACATAGCCTCCCGCTGCCGGCACAACAAGACGTAAACATAGTCAACGTAGCATGCCACTACTGCAAAAAGATCGGGCACTTGATGAAGGACTGCCGGGCACGTATACGGGCGGAGGAAAAGAAAAACAAAAATAACCGGCAGCAACCAGCACAAACGGAGGAAACGCCCACGCAGCCGATACGAGAAGGGACTGTAGGGGCATACCGCGTAAATACACTCACGGCAACGGATGGGCCCATAAGGAAGGCCTACATCTACACTTTGGAAGTATCCAAACCGAAAGAAATCCAGAGGATTGGCGACGAAGAGGAATCCGTCATCAGGAAGATCGACGAAGAGCACAGAGCTGCTGACGAAATATACGCCATCCCGAGGATCGGGGACGAAGAGGAATCCGTCATCAGGAAGATCGACGAAGAGCACAGAGCTGCTGACGAAGTATCCGCCATCCCGAGGATCGGGGACGAAGAGGAATCCGTCATCAGGAAGATCGACGAAGAGCACGGAGCTGCTGACAAAGTATCCGCCATCCCGAGGATCGGCGATGAAGAGGAATCCGTCATCAGGAAGATCGACGAAGAGCACAGAGCTGCTAACGAAGTGTCCGCCATCCAGGGGATCGGCGATGAAGAGAGACCCGCCAACTTGAGAGTTGACGAGCGACACCGAGATGTCGAAGTGAAATCCGTCAATCCACGAATTGGCGAAGAGCCGGTACGGCTGGGAAAACCCCGTCAATCTGAGAATCGACGAAGAGCCCGAGCGGCTGGAAAACAAATTGAGAATTCGGCAAACACACATGTGAAGAGGGAATACCGCCATCGCAAGGATCTGCGAAGAATCAGACGCCGCCAGGATCGACGAACGAGAGCCTGGCAACGGCAAGAGAACAACGGCACCGAGGGAAACACGCCTTGGTACAAGTGTACCGTCGACGTACCCACGTAGAAGGGTCGGAAAAAAAAATTGGAACGGTCACTGGATTCGATAAGGCTTCACAGCAAAGGAAAAAAGAGGAAAAAAAAATATATATATACTGAAATTCGCATAATACACGGAAAAAGGGTTACTTTCGAAAATTTCCGGGGGAAGAAATTTATTGTCGGAAAGGTAACAGCCGTGCTGTGACATAAAATCAAGATCAAGGCATGCTTCGGGTCATCAACCGACCCACAGTCACACTCGAGGAGCTAGCGTCAACAGAAGAGCTGCACACAGTACTCGTCGTCCTGACTCGCCAAATAAATGCGGAATCGAAACGTTAAGTCAGGGCATGGACGTTTCACGCGTCACACAGGAGGAAGAAAACTCGCTTCAGGAAATATGCAAGGAGTTCGATCGATCGACGAGCTCGACACAGCATTAACGGCGATAACAGGCGACATAGATTCAGCCGGAAGGAAACGGCCAGACGCAGAAATCGGGTGGTGCAACCACCGCAAGGGCAAGAATAAATGCCGCAAATAGGCACATGTTTGAGACTTCGCCTGAAGTAATCGTGCTAAATTTTGTTGTAGAATTGTGTGTAAAACTTAATTAACCGGTAAACCGGCACACTAATAGATAATAGATGAGCAATGCACGGGGTACAAGAGTCGTAAAAAATAAAGCTCGCCGGAGTCGAGCGAAAAGAAATCAGATTTCTTTTCTTTTTAGGGGGGAGGGATGTTGTACCCCGGATATTTCAATACCTCGATTATTAAGGCAAGGTCATTGCACCGGAATCGAGGTATGCAGCTGCAGGCAACGACCGCGCGTCGTTGCGAAATAATAACGAAATCCACCGTACAGTCGAGTCAGCATTTAGGCAAACGCGTGTAACTTGACACCTAACGCAGCATTTAGGCAATCGCGAGCGACGCGGCAAGTAACGCATCAGCTCAGGAATTGCTGAGTCAGCTATTGGGAAATTATTGACGATATTGTATTCTACCCGGAAACGAGAATTGTTTAAACAATTAGCAATCTGACGAAATATCTGACATCGACTAAAATTAAGCTGACGTGCCTGCTCTTCCATCCATATATAGGGAACCGAGAGCAGGCACCCACTAGTCTCTTCGGAACTCCTGATTCTGTACGGTTGGTTACGTTTTGTTGGTTACGTTTTGCTTGTTACGTTTTGTTGGTTACGTTTTGCTTGTTACGTTTTGTTGGTTACGTTTTGCTTGTTACGTTTTGTTGGTTACGTTTTGTTAGTTACATTACGATTCACGTGACAATTACTTGTGCAAGGGCACGCAATTCGGTAGTAAGTGATACTACTAGTTCGGACAAGTTCTTCCACGGGAAGACCACTGTACAAGGTGTACTCGATACGATTGGTAATGAACTCTAATTTGGAAGATTTCTGTAATAGACTCTAATAAACATTGTCGTAATAAACTCTAATTTGGAAGATTTCTCTAATAAACTATAATAAATAATAAATCGTGCGATTATAATTCTCTTGGGTTCTAACCCTTAACTGGATAAATCCCGAATCATAAGAGCTAACGGCTCTCCCGCAAAACCCAGAGTAGCTAACTGAGTTTCTGCGGATATAACATCCCGATGCTTAGGTCTTAGAGGCGAGCACGCTAACCACTAGACCACCGCACCGGATAATTAATTAAATTAATTAAATTAATTAAATTAATTAAATTAATTAAATTAATTAAATTAATTAAATTAATTAAATTAATTAAATTAATTAAATTAATTAAATTAATTAAATTAATTAAATTAATTAAATTAATTAAATTAATTAAATTAATTAAATTAATTAAATTAATTAAATTAATTAAATTAATTAAAAACATGAACGAGACGAAGCTCCAGATATATACATCGGCCACCGCACACGGTAACTCCAAGTGTGAGTGTCGGATGTATATGGCTGTACTCCATTGTTTTCATTCTCGGTGAGCCGCGACGAAAAGTCCGACGTCGGGAATCGAACCTGAGAGTAGATATACAAGGGGGGTTCTGGATATAAAAGTGCTGAGTCACGCAGGGGTTCCAGAATGTTCTAGAAGGTTTGATGACGTCATCGGACACACCTGTTTTACCGACAGGGATAACATCCGCTAGATGGCGCCAGCAACAAACTCCTACTGTTTTACCGACAATGATAACATCCGCTAGATGGCGCCAGCGAAACACTCCTACTGTTTTACCGACAGAGGTGTCATTTTTTCAAGGTCGCTTAATTCGACTTACTAAGAATGTTCTAGAAGCGATGACGTCATCGCGATTCCATGAATTATTTTTCAAGGGTCGTCCGATTCGATGCATTATTTTTTCATGGTCCATCAATTCGCTGCATTATTTTTCAAAGTCGCTCGATTCTCGACGCATTAAGAATGTTCTAGAAGATTTTATGGCCGCGATTCCAGGAATTATTTGTCACGGGTCGTCCGATACGGCGTATTATGTTTCAAGGTCGCGTCCTGGAAATGTTTTTCAAGGGTCGACCGATTATAAGTGTTCTGGAAGCGATGACGTCATCGCGATTCCAGGAATTATTTTTTTCATGGTCGCTCAATTCGACGCATTATATTTATTTCAAGGTCGCTCAATTATACCTATTAAGAATGTTCTGGAAGGGATGTCGTCATCGTTATTCCAGGAATAATTTTACTAAAAGTCGCTCAATTCGATGCGTTATTGCGCGAACCTTCGATGGTCCGAGGTCACATGGTTGAACGGTTAATACATGTCATCATATTTGTTAGACAGTTGATATCAGTGCATTATAAAAGAACGGAATTATTTGGCTCAGCATATCAGTATTCAATTGAAAAGAAGAGTTGACAGAACGTGCACATAATTGTCATGGAGACATTAACTCCAGATGAAGTGAGACTTTTGTGCACGCTTCCACCATACCTCTGCACCTACGAGGATATCATAGTCAGATATTTTGGAGATCCTCCACCTGATGCAGCTTGGGATTTTCTTTATGAATTGCTGCAGCTGCAAGAGAATTTTTATTTTGTGACATGTCACAGACGTGAGGAAGAGCTGCAAGCATCCATGAAATCATCTCAGGGGGACTCGCATCTGGATGATGCGGTTTTAACCGCCAATACAAGCGCAAACTGTCAAGATGCTGAACCAAAAGTGAACATACATTTAAATACTGAAATAACCGATGAGTGTTCTCCAGATAATTGAGATTATAAAAATGCAGATTTTCATTATTTTTATAATAGACAGATACCAATAATTTTGTTGCTAAAAATAAAACAAAGAATATAAACTTGTTTACATATTCTTTTATTTATTAATAATTTTACAAAAAAATCTTTTACACGCTAAGTATAAACATTACCGAAGATAGTTATAAATTTCATACCAATTTTCTTACATTTCCACTGATGCAATTATACTCTACTATACGATCGTGGATGATTAAGCAATAAGCTGAAGTTTGATTGGGAAAGATACCAGCTGATTCGAATTCAAGACGAATGTCAACTGGTCCCGATTTCAAGGATTCATTTTGCTTTGAACAATCAATAAGAAAGAGCGGTGCGTATTTCAAAAAATTGGCTTTGCTCAACAGTGGTTCAGGCTCCTTTCCATAATACGAGGTTTGAAAATTGGTATACATATCATAGAGAAGAGCATATTGATTATGAGTAATATCGAGATTCAAATTTCCGTATGGATAACTTTGTGAGTTGAGAAAAAGCTTTATATCTCGAATATTGCAATGGTCAAAGTGGCTCGCATTCTTATAAACGTCGTTTTTCCTCGCCGTCTGAAATCCAACAACGATGTATCGAGGTTTCTCGAGTTGGGTGGAGGTTTTCACTGTCCATACATGTTTCGAAGTAGTAGGCAACAATGGATACTCGTACAATTCCCATGCTCGAAAACTAATGGAAATAGGTCTGTCCTTGGCCATATAATTTAGTAGTTGAATCTTCCGTTGGTCCGCAACCTTGATGTATGGTATCATCCATTCGATTTTGAGCAGAATGATTTTAAATTGCTCTGCTGGAGTATTTGCAGCTGGAGCCGTCTGTACAATTGCATTCGTATCGGTATTTGCTCGTGTAAGAATTAGCTCATGTTTCGCGTTGATAATGATTCGACGATAGTCTTCGGGAAAGCCCAGTAGCATACTCAATGGTATGGAAATGTCAAAGTAGCCATTGTTATCGGTTATCGTAACCTCATCATCATCATCATTAGCGAACCAACCAGCATTCTCAATCAGAGACATTTGACTGGGACTCTGAGAAAGATAATTCTTCATGAGTGTTGTGAGACCGACATTCTTACTTCGATCAATCTCAATAGCATTCAACTCATATCGTATATCTTCAAACAAATAACAAATTCCATTGTTGACCAATTTCGTTGCCGTCCAGCAGTTCGTCCATCAGCCTTCGTCAATCTACCGTATATGTGCAACGAGCTTCTACTTGGTAGCAGACACAAATCCTGGTGCTGAACGGCAATACGAATTTCATCGTTGTTATCGAAGGTGGCTGATGCATACGGTTGATGTGCATGAGTTTCGTAATGCGCGATAGACTCGTTGAACACAATTGGCTTTTGTATCGTCAAGATTTCTTCCATGGCACAAAGCAGACAATTGCTATACAACAAAAATGTATTGCTAATTTCCTCTTTCGCGAAGTCTGAGACCCAGACTCTTCAAGAACTGAATGTTTTGACGTGTTAGCTTCTTGAGAGGCCCCCGTTGACTGTTTCCTCCTCGCCATGTTGGCTCGGTTTTATAACTCTTTCCTACCTTCGTCTGAAAAATAATACCCATTTATGATTTTATATGTAGTCTTATGGTAATAACTTCTCCTCGGAGATTAACTAATTGTCCGTCTTGATCAACAAGTTTCAGTTGAAGATGATCTATAGCTTTAACAGCAATCGGAAGATAAATGACATGCGACGGCACTTCGACAATCTTATATCCTGGAAGGACTCCCGGAAAGAATTCATGAATAGTGTGCGCTTGTCGTTCATTAATGAATGCTCCCGTTGTAATGTTACACTCGACCCGTAGAGAATTGACCTTAAGAATAACCACGCGTAAGTCAGATCGATGAGTGATGTTAGCCTCCAGGATGCGTGGTTTGAAACCCAGTAATCTACTAATAGAATCATCCGAACGAAAATCAATCGAACGATTGCACTTGATTTCACTGCGCAAAGTGTTATTATTAGGTTTTAGATTGATAGAAATGTTATGCTCAGACAGTGCTTTTTGCAGATACTTTTCAATATCCTCAATTTCATAGCTGCCCGTTGGTATAGTGATAATTTCGTCTTCCACGTAAAACTTATTATTTCCATCATCTATATTGGGAATCGAGTTGAATGTCAACAGTTCAACAAGGCCCAAAGTAACATTTTTACACGGTGACAGTTCAATGGGAGGAAAATAGTTGGCTTCCAGTATAGAAGACGTACCAGACAGTGTCAATGTAAAAGAATCACCCATTATAGCGAATGCTTAATAACTGATGCTTCGAGTACAATGATAGTACATTTTATAGTTCCCCATTCAAAAATTTAAGACATAAGTGACCACATATAATCGTATCATAGTTTTGATATTTGTCATGATTGTACTTTACAATGCTACCTACACCGAAATATTTCATAAGATCATGTGGTGGTTGAAGATTACCGAAGCTATCAAAGTACATAACTTCATTATTGTTCTTCTTATATGCAACCCAGTGGGTACCAGCGCCATCTTTATCATCGAGATTTATAATGGCCGCTTCCCTCCTTCGAGGTCCATGTTTCGGTAAATCATTTCTCATGTACACTCCACGAAAATGTGAAATCCTCATGGCTTGTGCATACTTTCTTAAGTCATCATCGGTAAGTGCTCGGTGTGGTAGCTTTACACGTTTTTTGATGGATAGGGTTTTAGGTGCAGTCCCATACCTTTTTTGCATGGCTTCAGATAAAGACCCTTACGCAAAGCGATGGATTCCATTGTGTCATTGTGACGGTTACTCTCTTCCAGTTGACGTTTGGCAGTGCTCGCATCGTTTACTGCCTTCGCTATACCCGCCGCGCCACAGGCTAAAGCTCCAGTAGCACTCAAACCCGCAAAGATGGGTATAAGAAACGGTAGAAACCCTCCGATTTTCTTTGGTACGGGCAAGATGCGTGCTGATTTTACTTTGCCCCTTCCACCTGCTTGTTTCACAGCGTCACGAGCACCTTTGAGAGCCGATTTCACAGCATCGTCCCCTGGACGCATCGATGCTTTAGCTGCATTTACCACTTGTCTTAGTGTTATCTTTCTCTTCTTATCTTTATTACATTTCGTCTGCTTCTTCTTCTTCTTCTTATCTCCATCATATTTAATTCGCTTTCTCTTTATACCCATACCAAGTTTTACTTTCGCTTTCATTGCACTCGTTACTCCCAAAGCCGCAGCTTTTTCTCCAATACTTGAGTCTTTAGCGAGAATTCGTTGCAAAGCTTTTTCTGCAAGGACTTTATCTGCTGCATGTCGCGCAGCTAAGTTCTCTCGATTATTCGAGTATGCAATATCGTGGTCTTTACACGCAGCGTCAAGACTATTAATCCCTGGATCACCTCGCGCAAGTCTCTTTGCCAATTTCGTACCGGGGCCACAATATTGATAGCCGGGTATATGCAATTCAAACGGTAGTTTATTGATAAGGCGGTTCACTAGACCTTTACCCCATTTATTTTTTTTTTATTCGTCTATGGATAATCATATTTGCCTCAAAGGCGGCTTTTAACTGAGGAACAATTTGACGATGATACTTTATTTATAGGGGTGGTCACTTATATTCAATATTTGTTCTTGTCACCTACAGGAAAAGGTTTACTTCCACGGATTTTTTCGTTCTCTTGTGTTGAAGGAGGCGGAAACAGTCGGTGCCTTTCTTCAGCAAAATTCTTCAAGCTTTGAGAAATAGGATTCTTTGAATCGTCCTTTTTATCCATAATTTACGTTTTTTATTTTAGCTCTGCACAGCATAGAGGACAACTAGTAACTGATAAATAAGCTTTATAAGGACTGTATTTATATATAATTGTTTAGTTAGAATCAAGTTCATGTTCAAGACATAGTAGTGAATATTTGAACGAAAAAAAAAATAAAAAAATAAAAAAAATGAGATTCAAGGAACAATCGGTGAAGCTACCTGTAATGAATTTCGATGAGCTTGCACAGCGAAATATACAAAAGAAAGGGAAACGTCATGGAGAATTGTTACCAAACAGCGTACGCGCTGTGATCTGCGGTCCATCCAATTGCGGCAAGACCAATGCACTTCTTGCCCTTATTACACATCCCAATGGTTTGAGATTTGAAAACGTCTACGTATACTTAAAATCGCTTAATCAACCGAAGTACATCTTTCTACGACGATTGCTCAAATCTGTACAAGACGTGGGTTATTTTCTCTTTAACGACCATGAGCAAGTTATTGGACCGGATGACGCTCGTCCAAACTCAATCATGATTTTTGATGATGTAGCATGCGAGAAGCAAGATAATATTCGAGCTTACTTCTGTATGGGAAGGCATCGAGATATAGATTGTTTTTATCTCTGTCAAACGTATGCTCGTATCCCTAAACATCTTGTACGTGATAATGCTAACCTATTGATACTTTTTCGACAAGATGAAATGAATTTAAAGCATATTTATGATGATCATGTGAATACTGACATGACTTATACGCAGTTTAAGGACTTGTGCTTCACATGCTGGAACGACAATAAATATGGGTTTAATGTGATTGATAAGGATAGCGAACTGAACGAGTGTAGATATCGCAAAGGATTTGACTGTTTTATAAATATACAATTATCATAGAAATCATAACAGTCATA